>OY987244.1:9463060-9979060 GCA_963920765.1 Ulota crispa | reverse complement strand
AGAGTATTAGTTCAACAAAAAGGGGAGTGTAGGAATGTTGTAGATTCTTACTAAGCGTGATCTTACCAATTCCTTCGATTGGTTTGAGTTGGACCGCGTTGGCAACAAGCCACAAACCCTCTTCATGCGCTTAAATTCCTCTATCTTGTCCTTCCGCTTAATTAACTTCCGCAAGTCTTCAACATGCGACTTCTTCACATTTGGGGGTAGGGAGGACCTAGAGTTGATAATCTTCCTCATGTTCAACCTTTTTGTCCTCATTTGCTTTTTGATCAACTCTAGGAAAATGTCCTCGAGGATGTTACCAAAAATGCCACTGTAGTTGAAAGTGGCCGCCATTTTTTCTTTGATTGCAAGGACAAGTTGTCGTGGGTGTTTATTGAATTTACACTTGCCCCAGTTAAGGTCCCGTGACAAACACCAGAGCTTCCTCAAATAGACACGCTTGTACTTACCTGTAGGCCTTCCTTTGTTGTCCAGCTCCATCCACTCTCATATGTCCAATTTCTCGGCATCCCTTGCTTGCTCACATACACCCTTGTTTTTCGCAGGTGGTGTGCATGGCGATGTTGACAATGCTCCAATTGGAGAGGGGGTCAGGCTACTTCAGCGCTCCTTGATAAAGCCTTTTTGCTATAGATGTTTCCCCTTCCCCTCAAGGTTTCCAGGGAACACACCTCTCTTTGCCATATGTTGCTTCACAAGCAGCTCATCTAATCTGAGCTTGTCAAGAAATGAATTCATATGTTCTTCAGCAATGAGATTTTGATCACCCTCAGCACTACTCCTCTAAAATTCTTGTGGTGGCCATTTCTCCGTAGGCGAGGCCGTAGGCACTTTGTCCTCTCCCATTTCTTGGGCACGGATGTGGCAAGTGGCAACCATCAATTGTCAATTTCTTGGCCTCCCCTTCAATGTGTTGGGACTCCAACAAGTGACGGATGGCATGACTTGACCTTCATGTTGCAGTTGACAACAATAACGTGTAAATAAGGTTCTCAAAAAACGGACCTTCAACTGAGGGATGTCCTCTTCAAATGCCTCCTTGTCCAAATATGCCTCCTCCTCAAATTGGACCTCCTCGTCCTCCTCCTCATTGGAAGGGACTTTGTCATCCTCCTCCTCTTCCGTCCAATAGGGAGGGTCTTCCTTGTCCTTGCAAGCCTTTGTCATTTCCAGTAATTGGCAGCTCCGTTGTGTCTCAGTGCCCCTTACCTTTTGCTTTTGCAAGTGAGAGACTTTAACGGGCACCTCCAAGTTGCTCTCCAAAATCCCCGCAATTTGGTTAGCAACTAATTCAAATATTGGCAAGGTGATAGCCGGAAAAGATGTTATTATGCGGAATAGTTCCACTTGATCAATTTTGGGTAAATTAGCAACAATTCTTATGTAATTGCTCAACGCATCACCCATCCTGTACTGTCTTTCGAATGTGTCACGATGTTTTTGCTACAAGTCGTACTACCTGCACTAGTTAGGCCTCAGACACTCTCCAGTGTTAGCATGCTAACAATAATCTAAAGCGGGAAACATACAACATAATTAGCGGAAGGCCACCAACCAATACAATCCCGCTCCCACCAATGCACTCACAACACCCCCACCTCTCCCCCTCTCCCAAAGAACACACATGAAATCACCCTCCTTCCTCCCAAACCCTCACACACCGCATAGGAGCACACCCATTCTTCACCCGCTCACGCATGAAGAGGTTGGAGCACCCACCGGACTTAGGTGTTGTTGATGTCTACCGGCAAAGCTCTAGAACATAGGAAAGCAGAATGCAATAGAAAAACACTTTGCAAAATGAAAGAGACGAAGTGTACAACACCGTGGTGTCACATCTACTATAATTGCAAGGAGTCATGTCACTCTTGAGTCTAAAACCCTAGTAGCACATGACAACTGCGCTGTCCATTCAAACAGACATGAGAGAATCAACTGCACCATATCTAGAAATGAGCGTAAAAAAAGATTGTTTGAATAGGAAAAATCCTGCTAATTTTATTGCGTGGTGACTTGCAAGCATTAACTACTTTTGGCTTGTTCACCAATGCTTCCGTTGTAAACGTCAATGACTTTGAGGACAACAAATTCAGCAGGTCCAGTGCATGTGCCTGGCGCTTGAACCAGCTTTGCAGCAATCACCCTTGGATCAACTTCACGTTTCGCGGCGTGAAATGAGAACCCTTTAACTTTGGGTACGAGGCGCCCGCAACAAAAAAAAATAATGATGACATATTAGTCAGTAGCGTACCAAAGCTCTTCTTGCTGTAGAATTTTGTCTCCTCTTGTTGATAGTCCTAGTTTGCACATTTTGGCGTTGCACTCTTGCAATTTTGCTTGCCTTGAATTGTTCATACTCATTGATGGGGGCAGAAGCCATGTTTTGAGCATAAGAAAGCCAGATGCTACTATTGCTTGGATCTTTTCCTCACACCAAAATGCCATCACAACTACTGGACTTGATACCTCTTTGCCAAAAAAACATGCGTGATATGTAGTTTAGGACGCGTGGTTTTGGCAGCCGCTTTGAGTACAAGACCTCTTACACTATTTGCATAGACTGTGGCGACGCCTACGGCGTAGTTACAATAGTTGACTGTCTCTTGTTACATCAGCGCTACGGCAAAATAACTTGTAGATGTCATGTGACTGTAATGCATCATCTGTCTTTGTCTAGTCACCCTCTGAAGGTAGTATAATTCTTTTCTTGGGTATATGAATAGCAACTACCTAAAGTACTATCATATCTATTGTTGTTAGAGAATACTTATTGAACGTTGTCTATGTGCAGATTGGAGGAATTGAGCAACAAAGACAAAGAATTGGAGAATCTCAAGCATTTGCAACTATGGCAAGAAGAGGAGATGGAAGCTAACAGACTGCATCTACGGCGATATTCATGCCCATGTTTAGACAACGCAAGCGGGAAGGTTTTTGACAAATCCAACATCCGGAAACACCTCAAAACCCGTAAAAGGGACCCGGCCTTCACGTCCTCCATATTGGTATATCCCCCCCCCTCAAAATTGTTTTCACGTTCACAAGCCTGACTCAACGTTTGTATTTAGCCGTTAATTGAGATTGTGTTGTTTTTGTATAGTCAAAGAAGGACATACGCTCAAGCAGCATGTATGACATTGTTGAGGTCATTTATGAGCCTCCAAAAGGGGAAAATGCTTGTTAGGTCTGAGAAGATGTCTGGAAGAGCTGCTGCCTTACATGAATGGAGATCAAATGTTTATGATGGCCAATGGTGCAATGGTCAAATTCCAAAAATGACCCAGATCTCATATGCTAATAGGAAATGGATAATTCAAATTTCCAAGTTTGCTTTCATGGGCTGGGGCCTATTTGCATTTGAATTTGCTTCTAGGAGCGAGGAATAACTCTCTTTTGTTGGGCCCAAGTACACTCATGAAGAGTATAAGGTAGTCAGCGAGAATTACCCTTGAATGAACTCGTATGTGATGCAAGTAGAGGACGATGTCTTCATAGACGGAGATATTTTAAAGGGGAATGTTGTCGACTTTATCAACAATTCTAAAGGCCAAAGGGAGATAGGAAATGTGGTTTGGAAATAAAAAATGTTACCAAAGCCTTGGAATACAAGCAAATGGGGCTATGTAATCACCCTAGCAAAAATTGACGTTCAGGTAGGAGATGAATTGTTTGCCCATTATTGCGTGAACTGAGAGTGAGGTCTGTCATTCTTGGGGTGCGTTTGTAGACTGAGTATGCTAATGCTGGAGAGGCCGATAACCATGTGGTCACCTTTGTTTAAAATACCATACACTATAATGGATGACATGGGCTATTTTTTTAAAGTCCCAACATTATTAATGTACAGCTTGCATGACCCTCCAAACCCCATGAGTAAATTTTAAAATACTTCTGGATTGCTACTAACATTGGAACTTCAAAGCAAGCGTTGCAATTAGAAAGAGGGAATCAAATAAAAAGCAAAACAAGCTCGCAAATTGTACAATTTGCAAATGGGCATTTTATGACTCTGATTCATGACTATTGCGAGTCATTTCAAATTGTGAAAGACTCAAAATAGTCATAAATCATAGTCATAAAATGCCCATTTTCTAATACTGCGTAGACATAAAACGTGCAAGCACGAACTTACAATGTGCCCAATAAATATGGATAGGACTTGCAGATGTTCCTCTATAGGAGGTTGTTGGTGTCTATAATGTTAGGTGCACAAGACGGAAAGAAGCATCAATTCTAACACGTTTTCTTGAATATTATAGAATGCCACTGTCGGCCAACTCAGAACAATAGAGTGTGCATTTGATTTCAATGAAGCAATTAAGTGCTTCACTTGAAAGAGGTTGGATCAACTACTAGGAGGGGAATAGCAAACAAAGCAAACAGCCTCTGTGTTTACCAAAATACCAGATCCGGGGTGGTTTGTTTGCATGCTCTGTCTTTCACAACTTATAGATTAAACTCCTATTTTTTATTGAATGCGCTTGTGTACAGTATTGTCCATTACATATGGTCAATAAAGTTTAATTCTGGAAGAATATTTGACAAACAGTATGACATATGATAACCTTGGAAATCGCAAAACAATAATGCCCACCTGAACCTGGCTTACCGGGCATAAAGGAAGAAGCGACACCAATTTTTAGGGGCAGCAAACAACAACGTGGGTATTGAGAGACCGTAAGAGATAGAGGACGCCAATAACTCAGGGGATGTGGATGTCTTGCAAATGGTTACCGAATGTTTCAAGTCTTATGACAATCTCAATTTTAACAACAAAATGGAGGACAATATGAATGGTATTGGGATCACCAACGAGTTTGAAGGCATGGTTGACGTAAACATTGGAGAAGAGGAAGAAGAGATAGAGCAGAATCAAGAGGAATTTGATATGAGGTAGACCAATGTACATGTGGATGATCCAGCTAGTATGAACATCAACAACCTCATGCGCGAGGCGAGAACGTTGTTAATCCCTGGAAGCCAAACCAACCAACTTACAGCGATACTTCTAATACTTGTTTGCTGCACCACATTCAGAGTTCCTAATAGCTTTGTGGAGGAACTACTGAAACTTCTAAAAGGCATTTTACTACTGAAAGAGAACACTCTACCAAAGTTATTTTATGAAGCAAAGACCATGTCAATGAGATTAGGTTTGTCCTATAACTCTATACATGCTTGCCAAGATGGTTGTTGCCTATTCAAGAAAGACTTGGAACATGCTAAGGAGTGTCTTGTATGCCACAAGTCTCCTTATGTCACAAACTTGACCTCAGTGCCCGTAAAGGTCTTAAGACATTTTCCACTGATTCCTCGCCTATGGAGGATGTACAGTTGTGGAAGGTTGGCCAAATTAATGAGATGGCATGCGAGTGGTAAGAGCTTGAATAACGTGATGAGGTCTATGGTTGATTCCAAGGCTTGGAATCATGTCAACAAAACGTAGCCTATATTTGCAAACAAAGTTTGGAATGTCAAATTAGGATTGGCATTGGATGAAGTAAATCCCTTTTGTAACCAGAGCTTAAGTCACTCCACTTGGCCGATGGTAATGCTTAACTATAATCTATTGCCGTGGTTGGTAACAAAGAACTTTTTTATGATGCTGTCAACTGTTGTTGATTATTCCTGGAAAAGAGAGTGTAGCTGACAAAAACATTGATATGTACATAGCCCCCTTGATTGAAGAACTATAGAGATTGTAGGCCGGGGTTGATTGCCTTGATGGTTTGGTTTTACGTGAAGAAGGAAAGGTATTCAAACTTCGCAGCATCCTAATGTGGACTTTGCACGACTTCGCGGCGTATGGGCTCATTGCAGGTCAAGTTACAAAAGGACATAGGACATGCCCTCTGTGTGGCCCAAATGTGGAGACACATTGATCAAAGTCACTGAACAAGAACGTGTACCTTGGTCATAGACGTCACTTGCCTATAGGCCATCTGTAGAGGAAGCAGCAAGCAAATTTTGATAGGAAATCCAAATTTGGAAAAGCACTGGGCATAATGACTGGGGCCGAGGTCTTTTGTTACGCACAAGACCGTGAAGACTGGTAGGAGGATGTTGGACGAACTAACAGTGGTCAAACGGCAAATCCAATGCACACGCACGGAGTCAAGCGCAAAACAGTCTTGTATAGTTTGGTGTATTGGAAGGTGGGTAATCAACAAACCTTGAACTCAAAAATGCGTTTTTGCAGATGTTTGAAATTGCACATAGTAGGGAAGGAGTCTCCTTAAATGAGCATCCAAGGGCTTCAATTGAAACCTGAAGAGGTCAACCATTTTGAAAAAATTTCCTTTTTTGTATGAACAAAATCTAATGTTTTGTTGTGAAATGTGCAAGATATACTAATTCACCACACGTTAGACGTCATGCACTGTGAGAAAAACCTCACTAAAAACATTATGAAAACCCAATTTGGAGAAAAAGACACTATAGCAACAAGACTGGATATGAAAGAAGCTGATCTAAGGAAACATCTGTGGCCTGTACCAGGGAGGACTGCTAGAAGCATTGCTCTAACACAATCGCCTTATGTCTTGTCAAAAGAAGAGAAGCATTCATTTGTGAATCAAATTAGGTCATTGCATACACCTACACAATATGTTGGTCAGCTCAAGAAGCGCGTACATGTCGATGGTACCTTGAAGGGCCTTAAGTTCCATGACTACGATGTCTTAATGCAGCAAATCCTCCCAATGTGTATTCAAACAGTCATGAAGAAAGAGGTGCGTTCTACTATTATCATGATGTCACGTTTGTTTAGGAGGATTTGTGCTAAGACTATCTCTATTACTAATATTGTGGATTTGAAGGTTGATGTGGCCCTCACTCTTTGTATGCTAGAGAAAGAGTTCCCACCATCATTTTTTGACATCATGAACCATTTGGTTCTTCACCTAGTGGAGCAAGTGGAGTTATGCGGACCCGTGCACACTTAGTGGATGTATTCCATTGAAAGGTACTTGAAGATTTTGAAAAGTTATGTGCAAAACCAAGCTCAATCGGAGGGTAGTATGGTTGAAGGTTATGCCATTGTGGAGGCATTAGGTTTTTGTACAGAGTACATGCAAGAGTACAAGGTGACAATACAAAGAATTTGGGATGACAAAGAAGACCCGTCTATGTACAACGAGATCATGGAAGGGAAAGGCGACTTACATATTTTATCACGTGATCTCCGTGAATGGATCCACAAATTTGTCTTGAGCAATGTTGCTTCTCTAGAGGATTGGAGAAGGTAAGCCAATACAGAACTCTACAACCACTGCTTCTCTAATGAACCGGGATCATGAATCTCTAAAGGCATGGCTAACCGGGCTTGTGACTGTATGGAGTGATTTGAGAATACCACAGCAGGTAGTCATGGCTACATTATTACATAACTTTGTACAATCATGTGCATACGGTCATGTGACTGCTGGTAGTTGTGTAGACTGAAAATCCTAAACCTAACAAACTACTGTGTTCAAAACAAGTTTTTAACGTTTCCAAAGGTATTTGTATTTTTTAGTAAGCTGCAAAATGGGTAACAATTGTAGTGGCGGGTGATATACTAAAAGCACAATGAAGAAATGGAAATTTGCAAGAATAATTGCCTTCAGTATAGGCGTCAAAGGCGACGGAGCCGAGTCTAGTACCTAATAGAGATGCGTGAAGAACCCTTTCACGTATGGTTTCAGAAGGCACTAATTTTTGCATTGGATGTAGGAGAGGAAGCGGTGGACAAGGATGTGCAGACATTTATGTTGCCTCCTTTGAAATGTGCCAAATTGTTTAAGTCAATGTTTGCCTTTGGAAATCACTTACACATCTGTAGATCTAAGAAGCACTTGACAACAGCCAACTCAGGAGTAGCGGCAACATTTTGCCAGTTGTGCTGAGTAGGGATTAAAGACAAGAACCCACAAGTAGCAGACGTGGAATACGTGGGATGGGTTGAAGATATTCTTTCCGTTAACTATGGGCAGTTTGAGGTTGTGGTTCTTGTTTGCAATTGGGTGCTTGCAAACAAGAAGGGCAAAAGCGCAACCATGACGCGCAAGACGCGTATGGTTTCACTAGTGTAAATTTTGATAGACTAATTCCTCAATTTGCCCAATTGTTTGCTTTCCCTCTACATATTGAACAAGTTTTTTTTTTCAACTAATGTATCAAAACCAAGTTGGAAGATTGTTCTTCAGAGGGAACCAAGAAGACTGCGCAAATTCTCTACGCTCTAAGATACACACGCAGTGGATTTTTTGTCCTTGGGCAGAATAGAGGATTTCGAAGGACTTCAGGCAGCCGTTGTAGACAATGACCCCATCCCACATATACGTAACGTAGGAAACGCGCTGGAGGTACAGCTTGAAGATATAGCGAGGGTTTTGCAACGATTATGTGCTGATGACGCAGAAGTGGACAATCTAGAGTACAGCAACAGCAGTGGAGAATAGGTTAGAAAACTTGGTGGAGGTACAATCTGAGGATGTAGCGAGGGCTTTGCAGCATTTACATGATGAGGACGCAGAAGCAGACAATGTAGAGTACAACAATAGCAGTAGAGAATAGGCTATCAAAAAAACAATTTCTTAGAAAGTTAAAGTTCTCCTTGCTCACGGTCCTTGACTACATTTCTTGTGTTGATTGATTCTGACAGACTATATTTGTAAGCCCCAATGATTGCCCTGAACCTCAATTTGAAAATGGTATGAGCAGTGCGCAAAGAGCACCATGAAATTGTGTTGACCTAATTTTGATATCCAAAGTCGTGGACAAGTTGGCAAGTCTTTCTCATATGGTGCACTCCCAAAACTTGCTATTTAGTAAATACTTTGTAAGAATGGATCTCCTTGCATTGGCATGACGGTTGAGTATGGAGAGAGGACACTTCTAGAAAATGAGCATTTAATGACTCTGATTTATGACTATTGTGAGTCATTCATAATTCTAAATGACTCACAATAGTCATAAATCAGAGTCATAAAATGCCCAATTTTTTGCATCTTCGGAGATGCACAATTCAAATACGGCAAGGAACTTTTGTCTAATGAATTCAAGAATAAAAGTTGTGAGCAATGCACTTAGGAAATGAAATAGTCAAGCGTCACAACAACACTAAATCAAAAATACTTGGTGAGAATCAATTATCTGAACTAGAAGCAGGAAAACAAGAGAATGAAAAAAAAGGAAAAAAATAGGGCAGTAATCAAATTTTTCAAGCACATCAAAAGTACTCCCCCCCCCCACCACCATCACACCGCAAACCAAAAGACGGGAAAACAAGTGACAAACAAAGACACAATCGAAGAAAAAGAAACAAGAAGAAGAATAGATAAAAATCCTGGGTAACAATCAAATTTCTCAGCCACAGGAGACAAAAGGAAAAAAAAAGTTTGAAAAAGAAAAATTCTAGGTATAAACAAATTTTGGAATCGGCCGATGCAAAAGAAGATGAAAGAAGAATTTATAAAAAATCGGGGTAATCGTAATTTGTAACCAAAAGAGAGGGAAGAAGAAAATGAACGGAAAAAACTTAAGGAATACCGGGTCATAATCTAATTTCTGAACCAAAAGAGCAGGAAGAAGAAAAAGAAGGGAAAAAATAAGAATTCCGGGGCATAATAAATTTTGAGAAACAAAAGAGATAAAATAAGAAAAGTAAAGGCAAAAGTTACAGTTTTGGATTGTAAAGAAATTCTATATCTACAGAAGAGACCATAAGAAAAAAATGGCCCTATAATAAAGAATTTTGGTCATAATCAAGTTTTTGAGCAAAAATGAATAGAAGAGAAAAAAGAAAAAGAAAAAAGAAAAATCCTGAGTGACAATCAAAATTCCACCTAAAAACATAGAAGAAAAAAAGGAAACAACAAAATATACACTCGTGATAATAATCAAATTTTTGAAAGAAAAGAACAAAAAAAGATAAAGAAAGAAAATGAACACATGAATGGCAAAACAACAAAGTCAAGAATTGACCCTAACTGGGACCACAACAAGAATAACATGTAACCTAAAACAATTTAAAACCAAAACATAAATCAAATTATCTAGGAAGGTGGAACTAGGAGCAGTTGCCCTTGAATTTTGACCTGCCCCAAACCCTTAAATAAAAAGAACTGACACAACAGTCTGGCTACAAAACTTAAATTGCGGTCGTCAAACGAAGCCATTCAAAGTGCTCGTTCCCTGATCACGTCTCCAAGCTATTCCAAATCAAGAATTTGGCGTTCTAGTGGTACATGTACAAATTGTATGTCATTCCAGATTGTATAAATGATAGTCAACCATATCCATGTCACAAGTAGCCGGAATTTTCAAGAAAACAACTAACAACAGTCACAGGCCATATATTGTCACATGGACAGAGTTGTTTTTGGGCCCTTTTCTAGTAGTGTTTAGTCTGGAACTATGTAGGAGGTTGTAATTGAACAACATTTAGTGAAAAAATTGATCTCTTTTACAAACAAAATTATAAGTAACATTTTCTCTTCTAGTTAAGCTCTTTTAGTGGGTGTTGTTCAATTGCAACCTCCTTCACAGTTCTAGACTAAATCAAAGTCTCCTGGTCCAAATTTGAATTCAAAATTTTCAAATTTAGCTTTCTGATGGTAGGAACCTAAAATTTATCTTGGCAAAGTGTGCATATATCAACCCCCGGTGTCGGGTCGAGAAGAGCGCGCCTTGAAAACACTTGGGGTGTTTAGCTGCAACTGTGTGTGTGGTTAGTGAATCTTCATGCAGACTCTAACAAAATTCTACAGAGCACTTGCTCTGCAAAATGGGCCTCTCCTATTATCAGCTCAAAAGAAAAATTCTAAAGAGCACTTGCTTTGCAAAATGAGATCCACCTCAATTTCTTTAATCCCTCCAAAAGTCTCAAGACATATAATCTATCAAACTCCCAAATCTATAAAACTTCCAAAATCTATGAACTTCCCAAAATCTATGAAAAACTCCAAAATCTCTCAAACTTTCAAACAACACAACTCTCTCAAAAATCCTCCAAATACAATTAATGATAACAATCTGAAAAACTAATCCAACAAGTTATCACCCATAAAATTTCCAAAAGAGAATATAAACCTCATCAAAAGTTATGGCTCTCCAAAGTTGCAGCCTCCCTCTCACAAAAGATAGCCAACTTTGAAGCCTTTACTCCTTCATAACTTTCTTTTCAAAACTTTAAATTTCAACTCCAGTAACTTCTTTGAAAGCTAAGACAAAGAAGAACACATCCTACAAATCTTGTTGCAAAATAATGGACTAAACGTCAGCTCTGGCTTATCAAAGTCTCAGCCTTTCTACCTCATATGGCTTGGCTATCCTTAAATTCAAGCAATTATAACTTTTGCATCCTAGCTCCAAATCAAATTTGCAAATACAATTCAGAAATGTCTCCTCACCAAAAACAAACTTTCAAAATTTTGTAGAAAAAAGATACAATCTATATTAATAAAATAATAGTGGTCAGTCAGTTATGACCTATCATATGATAGAGTTCAATCAATTAGGGTTGGGCATAAGTTAGGTTTGCGCATAACTAGGATCAAAAAGGTATAAATTAATAAAGTAAAATCACCTATGACTCTCTTTTATCTGCTTCACTAGACATTAACAACAAGTCACTGGCAGTTGCACCGTCACTAGCAGTTGCACTATCAGTGGCAATTGCACCACAACTTTCTCTCAACCAAAAGAGGGCACGGGGATAAGGAGACACAAGAATAAGAGGATACGAGGATAGGAGCCATGGGGATAGGAGGTACAAGAATAGAAGGCACAGGGATAGGGAACACGGAAATAGAAGGGCAAGGGGATAAATGGGCACAATGATATGAAGGCACGGGGATATGGGACACGGAAATAAAGGAGCACAAGGATAGAGGCACAAAGATAGAGGCAAAGAGATAGATGACATAAGGATTGGAAAACACAAGGATAGAGGGTGGGAGGCATAATCTTGTTGGTACAACGGATAGTATACTAGTAGACAATAATAGATCATCCCTAACTCAAAAACTATCCTCTTTTTAAGGTTTGGTTTGCTCTACTAACAGTTAATTGCCACTCACGCTCAATTCATACTTGCTAAAGAGAAACTTTCCATTACTTTTCCACTTTTTCTAAAGTAAGGTGCACGTTAGCTCATCCTCTAACCCATGCTGAACCTCCACTCAAGATTCTTATCCTCTTATCAATTCTTGATTTCCAAATCAAATCCATTTCTTTTAACAGTTTTATTTAATTCAAAAACAAGATGTATCACCTATTGAAATTCAAACATATTTAACCCCTAAAGGACCGTTGTCCCTTTGGGGGACATGTTGGACTTTGGGCATGTATCTATGGCTAAACTACTTTGTGTGATTTTTTGAAACTTTTATTGAAGGTGGAGACTTCAAATATGTACGTGAGCATCTAATTTTTTCTTCATTCCAACATTTGACAAAGAAGTTATGCATGGATTTGTGAAAATTTGGAGAAGACTGCCCGTCTAGGCAGCCCAAAAACTTCTTTAAATTTTTTTTTTTTTTAAACTCAAATTTGAAATTGGTTCTTTAGATTTTTTTATTCATGAAAAGCTTTGAATTATTCAATTCCAATCAATGACATGAAAGTTATGAGGAGTTTTTGTTTGCCGGCAATTATGGAATCTCAACTCTAAAACAAACTTTGAAGTCATTTATTTTACTCGATTTTCAATATTTTGGAAAAAAAAACTAAAATGAAGGAACTAGATTGTTTATCACAACATTATCACCATTAGGATTTGCATTTTTCATTTCCATAATTTAATTCTTAATAATTTAGTGTTTTGACTCATTCTCTACTTTTTACTTACTATTTTTTCACATGTGTTGTATAGTTCCAATTGATTTGAAAATTCTCCTACACATACTTAACTTGATCTCCTATATGGAAAAAATAAAGCGCAACATTGGGTAGAGCAATTTTTTTGTTATAAGAGTGGTCAAAGGCTTGTGAAATTTTGGGCAGCATGGAAAAAAACTTTTCTTTTCACTTCAAATGTAAATATGTCACTCCTCTCCATTTGAAATGAGCTGATTTTTTTCCCAGAAGTACCTCTTCTAGTTTGGAGCAAGATCCTATGGTTGGATTTCCCAAAAACAAAACATAAAAGCCCTTTTTTATAAACCTCCTAGAAGTGGCAATTTTTAGTGATTTTGGCAAAAAAAAGGGCTTGGTCCTTTAGGGGTTAATAAAGCTATGAATATTTACATGATGGAATACTTTCCATTAGGACACCAGTGTGCTCCTATCAATTCCCTTAATTTTTTAGCAAATGTTTGCCTAAGATAGTATGCTAACATGTTCTAATTGCAATCCTCACATTTAAAGCATTCCATATGTAGGTCATGAATGGATATGAAGTGGTTCTTGAATGGATCCTCTCAAGTCATAGAAAAAATGTGTATTTTATTGCAAGAGTCAATTGTACTCCTCTATTCACTTGATCTCTTCACAAGTTACATAGGGACGGTTTATGAGAGACCTAGAGCCACAAATAGGTGTCTACTGCAGAAAACCTTGAAGATTCATCATCAATTCAATAATGCTTCAAAAACATGTGAAAAAAATTGGATTACATTTAGCATCCATTTCTCTTTGTTTAAAAAAGAAACAAAAAACATTAGTCTTGAAAAGCCAACAAAAAAGTAGACTAGTCCTTAAAGTGAAGGTTTGAGAGCATACTACCTTGAATCATACCTTGCGAGGCCTCTGGCTACCAATACACTAGAAAAGTTAGGTGAAACATTGGATGAATTTGCCAAATCCTTCTTTGAGCAAAAACTTAGTTTGCCAAATTTTGGATGAAAGTAGCTTATATTGTAGTGTTTTGGATGAACTTCTACATATCATTCATTTTTCCCATTTTAGCAAAATTTTCCTTTCTAGCGGGTATTCTGGGGTGTGGGTTGCTCTATCTTGATAAAAATAAAAATAAAACCCTAAGACTCAAGACCATAGTCCACGTAGGTTTTTTTAAAAACTTAGTGCATTTCCTACTCTTCTCTGATCCACTCTATTCTTTTTTCCTATCAATTATAACCTAGACATTCATTTTTTGGTTGGCTAATAACATTTGATTTTTTTCACTCAATTGATTTCCTAAGCTTAGAAAATCAGTTTGGTTGAAAAATTCAAATTTCACTTTTACAAACTCGTTTGCGTCAGTGTCCCCATAACTGTCACTTCTAAAATCTTGAAAAATCTGTGGAAGTGAATAGATGTAATGACAAGAATTTACAACATGTGAACATGAATTTTTAAAGTGATTATGGGTGCAATGGCAATTTTCTCTTTAAAAATTCATAACTTATTCTCAAAGTATTCAAATAATACATTTGAAAGTGCAAACTTATTTTTTTCTGTTCCTAATAGGATCCTATTATTTGCTAGTTGTTTATTAATAGTTAACATGTTCAAAACCCTTAGTTTTACGTTTATGGGTGCTCCTACTTTGAAGATTGCATTTAGGTTGCCTTGGCAATTAGGTTGCCTTACCCCAATAAGTTACCTCATGACTCATCACTTGGCCACTTGGAGGCACATACAACTCACTAAATATTTAAATTTCACATGGTTTGTGACTTGGAAGCCACTAGTTTGTTTTTTTGTTGCTTCATTGTTGTTGATAGATTACCTAAAAATGGTTTGATTGCAGTGATTTGAAGTGATTTGATGAAAGATACTGTACCAGCAGTAAATATTTATATAGTGTGAAATGTCGAGAAATTAGTGTGGGCAGCCTAAACGCAATATTCAGTGTACCTTACTTGAGCTCATTACGGAAAGCACGTTTGAGCGAGGGCGGTGGATGAACGTGGCTGCATGCGGAGCTCAGTTGTCATGGGGATTATCATCTTCTGGCACAGAACGACCGACCGCTTCGGCCGCCAGCCTGATCTCCGGCGCTGAGTGCTTTGTGGAGCCGGAGTCTCCTCACTTCATCAATACCATCAGACCATCATGATCCTTTCGCCGGAGTGGCCGAGGCCAGGCCCAGTTGTGTGGCGCGCAAGCGCAGCACTTGGAATGCCCGTCCACCTCTCGTCACTTTGCTCGCTTCGCCTCGCATCGCTGCGCTTCTGGACCACCTCCTGCCACGGATTTGACGACCAATTGCAACATGCGGCGCTACTCACGACAGGCTCCGTCTCTCTCGCACTGGTTTCCCTTTTGAGACCAAGGTCGGTTTCTCACGTGTAACTTTATGGTGGATCCCCTCGTCCCCCTGTGGACTCTGCAGTGAAAAGCCACGAATGCTAAAGGGTAATAAAGCGCATTCAAGCTCCGAACCTCGTCCTTTGCCCGTGGGGGGACACCACACCACCCCACCAGTACTTCTCAATTCTCATCAGTCGTTGCAGCCGCCTCCCCACCCGCATTCATTTCTTATCTTCTCCCCCTCGGATCATCTGACTAATTTCGTTGTCGTTGTCGTCGTTGTCCAGCAGCATTCATGGCCGACCAAGCAGCTGCCTAAGTTATATTGATCTTTGTCAGAGTGTGCATGGACCTGCGTTGCGGAGCTGGCTACGGGGAGGTGCTAGCTTACGCTTTGTTTCTGTGACTGGAATTGAGTGCTACTGTCGGAGTACGTGAGCTATGGCCAGCAAGCCGGGCTTGTGGTCGGAGTCTCCATGGGCGAGCCTCGGCGCTTGGAAGGTGGGTGCTTGGGCCCTTTTTTCACTAGCTTTAATTTAGGTCGGAGCCTGTTGGGAAAGCACACAAAATTTGTTTAGAATGGTGGCTCAAAATCACCTTCAATTGAAGCATGTATTTTCCACGTTCTGGTTTTTCCATAGGGAATTTCATCTCTGAGCATGTTGGAAAGCACAGAGAATTTGGTTAGAATGGTGGCTCAAAATTACCTTCAATCGAATCGTGTATTTTCCAGTATCTGATTTTTCCATAGGGAATTTCATCTCTGGTTCTCAGGGCCTTTTCCTGTTCAAACCATGGCTGCTTTTTAGTGAATCTGATTGGTGCAAATACCGGCAGCTAATCCTAAGCAATGTACGGGAGTACCGGCATTTAGTTACGAGCTAGCGGGTTGAGTTTGAGAATTGCCGAATCGAATTCAATAGTTTAGGAAAAAAACCGACCAAATGAGGAAAAAAAGAGAATATTCTTTATTTCTATAGGCTTAGCGGAGAGTATACTCTAGACAACCGGTATAGACAACCGGTTGGCTCAAGAGAATGTAGGATAGTGGCCGGTTAAGCTAAAAAATCTCCCCGGACTGTGATCCTAAGGAAAAGCTACTTAGCTTGCACATTCCTTTGCACATTCCTAATATAGGATTCAGAGGTGCAGTCTCGTGTGTTTCGAATTTTGCACCGACACTTGGCTCACTGTAGCACGCACATTCAAATTTATGTAGCAGAGAAAGAAACAGTCGCAATCCACTGTAGTACGAGGAAAGGGTCAAGCGTAGATTAGTAGATTTGCCCCTGGTTGGTATTCATCACCATTCTATCACTCTCACAACGGTTTCCGGTAATGCTAGAATGGAATAACCCCATTCTTTTTACGTTTTTCGTTAGGGTGGCTCCAAGCAAGCATGCACATTCTGGCAATCTGCAACAAATTTCTGCCAAAATTTAGCTAAACAAGTGCCTTCTCCTCCTTCCAATCTCGGTCTAGACTCAAAGTTTTGCACACGTGTCACGCATTGAAAGTACAGCCAGAATTGTGAAATTTGGAGTAACGTTGGGGGTGGTGGGGCTGCAGTACACGCTGTTTCTTCCGTTCGCAGTGAAAGCGGTGCACACGAATTTGTTGGGAGGCCATGAGGCGGACAACTGGTGCCTGCACATGCTTGCCGTCTCTGCGCTGCGTTACCTGCACGGCCAAGCGTGGATGAGCTTGTCCCGGTGCCACTGGCTCACTGGAAAATACCGCATTCAGACCAAAGGCATTTCGTTTGACCAAGTGGACAGGGAAAGCAACTGGTACTGTTAAAAATTCCCTTTCTTCTACCCTTTTACCCGTTTTCCCCTCTTTATCTTTGCAACTTTTTCTCTTTCTGAAAAAATACCAAGTGCCATTATGTGGAAGTATCTGGGTGTTCTCTCTTCTTTTTCTCGTTTATAGCAATATATTGGTGAAGCAGCTGCTTTCGTTGTAATATTATTCGGCAATGAAGTTAGGGTGTCATTTGAGTTCACCGAAAAGGAATGTACGTGGTTTAGGTTGATCTGTGTTTCAATAAAGATCTACTATGGTTTTAACTTTTTGATAGTCTTCTCTTCGATTTCTTCATTATTGGTTTTGACTTGTACGTGAAGTCTTCAACAACTTGACACAACAGTAGACCATTTTACCTCTGGTCTTAGCTAGTATCGCTTTAAGAGAACTGTCAACTTCGTTGTATAACATTATGACAACCTTGCAAAAAAATCGTGCCTTGATTTTATCAAATTGGCAAAAGCTTGCAATACTGGCACTTTTTCATGGCAGGCGCCAGTAAATCTACAGCAGTTCTAGTTTTTAGAGCTTGGTGGAACGGAATGATGTCACACTTTTTGCACTCTGAGTTTCTCCAATATGATAAAATTTATATTAACTGTAAGTGTGCTTCTTAATATCTTTCACCTGTTTCTGTCAAGCTTTTGTAATCTGAATACCGGTACTGTGCCTGGAGTTTTGCTTGGCAAGCAATTTTGGTGTAATCTTGGTTAACTTGGTTTGTGTTTTTCAGGGATGATTACATAATTCTTCACATAATTGCAGCAACGCTGGTGCACGCAGTGCTGCCTGGATTTCAGAATTTCCCAGTCTTTTGGGACTCGAGAGGAATCGTCACCCTTCTGTTGTTGCACATGGGGCCGACCGAGTTCATCTACTACTGGCTTCACCGTGCCCTCCACCACCACGTCCTCTACAACAAATACCACTCCCATCACCACGCCTCATTCATCACGGAGCCCGTCTCAGGTAAATTCTATAATGTAGCTACACCTTGACTTAGATCAAGCAAATTTCTCTATCCTAGTAAAGTCTACCTCTTTCCACACAAAAAAACTGCAACTAAGATTACGTTTAATCCAAGTATCACACGCGAAAATGAGTAGATTTTCCAAATCTATGCCCTAACTTTTAATTGTCAAATGTTCAACATCGTGCAATGAGGATCTATTTAGGCTCACTCTTTGGAGAATGCGTGATTCTTCTTTAGCTCAGGCTTATGGTGCCGTTTTGGGTGTACATTTCAACATACCTCTCTAATATCACTACGTGGGATCTTAGTTTTGGTTGCTATGACACTAAGAGCATGACAATTGTGTAGGATTGTAGCCTTGAACATAATTTTTGGATTAGGTTTTGAAAGTGTTGTAAATGCAATGGATTTAATCTTTATTTTGCTGATTTTTGTTTGTTCCTTTCTTTGTTTTCTTTTTTTTGGGGGGTGAGCAGGGTCGGTGCATCCGTTTGCCGAGCATTTGATGTACACTGCAAACTTCGCTCTGCCATTTTTGGGGACCTGGGCCATCGGAGGAGCGTGTATGGGCATGATCTACTTCTACTGGCTCTTTTTTGACTTCATGAACGCCATTGGGCACTGCAACTTCGAGTTCATTCCAACTTGGGTGTTTCGTGTTTTCCCTCCTCTCAAGTACCTGGTTTACACCCCCACGTAAGTTTAAAAAAATCCATGAACCTTTTGATCTTTCCATGGCCCTCAGCTTTTTCATTCAAACAGAGTTTGTTTAATTGACCCCATGCTTGAGAACTCACTAGCAACACGTATGATTTTGATGTTGTATCAATAAGTCGCATGCTTGTGTTTGAAGTAATAGGGTCCCTTAAACCAAATGAACTATCAATCAAACCACATCTACAAGATACTACACTAAAAAAAGAAATATATTGTTGTTTTTGACAACCTCTTCAAATCTACTTTTGATCAAAACCCAAGAACAATGTTTGAATCTCTTTTTTTTTCTTGGTAGCGGTAACATCTTGTGTGTGGACAGCAATGTGTGTAAGTAAACAAGTGTCTATTCTCAAGGACAGAAGCACCTTACAATAACGTTACAAGTCCCTCAAATACCTACATGCCCCGTCCATGCCAAATCCCAAGTATGCACACTAATTGATGGTAGAATTGTTCCTTTTTTTTTCTTTTGCATAGCCGTTTAATTTTTGAATATCGGGTGGATGTTTCGGTATGTTTTTATAGAACTATTAGAGCTTACAGAACCTCCATCTCTTACAACTGGTCTACTTGCATTACTACATTTAGACCTTGTCATATATTCAACATAGTTTAAGGCCAATTTGAATCTTACATTATAATGTTTTCATCCAACTAATGACAATTGAGGGATCTTGGGCGCGGGTTTACAACTAGTGTGTTTCTTGCAGTAGATAGAGTTGGCTTTAGCTGCAGAGGTACAAGGAGCTTCTTTCATAAGATCGTATAAGACAACTCCTTGACAAGATCTGATGATTTGTGTTGGTGTTGGTTTTGGGTGTTTGGGGTTTGGCAGGTACCATTCGTTGCACCATTCGCATGTGCACACGAACTTCGCCCTCTTCATGCCGGTGTATGATTACCTGGGGGGCACGGCGGACAAGTGCTCGGACACGCTCTACGAGCAAGTGCGGCAGGGCAAGCAGGAGAAGCCGGACTTCGTGTTTCTGGCGCACGGGCTGGACCTGCTGTCGGCATTCCACCTGCCCTTCGGCATCCCGGCCTTCGCCGCGTGGCCGTACGCGCCCAAGTGGTTCGTGTGGCCGCTGTGGCCGCTGGCCCTGCCCATCATGCTGCTGCTGTGGCTCTTCGGCACCGTCTTCACCGCCGACACCTACCGCCTCAAGCACCTCCGCACCGAAACCTGGGTCGTCCCCCGCTACGGATTCCAGGTCTGTCTGCCTTCTGCTCCTCTTTCTTCTTCACTTCTCCCTCCTTCTCTCCAAGCCTACTACACTTCTTCTGCTTCTTCTTCTTGCTTTTGCAGTGTCGTTCAGAGGTCGTGAGCTCCTTGTTTGGTTTGCATTGTGAGCTTAGGCCGAATCCACAGTCCAGTGGGTTATCGATTGGGCCTAACTGCCGAAGGTGTGATTGTGTGTTTACATGTATTTTGGTCTGATTTCAAATTAACAAATTGGGTTCATCTTTTTGAATTGAGTCGATGCATTGTGGTGGCTTAATATAAATTTTTGACTTGGGTTCAATCTTTTGTGCCAAAATTTTGTTGTAAAAGTGGCCATGTTATCAACAAGATTAATTATGGTGATTGGTAAACTTAGTGTAAAGTTTAAGGTCTTGATTGTTGCCTTGATTTGAGGATTTGAGTAATCTTTTTTATTCACTTTGGTGGTTTGAAAATTAGGTCAATAATTTGGCTCTACTATAAAAATGGGCCCTATGTTGGCAAGTCATAAAATGCCTATCTATGATATGGTGGCAAGTGTAAGGAATATATTTTAGAATGTCAATTTAGAGGTGGTCATATTTTAACAGGCTTGAATGTACAATTATTGGTGTGGCAGTATTTTCTCCCGTTTGAGAAGAGGCGCATCAACCGCCTTATAGAACAAGCCATTTTCAAAGCTCAAGACACTGGAGTGCGAGTGATTAGTCTGGGCGCTTTAAACAAGGTAAGAACCCCACAAATCAAGCCCTCATTTCTATATATGTTGTCTACACAACAAAACATGCTAGACTGAAGGGAGGTTGATCTACTACCAAGCTAGGATGTTGATTTTCAAGTGATGATAAGTCTTTTATCAGCGTAGGTAAAGTCCAAAATGTAGCTATTGACTCTTGTATGCAAAGGATGGAAAAGAAGTCACTATTCAACTCAGTGAAAATTTCTTTACGCAAGTTTTTGTCACAATCATACTTCCTTTTGACATTGGCTACCTCACCACCAGAAAAACGGGTTGAAGTTTGGGATGAAATTGCCAAACTCTTCTCAAAGAAACATTGGGTGCACCAATTTTTGGATGAAATTTAATGATACCAGCTGATTTCACAAATAAATATGCACAAGCATGGATGGCTCTGGTCATGTTTTTCCTTACTTGGGTGCATTTTAGGGCACATGTTGCTCAACCAACAAAACAAAACCAGACAAAGTGTTGCGGTTCAACAAGCAGATTCTACAAATATGTGTCCTAATCTCAATGTCTTAAGCGTTGAACATTTTGCATTAAACTTTAAACATTTTGTAATGAGAATATGTCCTTGTTTTTCCATGTTCCTTGTCATTTTTTGGGCACATGTTTGGATGTATGCTTGCTTTGCTTTATATTTTTATTTATTTTTGGCTCTTTAGTTGCTCTTTTTTCAGTTTTTTTTGTTTTTGTTTTTAAATTTTTTCTTGTGGATGTTGCAATGGCGATGGGCAGAATGAGAGTCTCAATGGAGGGGGAGCCTTGTTCGTGAACAAGCACAAAGACCTACGCATCCGAGTGGTGCATGGGAATACGCTGACAGCGGCCGTCATTCTTAATGAACTGCCTGCTGATGTTAAGGAGATCTTCATCACGGGCGCCACGTCAAAGCTGGGTCGCGCCATTGCCCTTCATTTATGCCAACGTGGCGTGCGAGTCTTGGTGGGTTCCATATTGCTCCCCTTAACCCGTGTCAAAATGTGTTTCTCAACTTATGTCGAAATCTTTTCTAAACCACTTTGATCTCATATTTCTCCAACTCTCATCGAACTGATTATAAGTTTTTGGAAGCTATCCTAAAATGTTCATTGAAAATTGCAATTTCCACCTTTGTTTTAGACGTGGTTTTTGGAGTCAGAGGCACACTCTTATCTTCTTGAGCTTGACATTTGAAAATAAATCATTCGCCTAATTTAGATTCTCTAAATATTTTGTTACCATACTCATAGTGGAAAAACATTGTGTTTATTTCGTTCAATCTAAGAGAGATTCATCATTGCCTCTATGTCCATGGTTGTACACTGAATACTTATATGCATCCTAACATTGTTTGCTTTTACTTTTAACATAACTCACTACTAGTCTTTTAAAATTAACCAACAATATGGTAACAAGTATTAACCAATGTTTACTTTCTCAAGAATTTTTTTGCAGAAATATCGATATTCTTATGATTTGCCAAAGTGGGATACATGAATATCATACTAGTTACTAAACATATTAGACTAATCTTATACTCCTACGAAAAGTGAAAAGACATAAGATCGTGAGGAATGAAACGCTGTTAAACTATTTCAATGCTGCAAGGTCGTTAGTTTAAATATCTATTATGTGCATCATGTAATAACTAATAAAAAGTCCTCACACATACACGGGGTATCTTTGGCATATGACGAATGTTTTTAACCAGCCCATTTTTTTCTACATCGTTCGTGGTTTTACATACGTAGTATAAGAGTACAAGGCAAAGGTGTGGTACAAATTTTAGTACATAAAATCATTTTTTGGTAAAATGAACATGTTGGTTTTTTATAGGGTTGACCTCCCAATGGAGGCATCAAGGATGGAATTTGCCATTGAGGTCCATGAGGCTTAAATAGTTGAACCATTCTCAACAAAAGGTTTGGTCACATTGATCTTTTGAACTAGAATTATTTTTTTCTTTTTCCATTACTTATATGTAATGATCATGGGGTGCATTGCAGATGTTGACATCGTCCCGGGACCGATTTGAGACAATACAAGCTGAGCTGGCGCCCCAGTACAGAGAAAACATGGTGCAGGTGACGAAATTTCAAGCCGGGCAGACATGCCAGACATGGGTGATGGGGAAATGGGCCACGTCAGCGGAGCAGAAGTGGGCACCTCCAGGAACCCACTTCCACCAGTTTGTGGTGCCCCCTCTGGAAGAGTTCAGGCAAGACTGCACTTATGGCACGCTTTGTGCCATGCATGTGCCCAAGGACATGAAAGGCTTACGCTCATGCGAGGTACCACCCCCCACTTTTCTTCCTTTTAACAAATTACTTTTTTGGCTTTTTTGCTACCAAATAAGCTTATTTGCTATTGAGCCATGCTCCTAATAGCGTGCCCAAATTAACAACAAAGTGCGCATTATATAATGGTCAATGTGATGTGAACAAGTTCTTGGTTTTGGTTTCTTTGATGCAAGGTAGGATCACTCATGACCGTGTTTCTGAAAGATGCTCTAGTCATACTACTAAAATCCCAATGACCTTTGTAATATCACATCTCCACTCTGTAGACACAATTTGAATATTTACTGAAATTCTTACTTTGCATTCTATCTAATATATGAAAATCCTAATAAATTCTAACGGTGAATGCGTACTTTGCATTCTATTTAACATTTGAAGATCTTAATAAGTTTTTAATGGTGAATGCATAGCGTAGCAAGCGCCAACAGCTAGTCATACTGCTAAAATCACACTGACCTCTGTAATATCACATTCTATGCAACATATGAAAATCCTAATAAAATTCTTACGGTGAATGTGTAGCGTAGCAAGTACCAACTGCTAGTAGATTTGTAAAACAAGAGATGGATATCCTTTATTCAATGGTCAATATGAGGACACAATTTCTTCTATCTCTCACCTTTTGGTTTCTGTAACATCGTGTAATGAAGAATTTTGTGTCACACGAGGATGAATTCTGAAAACCTTCTAATTAGGAAATCAAGGGAGTGTATTAGACTTTGCAAATACGACCTTGTGCGTATTCCTTATTGCTAATAAGAGTTTGAGCTTGAGTACTTGGTTTTGTACATGACAAATGCCTAGAACCTTGCTCATACTTTGGTTATTGATAACGGGTGGGATTGTATGGATTTGTACGCATATATTGATTATTGATAAAGTGTTGGATTGTATGGTTTTGTACGTGGAAATATTTGGTTTATTGATAAGGAGGGGTTTTAATTGTGTGGTTTTGTAGATGACCATGCCAAGGGGGGTGGTGCATGCGTGTCATGCGGGGGGCCTTGTGCATGCATTGGAGGGGTGGGAGCACCATGAAGTGGGCGCCATTCAAGTGAACCGCATTGATGAAACATGGGCTGCAGCTCTTAAACATGGATTTAAACCTGTTTCTCGAGCCTAAGGCTGCTTGTAAACCTCCTTTTTCTTTCTTTTTTAATTATTTTTTTGCCATTAGGGGTTTACTTGAAATCCCGTTTGTAGTTGGTTTGTCCTTGTGTGGTCACTGAGCACTGAAACCCCCCGTTCGTAACTTGGGTTTGAACTAACCTAGCCCCTTTCCACATCATCCTTTTGTTGGCTTTGTCCAATCAAGTGATGCCAGGTGGTACTTTTGAGAAGAAAAACAATTATTCTGTATTGAATTTGCTACATTACTGTGGTATCAATAACAATCGGTCAGGAGTGCTTTGTTCATTAGTTGAGGTTATTTCGAAGCAGTTGTAGAGAGAAAGGTTTGTTGTCCATTTCAAGACTAGGTGTTCAATTACTGAACCATGAATGAATGGAACCTAGTTTTATGCTTTTGTAATCCTGATCTTTTTTGTATATTCTTTTTTTTTTTAAAGTTTTTGTGTTACTTCCGACATGTGTAATTTTGTACATTGGTCTTTTGCAACTATTATCTGATCCAGAAAGTGTTCTTTTGGTTCTGCTTTGTAAACAAATTTGTCTTCTTCAAGAATTGGTCTTTAAGTATGACCTGTTCAAGTAAAGAGATTTACTCTATGATTTTAATTAAGGAATTGATGTACACTCGGTATTTGTTATAGGGAATGACTAGGGAGACACCCCAGTTGCTACAGGGACACCCCTATAGCCTAACCTATTAACACCCCTATAGCCTAACCTATTAAATTTGAGATTATTATTACATGAAATAAATTAAAAACAATATCTTAGCACACATATGTTGTGAACATATAATAAATATGTCTCATTTGTGACATGGTCAAGAGTTAAATTAGTTGTTCCCTTCATTTATAAGTTTAACTCTTGACCATGTCACAAATGAGACATATTTGTTGTATGTTTGCAGCTCTTGTAAACACAAATGTGCGCTAAGGTATTATATTTATTTTTATTCATATTTCAACGTAATAATAATCTCAAATTTAATAAGTTGGGTTACATGAGTGTCCCCGTAGCAACTAGAGGGTGTCTCTGTAGTCCTTTTTTGTTCTATGTACACTCAGGGAGATCACTAGCCTATATATTAGGAACCATGTGAGTTAAAAGATAGGGTCCATTTAATTCAAAGGACAAAAAAATTATATAATATGAAGAACTACTGAGGGTTCATGAAATATTATATATTTTAGTACATATAAATCAGGGTATGTAAAAACATTAGGCAATAGGATTTTTTTATTAATAAGTTAGCCTAATAGCTCACCCTAGGTTGGTTGAGTTTGGATCCTTGGTTGGGAATGGGTGGTTCTATCTTATGAAGCATTTTGTCCAGACAAGGTTTAGTTGATAGTAATATAAGGTAACACCCCTAACCGTGACTGTATCCATAAGCGTGACTTACACCTAATAGAGGCCATCAGCAATTTAATTATTAAAAAAACTAGTTATAGGTACTTAGGTGATGGTTTAGGGTGCAAAAGTGATAGTTATGGGTGACAAAGTGATGGTTGTAGGTGACTTGCATGACAATTTTGAGTACCCCATCATGTTGTTTTTAGCATCTCCTACTCACAAATATGCATTTTCAATGATTTTGGACTTTGGAAAATCTTTGTGAACAAATGCTTGCAATTGGAACTTTGAAGTTGATGCCAATATTTTTCATTCCTTCTTGCTAATCTAGCAACATTATTTTCAAGCTTGTTTGATCTAGGTACATATCTTATAACACTTCAACTCACACTTATGGGTGTTGCTACCTTAACCCCTAAAGAACCAGGCCCTTTTCTCTATGAAAAACACTAAAAACTGCCACTTTTGGAAGGATGAAAGGAATGGTATTTTATTTTTATTTTTTGAAATCTAATCGTAAGATCTTGTTCTAGATCAATATGAGGTACTTGGGAAAAAAATGAGCTTCTTCCAAATGAAGAGGAGTGAGATATTTACATGTGAAGTGAAGAAAAATGTTTTTTTTTGTACTGCCCAAAAATTTTAGAAGCCATTCACCACTGCTATACAGTAGTGCCTCGCTAAGATGAACCTTTATAAGAAAAAATGCTTGGCTAAGATGAAGTAGATGAGTGTCTCTGGCGGCTGGGGAGCTACAAAAGATCTTTTAGTTACAATGAATGTTTTCCTTACATGAAATGAATATGCTGTCCAGACACCTTCATCATATTGAGGCACTACTATATCAAGAAATTTGCTCTATGCAAAGTTGAGGTTTTTTTTTCCCGCGTAGAAGACCAAGTTAGGCACGTGTGGGAGAATTTTCAAATCAATTGGAACTATACAACATATGGGAAAAAATAGTAAGTAAAAAGAAGTAGAGAATGAGTCAAAACACTAAATTATTAAGAATTTAATTATTAAAATGAAAATGCAAATCCCAACTGTTATAATGTTGTGATAAACAATCTACATCCTTTGGTTTTATTTTTCTTCCAAAATAATGAGAATTGAGTAAAATAAAGGACTTCAAAGTTTATTTTAGAGTAGAGAATCTAGAACTACCCACAAACAAAAACACCTCATAACTTTCATCTCATCTATTGGAATTGAATGATTCAAAGCTCCCCATATCTATATAAGTCTAAAGAACCTATTTCAGATTTTATTTGAAAAAAATGAAATTTTTAAAGAAGTTTTAGGCTACCTAGGGAGCAGCATTTTCCAAATTTTCACGCACAACTTCTTCAATAAATGTCGGAATGAAGAAAAAATTACATTCCCACATAGATCTTTGAATTCCTCACCTTTGATAAAAGTTTCCCATTTGTCCCCGGAAGGGACAATGGTCCTTTAGGGATTAATGCATCACAAAAAAATAGCTAGCGTTGGTAGCTACAGATACACGTCAGTCCTCGGGATTGGGGATTTCCGTTGTATCCAGGCTCTGTAAAAGAGTCCCTACAATATCTTTCTCTGCTCGGTAAACAGTTTTATAGGGAAGACGCTCTCAGAAATAGTCATATACAGTATTAGCAAGTTGAAACACCTTATTAGTAGGCAACTATGGGTTGCAAGCAATGTTCGGTTGTAGGCGCAATAAAATAGCAGAAGTACGCTTGGCAAGGATACGAACAAGGATTTCTTTCATAGAAATAATGTAACACGGGCGAAAACCCGTTCAAATTCAGCGGACTACTTCCACACTTTCATTGGTGTTCAGTTCCGAATTACACCAGGATCACGTGTACAAATATTTAGCATAACACATCAGTCACCGCCTTAGAAACTCTTCCAGAAAACGGTTTCCTGAAGGAACGGTGCCACTCAAAAGGATAACTAGAATATCCCTGCAAGAGGATGGAAGGAAACGTAATTTGCAGTGCTCACACTGGTTTGTGCGTAGAGCGTATCTCCTCCAAGCCCATCTTCTCACGCCAGTAATGTCCTCCCACAGGTGGACTACACTATATCCAGGATCGTCTGGAGCATAAAACAAAGGAATAAATCAACAGCAATTCTGGAAGCACAAATCTTGATCACAACAATTGATTCAAGACAGAAACTGAACAGAATGCAAAGCCAGGATCAAGCAGCAGCCTCACCTTCAGGTGTGGAGATCAAGTGCATTGTAGCCTGAAGTTGATCAACTGGCTCTCAAAAAAAAATCCAGACATCACGGTCATCAACAGTTTTTTTCCCAATGTTCGCTTTCACAACTCCGACTGTAGTCTCCTCAGCAAAGAATCGGCCCCCTCTGAGAGGGATAAGGTCTTGACGGCTGACTTCGTTCAAGGTTACCTGCTTGACCTTCCTCACGAACACCAGGACTTGACGCAGGAGGCACTGATGTTTGATCTCCACACAAAGATCCTGATTCTCCATCCAACCCTTCTGTAAGCACCTGGCTGAGCTCCTTCAAGCCCACTGCGTGCTCCAGTCGCTTACTGCTTCGACGACCATTTCGACACTCGAGAGAAACCTTGTGTGCTGACGGTGCAGCAGCTTGTGCCGGCAGTGGTCGTTGCTCCTCGGCATTTGCTCCAGGCTGACAATGCGATTCCATCGGTGAGGACAGCTCTCCATTAGCCAAAGGAGTCCCGCCCATACTGTTCTGCAGCTGCTGTGCGTCTTCGGTGATCAGCGGCGCACCCATGCCTAGTGAAGCCTGGAACCTCGTCACAGGGTTGGCAGGAATGACGAGAGGTACAGGTGGACGTAGCTGGAGTGCTGCACTAATGTCGACTCCTGCTACTGCACCTTGAATCGCACCTGTTACGGGAAGGGCAAGGGATACACCGGGCCGCCAACTGTTTAGTGGTAAGTCACCTTGCTGCCATGAAGACGGATTGGTTTGCGAATCCGGAATGCCAAGTTGTGGGCTCACAATGCTACCGTTAGGTACAGTCGGAGCTGCCGGCAGATGTTGCGTTTTGTAAAATAACAAATGCGCAATAGAACGATCAATGGGATTTGTTTGAGTCTCCACCATGTTCATGTTCATTCTGCGTATACCCCACATATGGGTTAGTTAAGACGTTGTTTTGAGGCATCCCTGCATCAGATTTGAGCTCTACTATGTGCTCTCCAAACCAGCAAGAAACAAACTTAAAGCGTGCAGAAGTACCTGGATACCCTGCTTGATGAGCACGGATCACTGTTAATTGTAGTCTCCAGACCATCTGAAGCACAATCACCGTCTTCAGAGGCCTGTGTGATGCTGCAAGATTCGTCACCACCACCTCTCCCACCGGTGCCCTTCCTCCTCATCGCGCTTCTTGCTAGCCTATACAAAGCGTCCCTTATGCACAATTTCGTCTCCACCTCCAACTGTAAGAAATAAAAAACAATCGTCACATTTAGATGTTATGAAGGAGCATTTCCTAGTAATCTAGCACATTGTGACCTAATTGCAAGAAGCTTGGCAAAGTGCACGAATTCAATGAAACAGATGAAATGTGCTAAAAAGAGTTCCATAGGTATACAGGCTGAACATTACCGATTTCATAGAATTCTGAAGCTGATCAAGAACCACAGCCTCGGCTGAGCCACATTCGTCTTCTGATGTGGTTTCCAAGCTAGTTTGGCCCACTGAAAGAGAAGGCTCGAAGTCGCTTTCTACTCCAGACATCTTCATCTCGCTCCCAGTGACTGCTACATCTGGCTGCCTTACAGGCAAAACCTGAGGGAGCTGTGCAGGCACATTGCCTACGGTTTGGTTTAGGCCTGAATCCATGGGAACCACACCTTGAGCCACAAACTGCTGTTGTTGTTGTTCAACAGCAAACCGTGCCTGCATCTGTTGCAGATGCCTCAGCTTCTCAATCTTCTCTTGTGGAGTCATGCTAGAACTACTCGGGGTCGAGCAGATAGGTGCATCTACAGGCGGCCGAAGTTGAAACTGCTGGTGTTGTGCCACGGTAGGTGGTTGGAAAGAACAGGGTTGTTGATAACCCATAAACAACCCTTGATGTACCTGAGAAGAAACAGGCGTAGGTGGCACTGGCTGAATGTGGCGTACGGAGGGATTGTGCCCACCATGAATGTAAGGAGGTGCAGGACGTATCATTGGTTGCATGGGTGAGAGATTCAGACGAGGAGCCACAAATCCATATAAACCTGCTGATGGCTGATTAAAGTGACTTGCATGTGCAGGTAACTGCATGGGCATCGGTTGCAGCAAATGTGGCTGCGGTATAGCAGCATTGCTATACGCTGAACCATGACCAAGTTTTCGGTGATTCACCTGTCGCCTAGACCTTTCTTCAACCCTTTTACGGTTTACAGCATGCCGCCGTGCTCTCTGAGCCTAACATGAACGAAGGAACGGGATTAGAATGTTCATCAGAGCACAGACCGTCCCAAATCTCAAATCCCATGTGCAAAATATTTTCGGAAAGTGATACGGAACATAAAACGGACTGGAAGGTGCAAAGAAAATGGACTAATACCTGTGCTATATTGGCTTTTTCGGTATCTGAATGACTGACAGATGAGGCACCTGTACCATCCTCGAATATATCCATTCCTACACACGTACCATTCATCTTGCACAAAGGCGCATCTGCAGCCGTAGCCTGCAACAACAGAACGCTATCAGAGTCGAATGCAGACGTTTGAACCCAGTTGCAGCAAACGGTTTAGCACATCCAATCTGACGATGAAATACAACATAGTTCAAATGTTTTGTGCTGTGGTACACAATCTTAGAACATTGGACAATCCAGTATCACAATCCAACCCCTGTCTCTCTGAATTCACGAGTATTAGCAGCGATAAGGATCTACTCAAATGCATAAGAATTCGTTACTCGTAAAAGGCGTTGCCGATCACGAACTTCACTAACCTCTCCTTCGGTTAACGAACCATTGACCATGAATTGAGCGCCTGATTGAGGACCAGACCATCGTTCATCACCAGGTACATAATCTGCAGTTGTTACGCAGTTTTTTGCCTTGTCTAAAGCTGGTTGAGCAGGACGAGCATTGCCAGGGACAAAGTCTATTCTTAAGTTAGCGGCATCCAGAGTCCCATTTGTCGTTACGCCACAGTCGGAGCGAAAAGGTAACTTGGCTACGGTCCCGTTCTCTGGTAGTACAGCAGTAGGGGATGCCGATTCAAGCCACTGCATACTGTCCACAGCAGAGTTGGCATTTCCTGGTCCAAAAGTCAATTCTGGTCCAGAGCTGCAAGGCACATAACATGTCAAAAGAGATACTTGTATGCAAATTCTCGGTTTGCAATTCAGGATAGGTGGCCCAACTCCACAGATAAGAGTAGGGAAACAGCTAGCATTGAACTCCATGTGCGGATACATTTGCGCTCGAAGTGCTAATACAACGATGACCTCGAAAAATGGACTAACCTGAGCAAATTGTCAACATCTACCAGTTTTCCAAAGCATTGATCCCAATTGTAATCTGTTTTGATGCTCTCACTAACATTTCCAAATAACTGCATCCCTTCTTCTTGGTCATCCGCATCATCTGATCCGAAGTAGCAGGTCGTTGAAAGAATCCTAGCATCCTCTTCTGTGTACGGATCGGCCATAAGGACTCCCAGATCAGCACTCCCCATCGTAAACGACTCACTCTTAATGTCATCCTTGCCAGTCATGCTTTCCCTCCCTGCCACAATTGCCAAAACCTAACTTTCTCAATACATTTGATCATCCTTAATCAACTTTCAACTCGAAAGATGTTATACACAACAAATATCGAGCACCTGAAATGTAGTTCATCACCAACATAATTTAACCTAGTAAAGAAGCAATCTCGAGGCTGCATAGACATGATGGCTATAATTAACATGCGCTCCAAGTCTGTCAAGATGTACAATCATAGCAAGATCCTAGGCTCACATAACATCAACTACCCAAGGATGTATCGAGATGATGCAAGTTCTGAAATGGATTCAATCGAATCTACGACTATATATATTTATCTAAGTGAACAACGACACACTTTATCATTGCAGCCTTCATTAACATCATATGTGCATTAGCTGTGGCATATTAAGCCATACTGATTGCGTCCCCCAAGTTCAATGTAAATGAGAGCCCTATTCCTTCCAACTAACTTTTGAACTGGAGCTTATCGCGAATAATCATATAGAAAGGGCACCTGAAAGCATAGTTGGTGAAAGGAAGCTCAATTGTTGCGAATAAGAAAACCTCGTCAAGGAGTGGTCTGCCCCAGTGATGAGGTCATTCCACAAAACTGGCTTGTAAGGTAGAAGGGAATGCAACATCGACTCTTCAAGATTTTCCAAAAATGCTCTCCCAGATCAATTTGATATGTTAATTTCAAGACGAATTGAATTCTAACCGCCTTCCTCCTCAACCCTGCCGCACTACAAACTTGTCTTCGGCAGGTCACGTCGAAATAAAACGCCCACTTTCCTCAAACCCTTGCTCTATTACTACCCCACTTTCGGATTTTCTAAAACACCCTCAGCACCAGAGCATCTCACTGCAATACATACAACCACATGTCAGAAAAAGCCATGCTCCGGACACCTCATGCACAATACTGTCTGCAGACTCACTCCAAAAGTACTCAATTCTTTAGGTGATGTGTCCCTGACTACCGTCGCCAAGCCTGAGATCTTACAAGTGTATAGCCTAGCTGTACGGGTGCACTCTAGAAGTCGAACAAGTCACGATACTCAGAAGAACACTGTTACAAGAAACCCTCGAAGTCCGATATTCCATATTATACACAACAGAACATGAAAGACAACCAAACCGATAAGAACATGGTCTACATATGCCAAAGCAACAACGAACATCGGCAATCAGTAAGTCATCCCTCCGCAAAGATCGAAGCAGAGCGAGACTATCACGAGCCTAAGATTGCGATCTGGTGGCAGGCGCACAACAAATACTTCTCTAAGCGGCGCTAGACACCAAAAACTCTGCAGGTGACCATATTTCCGACCAACAACGGAACTTTACTTGATTTCCACTTCCATTCTAGTTCTCCTGATTAGCTCCCCTGATTCATATCGCGTGGAAAACGCTCCTCTATACAGTAAACCAGAGTGTTCTCTACAAGGCCTTACCTGCACACCATTTCTGCCATGTTCAGCACCACGCTTTAATCCTCCTAAAACTGATCTTATACTGCTTCATGGCCAGAGTAAAATGATAATAAGATCCTGGCACGTCACGGATTCGTCCGCACAAGAAGCCGCCTTACAAAAACCTGCTAGGGATCAAGAAACTGGATCAGGGAGCTACTAAGAGTAATATTGCTTGCACAACTGTCCGGCGACCACAGATATGAAGCCCAAAATTCTATAATTAGTTAAAAAGGCTCCTACCCGGCGCAACTAGGCAAGCCACAAGGCGGTCCTTTCGAGCTGATTTCCCAACACGATCCTCCTTGTCGAAATCTGCCACTGCAATACGCCATCCCTCGAAGGCAAAACTCCGCCACAACGACGATCGAACACGAATCACGAATCACTTCGCTGCTCTCTTCCTTCAAAACGATGCCACGCAAAAAATACGACCTCCGCGCTCTACATACCACTCCTTCCCTCTCCAAACCTCAAAAACGGCACCTCCGGCACGCATTTCCGCCGGAAAAAAACCAGGATTCGCCACCCGAGCACGACGACCATTCCCTGCAGTCAGCGGAGATCAGCGACTGCCGCCTTTTTCACCACGCATCATCAACAAACCTACGCTTGCGTCTTCTTCCCGAACACCGCTCACCGCGAAACCAACAACAACACACGGCGCTCAGCTCGCCACAAGCATGGCTATGGATGGGGATGCATGCGTACCCGTGGGCATGGGCGCATACATGGATGGGGTCCCCATCCATGTGGCCGCTCGTCATAGTGTCCAGCTGGACGCAATCCAAGCGTTCGATCGAACCGTCTTACACGTGAAGATTGGCAGGCCATAATATCGTTTGACCTATGCATGCGGTCATAGGCCATGCAATCGTAGGGTCATGGGCTTGGCCAGGATGCATCCTGCCCCATATCTATGCAGTCAAAATAGGGAGTCGGTTTCCATGGCCCCCCAGTGGAGCGACTAGTGGCTCACACTGGCCTTCAGACTCTTGTGGTTGACGGGCTGCCACTTGGCAGCTGCAGCTCGCTGATGCTTCTGCCTCATTCCAGCCCTAGGAGTTGCCCATGTTGCGAACCCGGGAACGTAGGTTTGGCAATTCGTTGGGTTTGTGGACGTTTCGTCGTCGTCGACGGAGGTGCGGCGTGACGGTCAGCTTATGCTGCGACGACCGTCCGTGCTTGCCACATCTGTTTCCTCCTTCATTACCTGAAGTTGCCTGAATTTCCTCTGTCAGAGATCTGGGCCAATCGATGGATGGCAGGTATGGATTTTCGGTAAACTGGTCCGACCTTCCTGGTTGCCTGAATGAAGCCGATTAAATTATATTCCGCCTATGCAAAAGTGAAGAGTGTTCTAGGCCCTGGGGCAAAAGATTCAAATTTTAAACGAATTGTAAGGCGGTTTACACTACATCCCACACCCCATTTAGTTGAGCTATTAACCCCTAAATGCCCAAGGCCTTTTCGAGCTTCTTGGATTTTCATGACAAAACAATCAATCAACCTTTGCATAAATTTCATCAAGTTATTTATAATCGTAACCGTAGAAATTGAAATTAAACATGTTAGAAATTACAATAAAAAAACAAAACCCAATAATATCACTTATTCCCTACAGGATCATTGTCCCCTCAAGGGACAATTGGGATTTTGGGCATATACCTATGGCTAAACTACTTTGCATGATAATCTGAAATTTTTATTAAAGGTGAAGAATTCAAAGATCTATGTGGGAATGTAATTTTTTCTTCATTCTGACATTTGTTGAAGAAGTTATGCATGAAAATCTGGAAAAAGCTGCTCCTTGGGCAACCAAAAACTTCTTTAAAAATTTCATTTTTTTCAAATAAAAATTTGAAATAGGTTCTTTAGACTTATATAGACGTGGGGAGCTTTGAATCATTCAATTCCAATAGATGAGATGTAAGTTATGAGGAATTTTTGTTTGTGGGCAGTTCTAGATTCTCTACTCTAAAATAAACTTTGAAGTCCTTTATTTTACTCAATTTTCATTATTTTGGAAAAAAAACAAAGCCAAAGGATGTAGATTGTTTATCACAACATTATAACCATTGCAATTTGCATTTTTCATTTTTTAAATTAAATTCTTAAACAATTTAGTGTTTTGACTCATTCTCTACTTCTTTTTACTTACTATTTTTCCCCATGTGTTGTATAGTTCCAATTGATATGAAAATTCTCCCACACATACCTAACTTGGTCTCCTACATGGTAAAAAAAAACCACATTTTTGTGTAGAGTAATTTTTGATCTAAGAGTGGTCAAAGCCTTCTAAAATTTTTGGGCAGCAGCAAAAAAAAATCCTCAATTTAGATGTAAATAACTCACTCATTTTTATGTAGATTGAGCTGAATTTTTTACCACGTGTACCTCTTGTAGTCTATTGTAAGATCTTACAATTGAATTCTTGTAAAGACCTATTTTTCTTACCATTGTACTTGCTTCCCCAAAAGTGGTAGTTTTTTGTGTTTTTCACATAAAAAATGGCTTGGTCCTTTAGGGGTTATAGTTTGAAATATTATAATGTTTGAACATGAGGGTGTTAAAACTGCAAAAGTGCCTTAAAGTCTTTCAATCTACATTTCACATGTCAAAGCTAAAAAGTCGGTCACCAAATAAATATGAGGTTTAAGGTCATTACATGTCTAACTTCAATCAATTTACGGCTTTCAAAATCTACTCCTACATTTTTTTTCCAATGAATTTTTAATGTGGATTTGTCTCCAAGCTTTAATGTACTTGAGGCTCATTTCAAGATTTTCCAACATGAGAAAACTCAAAATTGCAGTGAACACCATTGTTCAAAAGTTTAAGTAGAGAACTTATGAACATTCATTTTCATAATCAGATTTTTGATTTTGAGAATTGACTTAAAAAACTTGTGTTGTAAAAAAATTACCTAAAATAGTGATTTGATAAGGTTTTATTCATTTTCAAAGTTTTGTAAACACCCAAATTGGGTGCCTTGGCCATTTACAGGTACTAAAGAAAGTAATGAACGTGTTATATACTATTTTGTGGGTTGAAAATTGGGTTAAGAAAAATAGCCTATTCATATTTATGGTGATGTTCCACGTCTTTATCGTCTAAATTTCCAAAAAGGGTTATCGTGTAAGCACAATGTAACCAACCAAGACGCTGGATTTGGAACTTGGTACATAGTATGAATTGCCAAGTTCTAACTCTTGGACTCTCAACCAATGAATTTTGAAAAGTTTAATGGGACGTGAAACGTGGAACACAATGTAAATTGCCTCTAGGGCTGTACAATTTGAGGTTTTTTATGAAAGATGGAGTTATTTGCATTCATGAATATGTTTGAAATACATAAAAATATAGATGACAATCTCACTTACTTGGTCAAAAACATGTACTTCCATCTCAAATGTAGTACAAGCTATGGAGATTAGGGAGCCTGTAGGAGATTAGGGAGCTTGTAGGAGATTAGGGAGCATGTAGGAGTATTTCGCCCTCATGAAATAGACTTTCTTGTTTGTCAAATACATCCTTTAAACTTACTTTCATTGCTCTTGAATTAATTTTTGCTCAAATTAAATCTTGTCATCTTACCATTCTTTGGCATAATTTTAACTAAGTTTCAACACATTAGGTGCAATTGCTATCCTTGATGGTTCATTGTTGGAGGTAAACTTCGTAAAATTGACAAGCATTTAAGGAACTATTTTGATAATAGTAGTGAATAAGTAATAAGAAAATCATTTACATTTGTGTACTAACATTTGTAATTTGCCATTGTAATCTTCAAGGAATGTTTTGAAGACCTTGTTGAGTCCAAGTGAATGCTAAAGGTTCTTGTTTTGGATATCCAAAAATGTGAGGATGTGTTATGAAGTGCAATTAAAAAGATCAATCTAGTGACCAGTTTTGAAAAAATTGTAAAGTTTGACCTATTGATTGACTTCAAACTTTAAGACATTTCAACCAACATTTATTTATAAAATATGTAAAAACCCTTCAAATAACCTCTAAAATTGATTGTGAGTTACTTAGTAGTGATGACGTTACTAGAGATTACATGGCACTTCTTAGAAGTCCTAAATGCTGAAGGTCTTAAACCAAACTTAGATGAACCTTAATATATAACTTGTTTGAAAAAGATTTAAATGTTTGCATAAAAATTAAAGAAACTAGAATTAGCTTTTAACAATTGTTTGTTCATTTAAATTCAATAAACCTTTGGAAAAATAAAGAAAAACACAGTAACTCTAAGAATTCACAAGAAATACAAAAATTATTGTATGAATTTGACTTTCTATAAAACATGCTAAGACAATAATGTTGTCAACATGATATGATGTGAACACTAATTTTGTCATTACTTTTGTACAAAGGATCATTTTTTTTACATTTGAAATATCATTTTACACAAGAACTTAGACTTTTTATTGATTAGTTTTTTCATAAAGTGAGCTACAAATTTATAAGAAACAACAAACTCTTCAAAATGTACAATTTCCTTTTACGTGTGTTATTTTGAAATTTTAATAAAAATTGCAAAGAAAAAGTGTATTATGCACAAATTGTGCATTGCACAATCTATTGTTTTTTCTAAGAAACTTGGAACTGCTAACCAAATTTTTCTAAAAGAAGATAGAGTTCCCCTTATTTAGCATCCCAACATATATAGGGTTTTGAATAGGAAGGCCTTTGAATTTATTATATTCTTATGAGTTTTTTCTGTATTTGGTGTCATTGTCGATGGGGCTTGTTCTAAATGTGAAGAAGCCAATTTTCTTTCACGTGGCCGAGCACTTGTGCCAAAAAAACAAGGGGCGACTCCTCTTATGCAACATGTTTTGGAGAGTGTGGTGTTGGTTTTGTGGAAAACCAATTGACATTTACTTAGTAGAAGTGTTTATTATAGGTTTTATCTTGACATGGACATGAAAATTCCTAGTTTTATGAAGTTTATATTTAGCAATTGTTGTTTGCAATGACTTGGATATTCATAGTAATGACATCAAAAATAGGTAAATGGGTAAATGAAGGTCAAACACATTTGATAAGTGATATATAGGGAATTACTACAACGATACCCTAAATTGCTAACGGGACACCCCCTCTGGACATGAAAATGTGATTTTTAATGCTGATTTTGCTTTTTTTAATATTTAGATCAAAAAATTTGTTTCACCTTTATCATTTTAAGGCTACACTAAAAAAAAAGAAGTAGGTGTGCTTAAATTTCAAACTAAAAATATAGGACTTTTGAGTTACTTAAAGCAAAAACATATCAAACTATAGTATTGGTGCAAGAATATTTCAACAAAAATTTGTATTTGTCTTGTTTCCTTTCAAGGAGATGATAATGTTGTGATTTAATGAATGATGGACCACTTAATAAATCAAAAATAACACTAAATTATCAAATTTCATGCTCAAAGGGGGCGTCCTATTAACGATTTAAGGTGTCGCTATAGTAATTCCCTATATATATATATATATATATATATATATATATATATATATATATATATATATATATATATATATATATATTCATTTGTTCATATATGTTGATCATGAATCTTTTTTGAGGACCAATGGCATGGTAGCAAAGGCATTTGTATGTATCAAACCAAAATTATTGCAAAATGATGTATATGCTTACTAGTGCAAATGAATGTTTATAAGACTTGTAGAATAATATACCAAAGTATAGGTTGGGATGAAATTTGAAGATTATTGATTTCATTTATAAATGTATCTAGTGCTATACTAAAACATAATATAAGATGTGAACGTGGATCTCAATTATTTCTAACTATTTATCTTTAGAAAGCTATGATTGTGTAATGAATGATGAACAACCTGAATATATTAAAACAGTATTATTACATGCTCACAAGGGTATGGCATTAGCAATTTTGGGTGTGGTTTTAGCAATTTCCTATAGAAACATGTTGTTAATTGAATATGTTGTTATTTCCATTTAATAAAAAATTGAATCATTTGGTTCTAAAAATAATTCAACTTGGTGAATGGTATAAAAAATTAATGATTTTACTTAACAATGATTTTTTATAATGAGTAAAACTAATAGAAATGATAATTACTTTGTAGTTTTCATGCAATTAACATGCAAGTATTCTAAGACAACAAGACTTGTATAAATATTGTATTTATAGAATTGAATATTACTTTTAGATAAAGGATAACTAAATGCATTGCCAAAATTCTATTGATGATTTAGGATGTTGATAACATATTGTTGAAAGGAAGAAGCAAAAGATATGAGAGCAAGGTTGTAAAGAAACTTGGTTATAAGCAACAAAACAAGTCATATAAGAAAAAGACTACACAACAATGTATTGAAGCTTCAATTGAAGCGTCGGTGTTTTGGTGTTTTTGTGATTAGTTAGTTTCAATGAGCAAATTGACCTAAAATCTACATTACCAAAAAACCAAAAAAACACCCTAGATAAACTACTATTGATACAAATTGATCATGTTGGTGTTAGTAAGTTTTAATTTGCTTATTGGTAGTGTTGTGGTGATTTTTTGGAAGAAGGTTATGAATTCACTTAGTTAATACATGTATTCCTTAAGCCTTACTTGTTTTTGTACGTTAACACCAACACCTGCACCAAAAAAATTCTACATTCTTTATAAAAAAAGTATAAAACCTTATCAAACCCATACAATCATACTTATGTCCAAATTATATCAAAATTTATTAAAACATATAATTCCTCTCTTTGCAAACATTGGCCTTTCACATTTATATTTGGGCTTGGACAAGCTTCTCCTTCTTGACAAAGTTGCATTTTTTGCTCATACAATTTGCAAATGCATGATTCTATTTCATGTGTAGTTTTTTTGAATCTATTGTTTAATGCTCATGATTAGCATCCTAGAATCTAAGCTTACTATTTGGGTGAAATGAATGATTTTGACAAACTTGAATGCTTCATAGAAGTAGGATCTAGTGCTTGGGAGCTAACAACTCCTTAACCCCTAAAGGACCGTTGTCCCTTCGGGGGACAAGCTAGACTTTGGGCATGTACCTATGGCTAAACTACTTTGTGTGATTTTTTGAAACTTTTATTGAAGGTGGAGACTTCAAATATGTACGTGAGCATCTAATTTTTTCTTCATTTCAACATTTGACGAAGAAGTTATGCATGGATTTGTGAAAATTTGGGGAGGGCTGCCCAGAAGGGCAGCCCAAAAACTTCTTAAATTTTTTTTTTTTTTAAAACACAAATTTGAAATTGGTTCTTTAGATTTTATCATTCATGAGAAGCTTTGACTTGTTCAATTTCAATCAATGACATGAAAGTCATGAGGAGTTTTTGTTTGCGGGCAGTTATGAAATCTCCTCTAAAATAAACTTTGAAGTCCTTTATTTTACTCAATTTTCATTATTTTGGAGAAAATTTTAAACCAAAGGAAGTAGATTGTTTATCACAACATTATTACCATTGGAATTTGCATTTTTCATTTCCATAATTAAATTCTTAACAACTTAGTGTTTTGACTCATTCTCTACTTCTTTTTACTTACTATTTTTTCCCATGTCTTGTAAAGTTCCAATTGATTTGAAAATTCTCCTACACATACCTAACTTGATCTCTTACATGGAAAAAATAAAGCGCAACTTTGGGTAGAGCAGTTTTTTTGTTATAATAGTGGTCAAAGGCTTGTGAAATTTTTGGGCAGCATGAAAAAAAACTTTTTATTTCACTTTAGATGTAAATATGTCACTCCTCTCCATTTGGAATGAGCTCATTTTTTTATCAAGTACCTCTTCCAATCTAGGGCAAGATCCTACGGTTGGATTTCCCAAAAACAAAACATAAAATGATTTTTTTCTATACCTCCTAAAAGTGGCAGTTTTTAGTGATTTTGGCAAAAAAAAAGGCTTGGTCCTTTAAGGGTTAATAACATTGCAAGGGATTTGGGCCCAAGAAGAGGCCCCTTCCCCAAAACCATGGGAACTTTGGGTCCACTCCCCCAAAACATGGGAACACTTCCACGTGGGTAGGCTAACTTGGTCAAAGCTTGACCGCGTCAAATGATATGATTAAATATAAATATATGTTTATATATATGTATATATTTTTGACAACCAGCAGGGACTAGTTCCCAGCATCGAGAACAACCAAACTTGTAGCCGTTTGGAGGGCTCAATTTCTTCTTAATGATTTGTTCATTGTTAAAAATTTGCACATCATTTTTTTAAGAAATCAACAACAAGAAATCTAGAGTTTTCCAATCACCGTGTTGGTTAACCATATTGTCAAAAGTAGATATGTAACAAATTTGTGTCATCACTAGTTTAGATGATAGCGTTGAATATTTTCAAAACAAACAAACATCCTACTCAAAATCCTTAAAAATATTGCATAAACCAAAAGATGGCACTTTAGTTTTAGAGAACTATGGCCTAGGTTTGGCATTGCGTTCAATACTTTGCCAATTAAAAGTTGACAACATTGTAATGATTTTTTGTTGCTTGGAATCATGATTAATTTTGCAATTGAAAATTGACTTTTGTGAATGTTGAAATAGTACATACAAATGGAGTTTGCAATCAATTTTATCATATTCATGAAGTTCCTCCATTTTATAAAAGAACACTTGACTTTTTTAATATGTTGTACTTAGCTATTGAATGAATTCTTGAATCTAATTGTTCAAGTGCCAAGGTGAAGAATGTGAGTTCATTTGCATGAATAATGCGTTAAGCACTACTATTCAACTTTCTATTTTTGTACTAGAAAAATAAAAATGGAATGCACAAAACACTAGAAGAAAATGTGCAATAAACAATTGGTCCTAACCAACTGCAATTGTCCTAAACAATTGTAATTGAGTCATTGTAGTTCTTTAGGACAATTGTATTCATTGTGAACTAGTTGTTTAGAACACTTTTTTCTTCTAGTGAAAATAGTGACCATTTATTGTTTGACAAAAAGGTGCACAAACTTAGTTTTGCACAATTCATACTTACACACCAAAAGTCATTAGATAATAAAGTATCCACATTCTTAAAGTTAACCACAAAGCAAGGAACATCTTATAATAACGTATACAAAACTGTTGAACATCTCTTTATAAAGACGTTTATTTCAAAAGTATTTTGCATTGTAAGAACTTATAAGTCAAAAGTTTTGAGATTTAAAGAGATTTATATGAAAATATGTATCAAGATACATGCTACATATTTGTTGTATTCAAAATTCATCAAGTTCATTGAATATGATATTATTTTTATATAAGAGGTATAGTATATAAATTGTTTCGAGAAATTGTTTGCTAAACAAACATCACACTAGAAGAAAATAGGAAATATACAACTTTGAAAACAAGTCATTTTTTAGTAGTAAATGACACAAACAACTAGAAAACAACTTCATTACTTGTAGTTGGCTCCTAGTTATTGTGAACGTGTTTGAATTTGGATGTCAAACAGTAATGGCATCTGTGCAGAATTCATCCTTCTGACACGCATCTGCTTCATCATCTATGTTAGTGTTTTTTTGGAGGTGGGGCAAGTCTAGCAGGTGCCCAAAATTTTCCTACGGGCACTAAATTTTTTTGAGGTGCCCAAATGCGACACTCGATTGCAACTACTGCACAACTAGAAGTGGTTCTGGGTTTTGGCAGGTGTTGGGCCCCCATTTGTTGAGATTCTATTTATAAATTTCTTTACTGTATTATTATTACCTGCATGCAGGTCCCTCTTGCTCTTCACATTTCTAGGACAATTCATGTTCAGTTGCACCATAGTTGATTTGGAGTTGTATATGGTAATTGAACCATAGTTGATTTGGAATTGTATATGGTATGCTCTAGTGTTGTTCTTTTCTATTGAAGCTAATAGTACTACTAATTAAGTAGTTTGTCTTCAATGGAGTTGCAATTGTGATTAAGGAATAAAGAACTGTGTAGCTGCAATACACAACGCAATTCCTCCTTCATTACCCTTCTTGTGTACCTCGGTGGGTGTGACTGTTGCGTCGATGGGTACCTACTTCAAAGTTTCAAAAATCATAGTTAGTATTACCAGAGTCAATTAGATTCTTCAACCATATGACGAAACAAGTATCCCACGACTGGTGACAACTATAATATGACTGCTTAGTACAAAAAACAACTAGACCATGACTAAAAACAATTGAAATACAACTATTGAGTAGAATGAGCAACTACATCTTCACAGAAAACTACTACGATATAACCACTGAGTACAATAAATAACTACACTGTAACTGGTGACAAGTGTGATACAACTATTGCAAAGGGATTTACTTCTGCCAAAGTAATGGTGATAACTATGAAAAAACTACTGAAAAGCATAAACAACTCAACCATGAATCACGTGACTCCCGTAGAAAGAAGGTGACTCCCATAGAAGGGAGGTGATTCCCAAAGATGCATTGCATGCATCGGAAGCACAAGAGAGATTATCGACGATTACATGTTTTTAGAGTAGATAATCTTACTTGGTGCAATGTTGTGGAAATCCCTTCCAGAGTTGTTGAACGACTCTGAGCTTGAGTCCACCATTGACATCTTCTCCGGCAATGCAGCGCCCGCCAAATTATACACGCCCCCTCCTATGAAACAAAGTGTTCCCTTGCTGAACGTTGCGTGTGAACTAGAGAGGCCCTCCAAAGCTCCAACCTTTGCTTCTACCATGGAATCTCTTCCGCCGGCGGACGCGGATGTTCTCACCTCCTTTGGAAAACTTGCACCAAAATCAATGGACAAAGATGCGGACCCTAATGCCTTGGTGCTCTTCAATCGTGAGCTTCTTTGTGGAGGTAGTGGTGGAAGCTTTGATTTAGTTGTAACTGCCATTGATGCAACACAAGCTCTTGCGCCACTCCTTCACCTACAAGTAATGAAGAGCTTGCTACTATCAGCAATGGATTTGACATGCTAAACCTTAATTCCAAAGAAGGTGTAGTGGGTGTACCAAAAGGAGGAGATTTTGTTATGGAATCCAACTTTATAGTTACTTTTACGTGCCTCTTAATGCAAATCCAAGTGACGGAGACAGAAAATTGGCTTTAGGTTTAGGGTTTCCCAAGACACGTTTCTTCTAGAAGTTTGTGTGGTTGATTTTTTGCAATAAAGTTTGGTGTTCTTTTGTCTGCAATTGAATTATCCGCAGAAGATAATTTACTAGCTCATACAAGATATTAGAGCGTACTAAATGGTGGCTAGCTCAAGAAATGCATATTTTATGTAATCTATACTTCTAGTCATGAAATATATGTGATTTTTGCTACCATGGTTGACGTCCTCCTTCTACAGGTAGACTTAATCCAAAATCAAATCTTTGTCATTGCAAAATGAGAACGTTGATATACATCTTAAATACAACTGTAGCTCAACTATACAATGCCTCTATGAAAAGTTTGAAATTATCTATAAAACCTTCATGAACAACTTGTAAACAATTGCTACACTACTACTTCATATGGATGCATTTACACTGAAAGTGAGTAGAGAGAAATTGATGACTATTGAGGCATCACGACAGACAGTTAAAATAACAAGGTCCTTGAAATTTTCTAAAAAACTTGGGCATAGTGTTTTTTGAGTTGTTTTTGAGTAGTAGTGGAGTAATGGTAGCCCACTAGTTGTAAAGAACCTCAACTCCCTTACAACTAGCTGACTGAGTTGTCAAAGGAATGTCAAAACTGCAGCATAGGGGCATCACGACGGGTAGCTAAAATAATAAGGTCCTTGAAATTTTCTAGAAAACTTGGCCATAGTTCTTTTTGAGTTGTTCTTGAGTAGCATTGGAGTAATGGTAGCCCACTAGTTGTAAAGAACTTCAACCCCCCAATAACTAGTTGGCACAATTGTCAGAGGAATGTCAGAGTTGCAGCATATTCATCTGCTAGTGAATCTAAAATAGGTAATGAAAACCAACTTCATCTATTTGAAACAAACTTCATCCGTGACAGAGAATAGTACTACTACACTGCATCTCCCTCAACTCCACCATTTCTTATAGTCATTCTGCAGTCTTGGTGCAATTGTTTTGGACATGGAGTTGTATACTAGTCAATTAGATTTGACCCCTTTTTCTTCTAGTGTCAATAGAATTGAAAAAAATAGCTAGTTAATTTGAGTTTATCCAAAACAAACAATAACCATTCATGATATAGAAAATCGTTTTTTTAAAAATCACGTAGTATGATATAATTTTTTTTGGAAGATTAAGTACATTGCATGGTTGTAATGGCCCTTGCATTGTCTTTGAAGATTGTGATGTGAAACTTACGTTACAAAGACTTTTAGTTTATACCAATTTTATAAAGAGCTTAAAGATGTTTCTCCTTCTCTTGGATTATCTTGGAATAACTTGTCAAAACAAAGAATTTGCAGCGTTTATAACGATCCAATTAACGACAATTACAACAAAAAATAAATTTGTAGTCCACTTATGGTTCGACAATCAATAGAGTTATATCCTTCATCTAGGTATATGAAAGTGAACCTCTTTCATTGTTGTTTCAAACTCATTGCTCATCATTTCTGCATTAAAAGAAATTAGAACTCAAATGGGAAAAATCAAGGCTTCTCATGTTAACCCTTAAACAACCCTAGGGTATAATATATAAGCTGATGTATAATTGTCATTTGCTATCAATAAGAAATTTTAATTTGGGATCTCAAGTAGCTCACTAGAATTGCATTGATCTATTCTCCAACTTCTTTATTGATCTTAAATGCAATAAAGGTGTGAATTTATTCCAAATACAAGAAAAACACCTTGTATTCTACTGTTCGTAGCAACACCCTCCATCCTTTAGGGGTTAACCCTTAAATGACTGAAAGGCCCTTTGTGACTAGTACAATACAAGATATCTTTCTTGTATTTGGAAAGGATTCACACTTCTACTACATTTGAGACTAACAAAGAAGTTGGAGAATAGATCAATGTGGTTCTAGTGAGCTACTTGAGATCCCAAATTAAGTTTTTTTTATTGGTAACAAATGACAGTTATATGTCAACGTAAATACTATTCCCTATGGTCGTTTAAGGATTAACCCCTGAAGGGCCCTTGGGCTCTAAAGCTACGGTACCAAATACAATTGCAACCAATATTCAAAAGTTTGAATCAACTGAAAATTAAGTGTTACAATCATACATATTGAAGGGTTGTATGATGGTGGGTGCATAAAAAAATTTGAAAAGGCCTCAGAGCAGCTCAAACAAGTTCATTTATAAGGTAGAAGGCTCAAAAACCGACCATCTAAGGGCTGAAATTGAATTTTGGGGAGGTAGAACTTCTTGAAATATTTTTCAATAAAATTTCTATGAAAGATAAGAAGAATTGACATCTAGCCTAAATTGTTTCATATTTTTTGGAGTTTTGTAGAATTAGTTGTGAAATTTTGAAGTGAAAAGATCATAGGACTCTAAAATAGTACACCTCCTTAAATGTACATCCGCTGTATATTATAGAAATCTATAAGAAAATACATGTACAGAACATTTTGAAAGGTGAGCGATTTTCGAGCCTGGACGGTTTTCGAGCCTTCTACCTTACAATCACACGTACGGCCACAAAGGGCGTTCAGGCCCTTCAGGGGTTAAATCATGAAAATAGTGTATTTTCTACGTACAAATACCACCTTCCAAAACATAGGGGACTGGCCAAATCGATGATAATCCGATGAAAATCATTCATCCATCTTGGGATCCATGAGAGCACGCCGTCTCCTCCCTCAAGGTTTCAGGGTCAGCAGCCTTGACACAGCTCTCTCTGTTCTTCTCTCCTTTGCTGTTGCTGCGAGGATCTCCAGAATTTTGTTGAAACACTCGCCTGGCATTGTAGAACCTTCTATCGACGCATGCGATTGCGCTCACGAGTGCTAAATCATGTCGCAGAACTTGAGTATTCTCGGCGATCGGCAAACTGGCCAAGATGTCCGAACTCAGAATGGTTAGTTCCGTTTCTTGCAACTAGGGTTTAGGGTTTGGCGGAACCTGTTCGGTTACCTGAGTGTCTGGTGTGGATTTTCTTACATTTTTCGAGTTCCTTGAGGTTGTCGAGGTTGTCGAAGTTTCAGAGCTTTCGAAGGTTTTGGAAGTTTTGGAGGTTAACACGGAATCGAGGGGTGTCGAGAGTGTACCGTAGTGTGATCGGTTGTGATTGAAGTTCGCTTTGAATGCGGAAACTGATGATGATGTGGTAGTTGTGGTGATTGATGAAATACAGTTATGGCTTGCCAAGCCATCGCCAACATTGTCAAAACTTCATTAGGACCTGTTGGTCTTGACAAGGTGCGTCTACAATTTTATTCCATTATTCAAGTTTCACTCGATTGACTAAATTTTTCGTATCTGCAATATCTTTCCTGTTTTGACAACTGGCATGAAGGTGAAGAGGCTGTATGCCTTAGCTGCAGAGCAGTAGGACCTACTTGGTTTTGCTAATATCATTCAGAGTTTTTGATTAGGGGCTATCATGAGAGGAAGGTTAATTTGTAACATTTTGATATAACCTTGAATTGTCCTGGTTTGCAGATGCTTGTGGATGATATTGGCGATGTGACCATAACTAATGACGGAGCCACCATTTTAAAAATGCTGGAGGTTGAGCACCCTGCTGCGAAGGTAAAATGCTGCTGTTGTTTTTGTATTAGTGTGCAAATTTTGGTGCGTTTTGGTAAGAGAGTTGGCAATACCGCGTGGTTATGTTTAGAGTTATGATGGTTGTTTGCTTTTCTACTCTTATTTATGTGATCGAGGTTCATCATGACATTAGTGCTCGAGCTTAGGTATTTAGATTTGCATTTGTTCAGTCTCTGCATGCATTAGCTTTTCATTCAACTATGATAATATTCATAGTATGTCATCGCTTGTAGTGATGTGTGGTACACCGGTGCTTTGCGTTTGGTTGGATAAATTATGATTATCAATAGAATTTGGTTTCCAAGAATGTTATCCCAAGAAATGGTTAGGTGTTGTGTTCAAACAAAGATCAACTCACACATGAGCTCCCATCAGGTATTGGTAGAGCTAGCCGAGCTGCAAGATCGGGAAGTTGGAGATGGAACAACCTCTGTTGTTATCATTGCTGCAGAGCTTCTTAAGGTGATTAACACAACTCTCACGTCCGTTTTAGTTTTTAAAGTTTCTCTTTGTCATTGGCAGTTACGATTGCTCACTTTGTTTTAAGAGATATGCTCGTACTCAAGGAAGTTTTATGATTTTGGCTATGTCATTTGATGCCATTCATTTTACATTGCGTAATATTGCATTCAAACTTGCTTATCCATTAGGCGGGACTGATGCTCCAAGTTTTTTTGCTTACACACAGAGAGCAAATGACTTGGTTAGGATCAAGATTCATCCTACTTCGATTATCAGTGGCTATCGAGTAAGTCCTTTTACTCTGTTCAGCTCTTCTCTATATCAGAAATATTTTTTTGGCATTTAATATGAGGTAGAGTGTTTACTATTTGGACGATCAGGATAATTATTTGGTCAAATATACATTAGGATCGTTTCATCAAAACATTGAACACAATTCTAACTTTGGTCTAAATCAATATAAGCGTGATTCTGACCACGTGAGTTACATTTATTATCAGCTTGCCATGCGTGAGGCGTGCAAGTATATTCAAGAGAAGCTTGCTACGAAGGTATTGTTTCTGCATCTTAGAATTCCAGTTGGGATCGTTTTATGTTGCTTGTTTCGTTCCTCCTCAAGTACCGTGTTTACAGCACTTCTTCTGCTTTTCATTAGTATTTTGAATGTTTTTGAAACTCGGTTCATGGCTGCTTTCTTGTGCTGGCGCATTGCTAACCATTTACAACAAATACAGGTTGAAAAGATTGGAAAGGATACCTTAATCAATTGTGCAAAGACGAGCATGTCTTCCAAGATTATCGGGCCTGACTGTGACTTCTTTGCAAAGATGGTATGAATTGATTTATGCTCCCTTCATGTGCAGTATGAGCAGTTGATCTAGTATACGATACTTGGGTCAGATTTGTCACATTCGCTTTGAGAGATTTGTCTATTTGAAATGTGACTGCTAAACGAAAGCTGATGAAGATTTTGTTCTGGGGTTTCTATTTCTCACTCAGAGGCCGTCATCATCTTCTTTAGACATATCGCACGTTTCTACACTTTAAATAGGATTCTGATTCATGTTTTTGTTTGTTCGTACATCTCCTTTGCAATCATATTTTAATAACTGTGCTCCTGCTTATTGTGATTCGTCAGGTCGTCGATGCTGTTCAAGCTGTCAAGACTACGTCCGATAGAGGCGATACTAGATATCCCATCAAGGTTTCCAAACCAACCTAGTGAGAAGTTGTGGAGTCTAAGCATTATCTTCATGTGAACTTGTATTGGTACTCTTTTGGTTCCTAGTTGCTTAGTATGGTCATATGTTATTGAACGTTTTCTTTTATTGAAACATCATTATGATATGTCCTAAAATGCATGTTTTTTGGGATCAATTGGACAGTCCATCAACATTCTCAAGGCTCATGGGCAAAGTGCTCGAGAGAGCTACCTTCTCAATGGATATGCTTTGCCACTAGGTAGGGCTGCTCAGGGAATGCCTAAACGAGTGGCACCAGCCCGCATTGCATGCTTAGATGTCAACTTGCAGAAGACAAAGATGCAAATGGGGATACAAGTCCTTGTCACAGATCCCAGGGAATTAGAGAAAATTCGCCAAAGGTTGGTTCTTCGGCTTCTAGGATTTTATTTGTTTATTTCTGGATTCCTCGTTTTTCCATGACTCACGGAAATCTTATCCAATATTTTTCTTCATTACTTTTGTATATTTGTATGTTATGGTTGATTGTTACAAGCAAAACAGCAATTATGTGTCTTTGTCTGGTTATGCGATGAGTATGTTACTTGGCTCATTGGAGAGTGGAATTGCCGTATTTAGAAGGTTTAGTTTTTCATTTCTAATAAACGATTTTGTTTCTTCAGGGAATTAGATATCACAAAGGAACGAATCGAAAAAATGCTCAAGGCAGGGGCGAATGTGATCCTTACCACCAAGGGCATTGACGATATGGCTTTGAAGGTATGTGTATTCTTGTTCCAAGCTTATTACAGAAAGGTTGTAGCTTAGATTTTGCAAGAAACATGCATATCTTCTAGCCAAACCTGTAGATTGTAATCCAGGACGTCATCTTTGATTTTGGGTTTATTAATTGTGATTCTTTTCTAGAAATTGCTTCGTCTTTCTTTTAGGAAGTTTGATCGAATTATGGAAGGTGCCTTCATGAACTGTCTTTTTGTCGAGGCAGTACTTTGTCGAAGCCAAAGCTATTGCATTGCGGCGTGTTAGCAAGGAAGATATGCGTCACATTGCCAAGGCTACTGGTGCCACTCAGGTACTACTATGTTGAATGTTGGTGCGATAAAGGATTTGGGTTTTAATGGTTAATTCTCACATTCATCACAATAAATATAGTTATTGTCAGTTTGTTGAATGTTCTTGTAACTGATTCTGGCTTAGAATTATCTTTCGATGTCTTTACTAGGTATTCACTGTTGCGATAGCCAGCATGAATAACTCATATAATGTGTTGTAAGTCCTGACATGATCACTGTGATGCAGGTTCTTACCTTTGCTGATATGGAAGGAGGTGAGACGTTTGATGCTTCCTTTTTGGGGAATGCGGAGGAAGTCACAGAGGAACGAGTGTCTGATGATGACGTCATTCTCATCAAGGGTGCCAAGAGCTCTAGAGCGGTAATTAAATACTTCTACTCTCCTAGTCCATCAACTTCTAATTGGAATGTTGTATCGTGTTTTCGTTCTGTATCTGTATTTTCTTTTCCGATGTTGTTGTTGAAGTATTAACATGCTTTATGCTGGATTAGGGGTTTATGGCATGATTTTTTGTCCTTTGGCAGGTCTCAATCGTATTGAGAGGAGCCAATGACTATATGCTGGATGAAATGGAACGCTCCATCCACGATTCATTGAGTATTGTGAAGCGTACCTTGGAATCAAATACTGTAAGTAGAGTGTTTATTATTTACTAAATATATTCAAATGCTCAATTCTCAGATTCTTTTTTTCCAATTTAGGTCTTCACTTGCAATGCATTATGGCATTTTGAAGCATTTCTGTGAATTACAGCAAGATAATATGGGTTATCATAGAAAGAACTTTGATGATGGAATCTAAGTAAGCTTAGTTTAAATTGAACTTTGTCTTTCAAATGCTTCTTTCTTTTAAATTTTTTTGTATATGGCAGGTCGTAGCAGGAGGAGGAGCTGTGGAGGCTGCTTTGTCAGTGTACTTGGAAAACTTGGCAACTACTTTGGGTTCGCGAGAGCAACTTGCCATAGCTGAATTTGCTGAGGCTCTTCTCGTCATCCCCAAGGTACCACATGTTCTTTTCCGCCTGTGCAAGGAACACTGAAATATAGCGATGACAGATATTTTACATGTCCCTGGTCCTTCTCGATTAACGTGTCCTAGTAAAGGAAAGCTTAACGGGCGAGGGTTTACTTCTATAATAGATTTAATCAAAATTTATGTTGTTCCCTGTAATCATGTTCATGCTGAGACCTAAGTTATGAGTAACAACAGCACTAAAAGTTATCGTCTCTTCTCTTGAGCATCTTGTGAATCATCTATAAAGCCTAATCTGAACATTTGGGTTGGGAAATGGTCAGGTTCTGACTGTGAATGCAGCCAAGGACTCTACAGAATTAGTTGCTAAACTTCGTGCATACCACCACAATGCTCAAACAAAGGCGAATAAGCAACACCTTGCTGGGTAAGTTTCTTATGATTACATAAGTTGTTTCTGGAGTGCTCAGATAATATATTGATACAGACGCTTGTCTTGAGATTTGTTGGACATTTCTCATCATACTATTAAATTAGAGTAATTCTGTAGCTGCCGCTTTATTTGCGTGTGTGTAATCTTGGGTGTGTCTTTTATTGTTTGAACAGGACTGGGTTAGACTTGATCAACGGAGTAGTCAGAAATAATATTGAAGCTGGAGTGATCGAGCCAGCCATGAGCAAAGTCAAAATTATTCAGGTGGGAAATCAATTATCTGGTATTGAGGTTATTAGTTACACCTGTGGAGTTTTTGTTCGTAGAGCAGTACTTCTTTTCTTTTCTGCTTCTATAGCAATTGAAGTAACGATATTGATCCATTCTATTGTAATGCTTTGGCTACAGTTTGCAACCGAAGCTGCAATCACAATCTTACGAATTGACGATATGATCAAACTATACAAGGAGGACGACGGCGAACAATGAGCTTAGTTTTTAGTGAATTTAGATTAATACCTCCATCAATGGTCTGTGAGTTTTTACGCAAGCATTTCATCCTAAAAAAATTGATTACTGTTGTTTTGCCACTTCATCATCGTAATCAAATTTTCAACAGAGACAAGATATTATCGACCGACAGCGAGTGGTAGTCTGTAACATTCTATGTTAGGTTTCCAACACAGTACCCTCCCGTTTCTGGTTTATTCATGCAATTCATTACGAATGGTATCAGAGGCATTTTTTAGGTCAACCTCCTATTCTAGGTCTGGGTCTACTGATTTGCTGGTGGTGTCCGCTATCAAAAATTTCCACCCAAATGTAAGATTTTGCTACTTCTTTTGTTTCAATAATGAAAGTTTCGTATCTTTTGCATTCCAGAAATATCTAAGCTAGTTTAGTGCTTCAAAAGTTCTATTTGTACAGCTTTGTTTGGAGGATACCGTAGATGAAGAGCAGCTTCACCACATACAAGAGGAATAATTTATTTTTCTCAAAATGTGGAGTTAGCCATTTTGAAAATTTCCTGAAACCTTTTTATTTCCTTTGAAACAAAATTATGTTTAACATAGTTTTGCATTAATTTCGTTACATACTTTATTAATATACACATGGGTGTGCGCATATACATATGTGCACATGTATGCATATACATACATATGTATGTATACGTTTATACATACATGGATGTATGTATGGTGTACCTGCTGTTGGCCTGGGGTACCTGTTTTTCACATCCTGGACCATTTTGTAGGAAATGGATTCATAGGCTTATGGATTCATAAGCTTACGAGTAATTTATCAGGAATGAACTTGTAAGTTACTTAGGGTTTGGTGAGCGGTGCAGTTAAATCTTGAGAAGTGTAGTGTACAGCTGTTGGGAATTGAGATAAATTGAGCATGTAACTTAAACCATAGTTCAGAACGCAAAAGAAAGCACAAGTAGTTTCTGCTTTTCAACCCAAACGCAACAGTATAAAATCCCACTTTATCAAATGCTGAGATTTTGGAATCGCTGTGTGAACAAAAACAATTCAGAATTGACAATATAACAACTTCTGTCTTTGGTCTAATAGTGCTTGAATATTGATTGCCTAAATATTGAGTGCTTAAATATCGAGTGGATGACAAATGAAATCAAAATATCTACACAAAATGGCAGCTTCTTCGAATCCCAAATAATTCAGAATTTACAGGAGAGATTTTTTTGTTTTTGGCCCAAGAGCTTCTCTTGCATGGGTACTGAGTGGTTGACTATCCACTCAAAAGTAACAATGACAATGGCCTTATTTCAAATAAACTCAAGAAGAGTGGATCCGAAAGGAAGTAAATTTTTTTCCGTGGCTACCCACAACTTTCAATATACCCACCACATCAAATGCTTCAATTGAGCTCCTAATCATACTCAAAGCCCGCCTTGGTAGGCTATTCTGAAGGGGACCAAGATTGCCAATTTCCCTGGCATGCCAATGTCAACCATTTATGTTATGCTTGAGAACTTCATCGCTCAAAGTATTGTTGTCTCACCAAAGCAAGCCGACTAGCCTCCTAAGCTGTCTCATACTAATATGCAAACATTGAGATGCCTTATGGTACAAGATTGCTAACGCCTACTAGCCAACATTGTAGGCAACCCGCCTAAGGTCTTTTTCATCACCATCCAAAAGACAGTCCAAAAATTGGGCTACCAATCTTGTATTATTGCAAAAAAGTTCATAATTGATAAGCAAAAGGTTGCAAGGCTAGCCTTTGGACAATAGAACACTAGAAAGTGACAAGATTTTATGTCCATTTAAAATTTAACACAAGCAATACATTACTTGTCTAGCCCTCACCTGCAAAAAGCGAGTGCCTTTTTGTCATGGTTTGGGGTCCTTTCCTTGGTAATAAGACCTTGCCCTTAGATGTTATGCCTCCCAAACAACGTACAATAATGGATTTATTGACCTAATGTACAAACCAACTTTGGGGCCTTCCATAGATGGCCTACAATTTCACATTGATGGAGGACAAAGCCTCAATGCATTGCCCCAAAACAATTGGCAAGAGAAGCGAGGTTTAAAAAAGCTGGTGTGCCCAGCTCAAAGCTTCAATTTAAATTGCATTATGAACCTCTAGAAGGTTTTCAAAGACCGCGTCCAAACCACCATCACTTTGAAGGTTGCTATGGGCAATGAGGGGTCACATCCCCAGACCTGCCATAGGCAGTTTAATAGATAAAGTTCATGAATATGATCAATGAGATGAAGGCAGTACTATAGAGAGAATGGGAGACTCTCAATTGAAAGAAGCTGAGGGCACAATGTAACTACATTGCTCGCAAGACTTTTGTTATGATACATTCCAGGTTTCTAAATATCATCAAACTCGAGAGTGCAGACCAGGCAGACTCACTCTCTCTCTTTCACTTGCCTTTGCAACCCTCGCCCACCGACATGAAAACAAGCAGCCCAGCTCTTGTTTGCAAATAGGAGAAGACACTAAACGAAACTTCATGAACCTTAGCCAATTTCACCAGTAAATGAAAGTCAGCCCTACGGCAAGGAAAACACACAATCTACTGCAAAACAATTACTTTAGAAAGGAACAGCAAAAAGAAAGAAAGAAGTGCAACAAACGCAAGGTAAGACATAAAGGCAAACAAAACAAAGCGCAAGCTTCACCGCAAATGTTGCCGAGTGAGGCATGTATTGACAGAATTCAAAGGGAGCCAGGGTACAACACTGGGCGAAAGGGAAACTAGCCTAGTAGAAAACAATGAGGATAGTTAGTGCTGGTGCCCCAAGGGGAAAAAAAAGCAAAGAATATCAAGCTCGGTGGGAGAAAGAAGCAAAGCCGGAGTATGTACAGCGGTACAGAGCACAAGGCCTACTTGGAGGCGTCGTCAGCGGGCTTCTTGCCAAACCAGGAGGCCACGATGGGCGTGAGCGCCACCGTGGGCGGAAAGCGAACTGGTGACAGCGCCTTGTGTGCTGCATACGCTAATGCAACGGCGCCCACCTTCTCGCCCGTCTCGTTCACGTGAATGCCCACCTGTTGTTGGTCATTGCCCAAAAAATCCCCAACTCAGTGTCCACATCGGAACGTAATCTCAATGCAAACCAGATTCGGTAGAGACGACTGCCATGCCATGGATCTCATACTCCTGTCTTGATGAGAAACTTTGACAGCGCTTGGTTCGAAGTAAGGTAGCAACACCCATAAGCGTGAAACCAAGGATTTTGGAGTAGGGAAAATCAATTGATGAACTTTGGCAAAAAAATATTGTTAAGGAAGAGGAAGTTAAAAATATTAGCATCAATCTTAAAAGTTTCAATTGGCAAGCATTTTCTCACAATGATTTTTCAAAGTCCAAAATCATTGAAAATGTATAGTTGTGTGTAAGAGATGCTAAAAGCAATGCTTACTGAAGTCTTTAGTGTGCTCATACGCTCAGAATACTAACTTGAGGAGTTCTTAAATTGTGAGATGGGACACTCAGAACCATCATGCCAGTCACCCAAAACCATCACTTTGTCACCCATGACCAATTTTTTTTGAATTTTTTTGAATTTGTCACTCACGGAGAGGGGTGTCGCTACCTTACAACAATTACGAACCATGGGTTTTGCAAACTTCATGAAACCACGCACCTTTTCCAACACGGTGGGCACGTCCACGCCTGCTTGCACAAGCGCGTAACAGAGTGCGAACGACACGATCGACAAGGATATGGACGTCGCCAAATACGCCCCTCCGTAGCGCTTCAGGAGCTCCTTGGCTTGGCTGGTTTTCTTGCCTTTCCCTGCGTTGCCTTCTTCATCGCCCTTGCCCGAGAATATCTGTGACCACCCCTCCCCTCATTAGTTACATGCCGCTCCGGTACACCAGCCCTTCACCATCGTCACCCTCGAAACTCTCACAACACAAGAACACGGCAAAGTGCATTGCATACGTTTCACGCTATAGTAAATTCTATTCAGATCAGTACACGCTCAAACTGCACCGGCCGTTCCCCTGTTGTGGGATTTTGTCCACATGCCTGCGTTCTGTTATTCTCTTTCACGACAGATGATTCAGAGCTCCCGTTAAAGAAATGTCAAAATGCGAGAGGGAGTAGGGTTCTGCAAGAGGAGACAATTCTACAACAAGCCTTCGAAACTCTAAGAGAGAGCGACCGCTTCTGAAAGGAATTTAGGGCTTCGAATTTGAGCCTATCAAGCTTACTCTGACACTTTCTATAGAAACATGTTCAAACGCAGCAACGTCTGAAGAGCGCGCATGCTGTCATTCTCGTTCCTGACGTCACAATCAGCAAGCATGAGTTGCCAAGTGTCACAGTTGCGATTATGACAGCGTCCGAGCTTCTTTCTTCAGCAAATACGAGAGGATTTCGAATAGCAATTTCAGCACTCGACTCACGAGGTAGTATTTCTGGACGACATTCTTGGGCTCAGGATCACACGGCGCCCACAAATGGAAAGAAACAGTGAAATCTCGCAAAGAAAGCAGTTTCACGATTTCATAATTCATGAAATCAGCTTCACGTCTCTTCCATTTCTTTCCAAATTCAGCCTTGCGCAATTCAAAACCTCAGAATCTGGTCTCCAAGAATTACGCCCCTGTCAAATCGCTTTGCCTCTATTCCCAGAGCACAAGTATTGAAAAATTCTGACACCCCTTCCAGTGCAACCGACTCTGCAATTTGCACCACCGACACCAAACACATTCCTAAACGAACCAATTCCATTCTGTGCCCTCAGTTGCTGTTCCATCAAGAGGTAATTCACCTCTTCCCGGAATTAGCACCGTTGAAACTACAACGCAACAAAAAGAATGCCATCGCCAAAACCCTAAATCAGAATCTGGATAAAGGAGCTAACCTTCCACAGGCCAGCTTCAAGTCCGAATTTCCGTGTCGTGGCCTCCACGTCAAGATTGCTGTTGCTCTCCACCTGTGCCTTGGCTTCCTCCTTGGTGTCCTGCTCCTTGCCCTCCTTCGTTGCGGCGCACACCACTCTCGCCGGGCGCGACAACGCCCACCCCAGCACCGGCAGGCTCAAGGGCTGGCTGGAAATGGAAGCCCGTGTTCTCGACCGCAAGCTCGCACTCGGACATGGGATTATCGTTCCCATGGGCAACGAGGGCGCCACCTGCGCCATAGCCATCGCAATTCGATACGAATTCCCAGCAATTGGGTTCGAGAGGGATTCAATTGCGTTTGGTAAACGAATGCAATTGGAAAATGAGAGCGAACACGAGCGGGAAGAGAAGGAAGGAATGAGCTTGCGGGCGAGATGGTGGAGTGCTGGAGAAACGCCGCGAGGGACGAGGCTGAGTGGCTGAAGAATGGCAGAGTTTGAGTGACGATTGAAGTGAAGAGAGGATGTCGGTCCTGGCTGACGCATGAACGCTTTTTCCGGTCTTGCGCGACATTTGTCATCTCTGTTGTTGTTCTGCTCCGTCGCGGCGACTGCTCTTTTGCGACCTGCCCTTGGCAAATCGCAACCGGTGCGATCTGGGGTGCAATCTGGTTGGACACACACTCCAGTTCGCCATAATCGTTTGCGAATCTCCAACGGATCCACGTCTCGCGGTAGAGCTGGATGCCTGGACGCAGCCTGACGCAGCCTGACGCAGCTTGACGCAGTCTCTTACTGGGAACCGTGTTCCCCGAAGCGGCGCTACCAATTTCAGGGGTGGTACAACAAGGTTCAAATGGATCAGGCTTTGTATAAGTTAGTTTCATTACAATGATCTCAACAAAGGAAAAATATGGTTTTAATAGGTTTTTAGAGCTATAGTTTTGTACCTTTTAATATTTGTCAAGAAAATGATGATGCCAATTGGATTCTGAAGATGTCAGTGCTGGTATAGTAGGATAAAAATGACACTGTCGTTATTTTGTTTTATACGAAAAAATATATGTTCAAAAAAAGTAGTATTACAACTATAATTTAAATAAAATTAAAAAAAACTATGTTATTAAACAACTTATGAAGCGCTTCGCAAGATAAACTGAGCAAATATCGAAAACCAGCTATTTTTGGATATTGTTAAAAACCATGTTACAATTGGGCTTTCTTCAATAAAACCTTTAACCCAATTAACTTAGGGGCAAAATTTGGATTTTTGCCACCCTTGGTACAGTATGTTGCACATACATATTTGTGAGGACATGGTAGAAAAGCTCTAATTTTTCACCTAGCAAAAATTATAAGAGCATAGAGATTTACCATCAGGAATTGAAATAGGAAATTTTGAACTCATATTCAAATTCACAAACCCTAATTTAGTTTGAAAGCACAGAAAGAGATATTATTTACCTACTAAAAAAATAGGAGTCTATTCTTACTTTTACCCTTGTTAGTAATGAAAGCTTAGATTATCCAACCTGGCCCCACAAACACATATGTGCAATACACCAAGCTAAGGCATGCCTGATGCCTCTTTCCAAGAGAAAGACAATGGAAAAGAAATTGTTGTTTTTGGATTTTTTGCAGTAATTGAAATCTTTTGGATGTTTGGAGGATTTTTGGGTCTATTTTTTTTTTGCAAAACCCACCTCATTTGCCAAAAACCCCATAAGGCTTCCACATAGGAGCCTTGCGTGGTTTTGTTCATATAGGTTAAGCCTTCTTTTTTGAACAAATGTTTTTATTTGACAGAAATGAACTCATTCTTTCTTTCTATTTGTCCTCTTTTTTTTTTGTTTCCTTTGTAATATATTTTTTATTATGCTCCGTACCACCAAATTGAAAACAATGTTAACATTGGGATCAAATTGAATTCAGTTCTTGGAATAAAAGGAGTATTGCATGACTAAATGATTTAAAGGAACACGCACAGCCGCAAAAATGGTGGCTTGCCATGAAACCTTGGGGCCATTTGAACCTAAATTTCCAAGCCAAAATAATCCTCAAGAATAGTTACAAGAGTTCATTGTAAGAAGAATAGAACAAGGACCATTTCATCCCGTGTCCAAGGGCCTTGAGGCTACCTGAGGACATAATTCCAATTCTTGAAATTTTAGTTCGTTTTGTTTACTTCTTTACAACATTTGGGTTTGGGCAATTTGGATGAACATGCACATGAAGGCGTTAGTGGCTCTTATGCTCTTATGGCCTTGTATAACACAAATTGCAATGTTGCAACAACTACACTAATAACCATAAATAGTGTTGGCAACACTAATTATGAAGCCTAACACTAAATGTTAACAATCCTCATAATGTTACTAACACTAAATGTCAACGTATACACTAATTGTCAATTATTGTAACTTTTGGGAGTATGAAATTTTTACAAGTTTACATTTAGTGTTAGATATTACTTCATTTGGTCATTATAAAAAAAACAAACCCAAATCCATTAAAAAATGTAAAAGATTACAAGCCTTGGGGAAATGCCAAAATTGGTATTCAATGAGGAAAATTGACACTTTGTTGTTCCTTCCTTTTGCTACATGGGCAATTAGCCATTCCACATAAATGGGCACTTTAGAAAACTTGGAGACACATACATAATGGCACATCTAGCACAACAATCTCATAATGGAGTTGTGCCAAAGTAACTTTGGCAATCCAACATTATTTGTAGAATGCTGGACCTTTGGACGCATAGTCAAGCTCAAGAGCTTAGTCAATGTAAAGGCTCCACGGTTGAAGAACCTAAAAGATTATGTTTCTAGACATTTACCCCAGGAAAGTCTTGAATTGTTGAGTATGATGGGAATCAAGTCAGCGATAATAGTCTTAAAGAAGAGCACACCCATCATCATCAGTCATCACTAGAACATGACAAACCCAGGGTCTTGAATCATCAATGATATTACTAGTCTCTGTCATAGTGTACACACAAATCAATTGCCAGAATCAATGTACATCTACACTTTTTCTTACAGATACAATTCAGCATAAAACAAGTCTGCTGCTCCTACCCTCCCCAGCTTTGCACACACTTGCAGCAATTGTTGTTTCCAGCAAGCAGGCTTTAACCCATAAGCTTACTCCTTGAATGCTGACACCGCATTCACATGTATCGTGACTTCAAAGACAAGCAAGCAGCTACGTCCAAAAATGGTGGTCTCTCCCCCTTTTGGTGCTGTCTAATTGGGTCCTTTGAGCCAGTAAGTACACATGTGTCTTATCTTAGAGCTCCTCACAAATATCAACATTGGCTCTTGAATTCCTTCTGTTCATGGCAGCTTGCCACTCCACCTCATACTTCTGAGCTTAGATTTTGAGGTTGAATAAATCTTGAGAGGTGCAACACACTTTGACCACATTGGTTTTTTTGCACCAAAAGAACCTCCACAATCCACGCAATTGACTTGTCAATCAAGCCCAACCTCTTGTCCTAAACCTTAAAACCGCATGATCCACTAGCGCTTGAATGCTGAATGGCAAAACCCTCATTAAACCATTCCAAAAAAAATCAACGTCAATTTGTTGTTTCAAGTGCCATTTCCTTCAAAACAAACCAAGACTAAGAATCGGCAATCCAATTTGGGCTTTAATTCACTTACCTCCATAGATTTCAGTGACGTCCAGCTCAAAATGCCACCAAAAATTTCAAAATAAAACTGAGATGGGACAAAAAAAGATTGCTATCTCATAAGCATGCACTCTCTTCTGATCAATCTACCTCCAGCAAGGTCTCTTGTTCCACCATGGATCCTGCAATTAGCTTTTGAATCAAAACCACGAAGGATTTTTCTAGGTTTTGCTAATTACCAAATTACATATGCACAAGTCTTGCAGGTCTCGCAGGAATGCACAACGGGAGGTGGAGGGCAAGAGTGCGAGATAGCATAACAAAGAATCATGCAAGAAGGACACAAGAATAGTATGGCACATAGGTGGTGCAGGAGGCAACTCTAAATGTAAACTACTTGATATTTAAAGTTAATGGGGTAAAAGTGCAAGTAACACTATGGGTTAAGCTAAGTAAAAAAAAGAAAAGAGATGGACAAAGAAAAAAAGACCAAAAGGGAACAATGGAGTATATCTATCATCATCATTAAATGATCATCCAATATATGCAAAAGCTGTCCTTTTTTTTCTTTACAAGACTCCTAAATATAATACAATGTGGTGGATTTAACAAAATCTGTGGTGGATTTAGCAATTCTCGTTTTCAAACTAGTTTTCAAAATACATTATTATTGTTGGCCTGGACAAACACTATTCTACATGCACAGTCAGTCCTCATATAATTGTTTTGAATCAATCCTATGCAGAATCATACCTTATTTTAGCACGGGCTACATCATCACTAAACAAACGGGTTGAAAAAATGGATGAGATCCTCAAATTCCTCTCATGAAAGTGAAAGTTATTAAGAAGAGCTAGATTCCTGGATAAGCGTGCAGAACTGCAGATGTAACATTCACACTTGGTGTTAGGAGGGGTATTAGCAAAGGAAAATTAGATGTATTTGGACGCACTTTTAGACTATATTCATATTGCTAATACTTTTCCTAATATCAAAGTAGGAAGTTCTAAAATGGAGCTTTTAAGGGTTGAGACTGAATTTTGGGAAGGTAAGCTTTTTGAAATATTTTTCAGTACATTTTCCTTAAAAGATCAAAGGAATTGGCATCCAACCCAAGATATTTCATATTTTTTGGAGCTTTGTGGACTCAATTATAAAATGTTGAAGTGGAAAGGCCATAGGTGCTCTAAAGTGGTGCACCTACTCAAATGTACATCACTTGTACATTGTTGAAGGGTTATGAAAATAACATGTATAAATTGAGTACATTTGAGGAAGTGCAACATTTTAGAGCACTGCACCATTTTAGAACCTCCTATGTTAAGGTTGATTTGCACTTGAACTTATGAGATAAGAAAAACCGATGGAATTGCGTCTTTTGCAACTCCTGTCCCCACCAAGCTCCAATCTAAGCCTTCAAGCCTAGTTGGCGTCATTGTTGGTAGTCTCAAAATAGGGGAGGTTTTTCCAAAGTATCAGATAAATTTGCAAAAACTTGAAGAGAGTATGTAGGTTTTTGCAATAGTAATTCTTCTCTAAGATGAAGATTCTAGAAGATTGCAAGGCTCTATACATGGTGTTTACTAAACTTTGCTATTGACCTAAGTTACAAAAGAGCGGTTGTTTAACCCTTTAACCCTTTAAGGACCGGTCGACCTGTTTGTGGTTGATTTTGGTACTTTTTAAATGCTAGACCTAATTTCATTATGAGTTTGGGTACGCACAAAAGGAAACTATTGTGGAGAATAGTAAGATACATTCATTGGGCCAAGAATAAAAAGAAAATGTGTTGGCATTTGGAAATGAGACTCAAAAAAACAATGTAGGGGCGGCTGAAAATACAATAATCAATACACAAAAGATGGCCATGAACACAAAAGAAGCAATATTGTATGCTGTGACAAGGCAAACCCAGAGGACCCCATCTCCCTGCTGACTATCATCACGTCAAAAGAAATGCCACATGTCCCTCTCACAACACAAAATACTTCATTGTACAAAAATATGCTCTAAAGACGTATGATATCAATAGGCTCTACAACTCAGCATGTATGGCCTTATAGATGTATTATAAAATTGTATGTTGAGCTACTTTTCAACCCAGAATTCCCTACTCCAACAAAATCACCATGCTCCAATTGCATCCGTACAGTTAGATCTCTGAAACCCTACACCCATTTTTGGTTATATTCATCCACAAGTTGTAATTAGAAAAAGCTTTGCCCACCCCCAAATCAACCACGCTCCTTAAAGGGTTAAAGACTACCAAACCATATCGCTCAATGATATGGAAAATGATCTCAAAGAACGCTTGTAATCACAAGAAGTTTGCATTCAACCCAAGAAACAACAATTGAATCAGATGTGTGAGCTAATAAATAATGGTGTTTATATATTGTGGCCTCAAAATACGTTGTTGAGTAGAGAGGAGCACACTTTGGGAACATGCAGGGTGTCTAACTGCAACTGTCCCAAAGAATCAAGTGAGAGATAGTATGCACACAATCTCTCTCCAAAATAACACTCCAAGATGATAAAAACATAATAGAACAAAACACATGAAAAATATATCAAAGTATAGAAAATAAAATTTGGTTTCAAAGAACCTAATCATATATCAAATATCAAATAAGAATTGGTCTCAGAGAGACAAGACACCCTCTTCCAAATAGGGTTTCATCTATATACTAAAGAGAAAAGATATAAAGTAAAAGTCCTTCTCTGCAATTGGTTCTTGAATTATTTTTCTAAAACAAACTCTAGTGAACTCTAGTTAACTAACACTTCTAAACGGTTGTTGTCTCATCAAAACCTTATTTAGGAAAACCTTGTTAATCAAGGGTAAAACCGAGAGTAAAGGAAAAAGAGTACAACACCTCACACAAACTATAATCTAATCAAATTTCACATATTTACTACATGCCGTGATTTACATCATGACAACGTATCCATATTTGGTCAAAGATGGATCAAAGCAACAACATAATACATCAAACATCTAAGAAGAATGCCACATTTAAATTATACAATCTTAAAAATTTTGAAACTGCCTAAGAAATATGCTTGTATTGTCTCTCTATACGGTAGTAGTACAATTGTAGTATTTGAGAATCCATTGAAATAATACTATCATTTTATTTTAATAAATTTCATCCTACATTTAAGGCCACTTCTTGATTGCTTTCACCAATCGGATTTTCCATAACAATTATCAAATTTCTTGTAGAATTGTTTTAGGGTAGCAGAGAAAATGGGATTTTTGACCCTTTTTGTCCACTTAGCTACACCTTGTGATTGAAATTCTTGTCTATTTTGTGCGGAACTAGTCTTGTTGGAAAGGTGGGAAACCCTGCTTTCTAGAAATGTAAGGCTCTTCTCAACCAAAGCTTGCATGAAGCGTTAACATTCAAGACCACACAAGCATGAAAAACTAGAGATTTTCCATATACGGCTCACTCAATCATTATAATATTTCTCAGCATCCATCAGTCTTTTTGGTAAGGCGCAAACAATAAAAAATATATTCCAAATATTTTCAAGGACGAAAGAATAAGCTTGCAAAAAAGCAAGCAAAGAATAAATAGCCAAAATTTTGGTTTTCTTATTGAAACCAAAGGTTTTTACAATGATAGATCTAGCTAAAACATTGATACATTACAACAAACAAGATGTCCTTCACATTCATACAGTTGACTTATTCAAATTGGGCCCTTATTTGACTCAAATGCACATCTAATTTTATTGCCTCAATTTCTAGTGAGTTTTGGAAAAATGTGTGTGGTCTTTAAAGGGTTAATTAGCTGCACCCATCAATTACAAGAATTGAATGTGAGGAAGAGAAATGACAAAGTGAAGCACAGAAGCAAAGTGCCCATTGAATCTACCTACGCTCAAGTCTTTGTCAAAACAACAACTCATCCACTCATATTGATCTTGGCTTTAAGCAAAAAGTTAAGGCGTAAGCATGACTAGGCAAAATGTCAATGGCCACTTACTTTGACTAAAAATGGGTTTGCCTACACTAATCGACAACCATGACATAGTTGGCTCTTGTAACAAAAGCTATCTTCACAGTTTTGTACTTCTTCCAAAGTCTCATTTGGATGTATGTTAGAATGTTTTAACCGGCCAAGGACCAAGGGTGTTTTTTGAGAAAAAATCTCAGAAACAGCCAACTTTTAGTACATTGCCCAAAATGAAAATAATAAATTTTTTTTCTCAATTTTAACCTTACAAAATGTGTAAAATATATAAATTAATGTGTGCAAAAAAAATTCAGCCCATGTGATTGTTTGGATTGTAAGATTATAAAATTTGAAGTGAGATTTTTTTTTTTCATTCCCGCAAAACAAGGTCAACAGACTTTGGGTTTTCCTAGAGTAAATTTTTTGCTCTACACAAAAATGAGCTTTTTGACCATACACAAGTATATGATGTTAGGTTCACTCATGAAAACTTTTAGATGCAAATATAGAATCTGGCTTATTCTAAATCACCTTGCAATGCAAAGAGGTTTAGTGAATTGGTAATACATTAACCATTCTTTCAAGATTTCTTGTGCAATGAAGAAGCCTTTTATTTGAAATTTGGATAGTGAAAAGTTAGAGACAAACACTTGGAATATGTGAGAGAAAGTTTCAAGAGTTCTAAATTTATAGATTGAAAGATAATAGGGCATGAAGTTAGAGGAGTTTTTCTTTCTTGAAACTGCTCAATCATAGCTAACAAAGTTTGACTCCCTTCAAAATGTGATGTGAGAGTTCAATTTATTTATTTTTTGATAATTGTACACCATGTTTTTTTAGTTATATACTTGCCAAGTTTTAAAAATTGATGAGAGTTTTAGCATAAGATTCTTCAAAGATGCCCAAATTGCCCAAGCTGCCCAAATTCTTTTAGGCAGCATAACTTTTGAACTTATTGATTTGAGGCCAAAATCAACTAAAGACATCCATTTCTAAAACAAAGTTGAGTTCTTCACCTTTTTTGAGTAAATACAGTGCAAAGATCTCTTGAATATTTTTCTTCTAGGATATGTTTTTAAAAGTTGACCATTTACATGATCCCAATGAAAAAATCTCAAACGAAATTTAGTAAATTTTTTTTTCCGTCCTTGAAAAAATACCTTGTGAAAGGAAGTTGATTAAAAAAACCACGATATTGTTCATAAGCCATAACTTGAATTCCAAAGGTGAAAATTTTGTAATAAGAAAACAAAACACATTTTAAATAAGAAATGCTATTTTGGGCAAAGAATTGAAAGAAATTCCTAAAAAAAATCAAACTTACAAGTCTTTTTCTTAGTTAAAAAAATATAAACATTTTGATGCAATTGTGGTTTTATAGAATATGATCCAAATTTTAGATTAACCCCAGAACAACCCTGGAGATTCTTGTGCTTCTATGAGTTTGCTATAATATGAACAAAAAGCTAGCATTTGGATAAGCTGTATGAATTTTTTTTGAACTGTAACCGTATAAAATCAAACTAGACATGTTAGAGATCACATTAGAAAAGAAAACACAACAATCTTTCTTATGGATCAAAAGATTATAATGTTTGATCATAAGGGCATGAAAACTATGAAAGTGATTTAGGTCTTTCAATCTTCTTTTCACGTGTCAAATTTAAAAAGTTGGTAACCAAAAAAATATGAGGTTAGAGGGCCTAATATGCATAACCCCAATCAATTTATAACTTCTCAAAATGTACTTTATAATTTTTTTGAGGCTCACTCCCAAGAGCCCTCAACACTACATAAAGTGAAGATTGCAATGGACACCTGTGTACAAAATCTTGAATAGAGAAATCGCAATCAGTCATTTGCAAAATCAGATTGTTGAAGCTAAAACAAAATTTCAAAAACGATCTTTCAAAAAAATGAAGTACTAGAAGTAGTAATGTGATAAGATTTTGTTTAATTTCAAAACTTGGTTGAGGACACATTTTGTCCTCAATGTTGTTCAGGGGTTAACCCCTCACCGCCCATAGTATTTTTGAGTGTCTCAAAATTTGCTTGAAAGTGAACAAAATGCCGGTATTCTGATCACTCATACCAATTTCTTTTGAAGCTCAACTGTACAAATTCAAAGTAGACATGTTGTAGATCACAGAGGAAAAGAAACCACAGCAATAGTACTTGTGATTTGAAAGATTATAATGTTTGATCATGAGGGTGTTAAAACAGCAGAAGTGATTTGAAGTCTTTTAATCCCCTTTTCACATGCCAGATCTGAAAAAAATGGTCACTAATAATAGATGTGGTAAAAGAGCATCACATACTTAAATCCATTCAATTTATAATTTTCAAAAATTTCTTTTACAAATTTTTAAAATTACTTTTTTGAGTATATTCTTCTACAATATCTAAAAAACATGAGGCTCATTTGTAAGAGCTCTCAGCATTATGAAAATTCAAGATTACAATGGGCACCCTTGCACAAATTCTAGAATACAAAATTCATAATCAATCATTTTTGAAATAAATTGTTTTGATGATAACACTAGACTTTAAAAGAATACTTAGAAAATGTAAACTTTTAAAAATAATGTTTTTAATTAGAAAAAAGACCGCAAAGTTAATACCTCAGAGATTTGAAAAGTGGAAGGGATGGTGATGAAGGATGGTCAAGAGCACACCGCACCAACAAGCTCTGGTGCCGTTGTCAAAGTAGGGCAGCTTCACATTGATGCCCCTCTCATCGATTTCCTCTCTTCTCTGAACGATTACAAGCCCACGGTACTCACTCTACTCTCCGCCTCTGCTTTCTAGGTTTTATGTTTTGGATCTTGTTTTCTATATGTTCAATAAATGATCTACACAATTTCTATACTTAGTTTAGTTCTTTACTTGATTAGACAATTTTAGTGTTCTTGTGATAGTTAGTTTAATCAAAAGAAGTTTCTTTAAATTTTGTAGATTCCTGCCTCAGCATAAGCAGATTTCAGGGGCCCGTCACGTGTGTGTAAGTTTTTTCATTCTTCTAGTCCTATGTAAGTTTGAGTGTACAAGTAATTTGGAGATTAGGGTTTTAGGGTAATTATTTAGGGTTTTGTGATTGTGCTCACTTTGTTGTGTAACATTATTGCAAGTCATTTTATTCTAAAAATAACCAATGATTTCGCCTTATTTTCAAAGGTATGGCAAAGAAGGAGGAGCTTGCCAAAACACAGCAAAAATGCCTTTGGTTTTTAGGGTTACTAGCATTGCTTTTAGAGAAGTACAACCAAATGGTTGTAAGTTTTAATTCCTCTGGTTATACATAGTTGAAGTTCACCTATAGAATAATTATGGATTGAGTTTGAGATGACATTGGATCTAAATGGTTTAATGTAGACTCTCCCCAAGAAGAGAGAATTTACATTGAGTGATATGCAAGAAAGGAAAAGTTCTTCATAGAGGGATGACAAATCACAAAGAAAAGCAGACTCACAAGAGCGGCAGTAGTAGCTATCCAAGTACGCGGTTTAGTCAGCCTTTATCTCAGGTAAGCCAATTTACATTTGGTTCTCAAGGAATAAGTCATGAACTTTTCCAATTTTATGTAGAAAAAGCAACTAGATTCAAATCTCAACAAAAATAATTTTAGTCATGCCATTCAAAATTGAATAGCAAAGTACAAAGCCATTTTGAACAATGTCTATAACATGTTTATGAAGAATCAATTATTAGTGTATTTCAATTCTCAACAAGATGAACTTTGACATTGAACACTTGTAGGTTCCAAATGAAGTACTAGCAGTTCTATGGGATGAGATGGGCATGATCACATTGAGCGAGGCTATCCTATGGTTGTTAGAAGAGGTCTCTAACCAATTTGGGGGAATAACTCATATCTGGCGGATTACATGTTTGGAGGCTATGAAGGAAATCGAGACAAAGACAAACACCTATTTGAGCGTTTTCAAAAACCTTGTGACATGGCTTTGTTCCTTCTCAATTTTTCAAGGTGTGTTGTATACAGTGTGTACCACTAGCTGTGACATGCCCTGCCATAGTGCAGGTGCCTAGATAGTCATGCTTCTAAGTGAGCAAGTTTCGTTTGTTACTATACTTTTTACTTGGAGTATATTCAGGTGGATGCTGGAATTGCAGGCCTCGATTGCGAGGGTGGAAACTACACAAAATGTAAGTTCAATGACATAAATCTATTCCTTCTTCATCTTTACAAATAAGTTCAGTGCGAAAGACTGATAAAACTTGTTTCTACTTTTGCAGCGGGTTGCCAGTTTATATTTCTTGTTATTCATGAAGCTCAACAAATTTGTCCTAGAGAAAGAAGTTAAATATGATCATGTGCGACCTCCTACCTAGTTATTGGGTCATTTGGTAATTTTTTGCGTTTTTGTATTTGTAGGCATGGATAAAGTATTTTGCCATAACAAGCACTAAGTAGTCACTTGGAGATTGATTTTTCTTACGCATCTTTGCAAAATTCATCTCAAGTTGTGAGCTTGATAACATACAATTACATGTCAAGGAGGGGCTGGAGCATTTGAGTATTAAATTGCACATTTCTTTAGATAATGATCTCCCTATTATAGATTTAAAATCACATTAGGTGTTTAGTATTAAATTGCACATTTCTTTAGATAATGATCTCCCTATTATAGATTTAAAATCACATTAGGTGTAAACAATACTGATAATCTTCACTTTTAGTTACATTTCATCCTTCGTAGTTGCTATAGCCACTAATGAGAAATTAAAAACAGAAGGTGTTTTCTATATTAAAAATGGAGAAATGAATGGTCAAAAATGGTTTTAATTAGACTATTCGATTCCAAAGTAGCCATTGTTGAAACTTTTTTTTTTTTTGTCAATATGGTTTCCTATTTGATTCCAAAATAGCCATTGTCAAAACTTATTTCTATCGATATGGTTTCCTATTCGATTATGAAATAGCCACTTACACAGGGTTCTATCTATAAATTCAAATAATAAAGAATGCCAAAAAAATGTAGAAAAATGTTATGTGTCAAGCAAATATACATATGTATTTCTCAAATAAATTAGTACATTTGTGTTTTAATGTTTAAATGAGAGTCACGACATTACTTTTGTGTAAGTTTGACAAAATATAACTATGAAAAATTACATTTAAATGTTTTATTTGTAAAGTCTAATAATTTTATTTAAGCACAAGACCAACTCTAGTGGAGTGCATAAGACTAACTCTAATGGAATGGAGAAGACTAACTTCAATAAGGTGCAGAAGATTAATTTCAAGTGAGTGCACAAAATAGATTTTCCATAATTTACAATCAACTTATATTTGTCGATATGGTTTGTTTCTAAAGGGTTTTATATTTGTTGTCAGAGTTTTTCTGTAGGAATTGTGAAGTACTTGAAGTACTTAATATAAATTTGCAACTATCATAAGGAGAATTTCAAACCGGTTTGTAAAAAATATTCTTTTATAGTACTAAAGAGGTACATAAAAGTCACATATCCATCGTACTCATGTAAAACCAACTCTTTGTATCATTGTGACAAAGGCTTTTACTTATTTCTTACTTCAAATTGTAGTCGACATCAAATGCAAACTTTGAGGTTGTAAGTATGGATTCGTTAGACAATATTATGATTGAAATGTTATTTTAGAATTCAAATATTGGTAAAAATAAAACAAAAAGAAAATTATTGCAAGATTCAACCAATGAGAGGCATAGATTCAAACCTTTTTAATCTCCAAAATAGCCGCAACTCTTTAGTGTAGAGCAATCTTTAAAAATCTATAATTACACACCAAAATTCTTTAAAAAGCAACATACACTAACATTGGTTAATTTTGGATGAATACATTGCACACAGGAATGGATTCAAGTGCGTGAGTTATTAGAAGTCCCTCAAATTTCTTAAAATCATGACTAAAACTTGGGATTTGTACCTTACATTCCATCCTATAAATACATAACTTTTCATTAATTGCAAGTCTCGTCACATGCAAAAGCAAAGCAAAACATAGGTTGTCGTTCATAACAACATTCACTACTAATGAGCTGAGCTTGAGCTGAGCTTGAGCTGATTGGAAGAGCAACACTAAAGTACATATCCGTAGTCATAAGAACTCACTACTGCACACTTTCCTTCAGATTTCAAAGACAAGAATAAGCTATTATTTCACATCAGAGTACACGTGTGCACACGTTTGTGGCTCATATCCACTTCTTCCTACACAAGCTCACACCGTCACCATTGCAATGAACTCGTCCACTACTATGACAAGCCCCAAAGGTCTCCACATCTTCCTCCTCATTCCAAACGACTCGAAGGATCGCTTATGATCCACTCGAACTCATTATTTGGAAGGGCGCCATGCGATAGTGACCTAGAAATACTTAATAATTTACAAGCAACGGATGTGCTCACCCTACTGGTGGACATGAACCCAGCCTTTTACACACAAAGCCTACCACAAATCGTACACAAAGAGGAGAGAGTGAAGGGTCTAAGCATACGGATTCAACATGCCCTCCACCCCGAGAACTTCGGTAGAATCGCGGGACTCCATGAGCATCCAATCCTCAACAGGGCCCTGCGCAACACATCTCATCAAATTGATCAGAAAAGAGCAAATGGGGCATAATCAGAACAACACTCGACAACAATTGCGCAAAAAGACGAATAAACTTGTCTGGAACACGAAGATTACAGGATGAGTATGGACGGAGAAGAGAAAACTCACTTTCCCACGCCTCAAGAGCGTTGGAGTCATCCCCGTCATATCGATGACTGTCGATGGATCAGCCATCCGTTCACCTCCATCAATTACAAAATCAACACCCTGAAGAGCACACAAGACAACACGAGCCAATGGATTACGCAACAAAGACCGCAAATCTAGTTCAATCCTCATGGGAGGGTTTCAGAGATTAGGGTTAGGGTTAGGGATAGGGCTCAGAACAGCACGGGGCCTAACTCGGAAAGACGCAAAACTCGCAGGAGAAACTGAGACCCCAGATATCCGCATATGACCCACAACAATTTTTTCAACTTGGAGAGAAATAACTGAGAAAGGCAGGCAACGGATAATCATGTCACAGATGCGGAGATGGAGGAAAGAGTGAAGTGTACCTCCCTGCCGGATGAGGCACCGTAAGTGTCAGCGATAATCACTGGATCCAGCATCCACTCATCCGCCGATCGTTGTCGAACACTGCAGAGCACGGCTTTGAATTAAGAAGCTTGGGCAGAATAAGTGTGAGATCAAGGTTCCAAGGAAGTATTGCACTTTGTTGTCACCTGGTGCAAAGCAATGGCTCGTCTAATTTTGCCAGTAGCGCTGCGCAAATGGCATCATCTGGCATCCGGACACCAACGCTTTTACGAGGTGCACAACTGATGGCAGAGCTCCCGCCGAATGTTGCGCACTGCTTCGGCATTTCCTTACTCGCAGTCAAAATGAACGTATACTGCATCCGACAGTGAGTTTAGGAATGTCAGAGTTCCCTACGTGGCCATAACTACAGAAGAACTCGCTAGATGCAAAGGTACTCACTCTCTCTTACACCGAACAGTCTATGCGGTGAGATATTTGAAAAAAGGTGTGCAAACGTACAGGTCCCGGGAGGCACTGTCGAGCAGCTCGGAAAACATTCGTCTGGCCGTGGCTGTTGCCACGGGGAAACCCTAGTGTGTACTTGTCAACATCTTGAAATGACCTACATAGGATACTCAACGGCTGCAATAGTTTCAATTAGTAAATCGTTTAAACACGTGTAAGCAAATCCTCACGTCCACACTTCACACCTGGTAAGCAAAGTGCATCGCTTCACGAAAACTCTAAAGCAACAAGTAATCCAGTGTTGCAAGATCCTGACTTGGACGGAAGTTTACGTTTAACGCCTAAAGAATCAAGAGATACAAATCGGGATTCATGCTCTTTTGCACAATTTTGAGTAGGGCGTATGACGGAAACAGGTTAGTCCATTTAGGGTTTACTTTTTTACCAACACATGCAAAGATCTTTGCCGATTCCAGAATACTCAAAAACCAGAATCAGATGACCATTGAAACTGTGGCATTACCTTCGAGGGATCCATGTTCTTGGTCCTGCAAAACGTTATTGGAACGTTATCAAATGAAGCAGTAGCAGCTGCAAAACATAAAATGCCAAGAAGCGTTGCAACAAAATCCAAGCAATGAACAAATATGGACAAATAGCACTCGGAATTCCAGAGAAAAAATGCGCAAGCTTCAGATGAACGCGCACCTGTACAAGCGGTCGATGGCCTGCCGATTTTTTAGATCGCAAACGATGGCGTATCTGCATGAATGAACTTCGAATCAGAAGCAATGCAATCGGTAAACTCACACCTATCATGGTAAGGGAAAATTGTGCAACTCTAGAAGGCGGCTTTGTAGTTGAAGAGACGGAGCAAAGGAGGAGACCAAGCAGAAGGACGTACACAGTGTCTGTGGGAATAATACCAACAGCACCCGACCGAATGAGCTCGACAATGGGATCCAAACGCCACAGATCCGAGCCGGATGGATCGAGTTGCAGCAACTGCACCTCGGAATTCTGCGACGAAGAAAACAGCACGTCAATGGCGTGCAAAGGAACTGGAAGCAAAAGAGCGAAACGAAAAGCCTCTTTAGATTACATCAAGATTAGGGTTTATGATTTAGGGCTACAATATCAGCTTAACAGCTACAAATGTTATCTGAAATCAGCCACAATGATGTGATGTTGCTTTTGAACAATTGTATGAAAGTAATGACTGACAATAAAATTGAGATGAGCACCTTGCGAGAACCAGAGGAAGAGTATTTGAGGCGCTTGGGACTGCGCTTGGCACTGGCGTGGACGACGACCAGACGACGTTGTGGCACGGGGCGCAGAGCAGGGCAAGGGCAGCAAAACAAGGCCGCCATCGCTGGTCGATAATCGACGTCCGGTTGCTTCAGCTGCAAACATCAAGACACATGCTATTAACCCATGAAGGACAAGATATTTCTGATTTCGAAATAACCATTCCAACCGAGAAGTATAAATTTTGTATCAACAGAATCACTGAAGAACATAGCATGTGTTGGTCCAAAAAACGAATAAATATTTGGACAAAAGACTGTCTCAGCATGACCTACTCAAAAAAAGCCCAAAAACATGAAACCCGATTTTGGTCTCTTGATCCTGGAGAAGTTAAATCAATGCTAACACTCGAAACCCTAAAATGACCTGAAAGAGACGGCCATATGATACTTACAGGAAGACAAGAAACCCTGGAGCAGATTTTCGACACTCGCGGTGCTGGTCCATAGCCGTGCTCTTCTATCTCGAGCCTTCAAGCCAAAACAAAGAGAAGAATCAGTTTCCGAAACTTGCGCAATGGTCGTCATTCTGATATCTCCATACCGCAATCTATTTGTCGAATTGGAGTGTGTGAAGAGCTTGGGTACGCAGGGGTAATTTGGGTATACAAGACCGCTCACAAGCAACGCTGACAACCGTGAAAGATGCGGCACTAACGACATGTGAGAAAGGTGCACAGAAACGCATCCCAGGCGCACCTCGATCCGGAAGAAGGATTTGGTAAAGCCAGTGATTGGAGAGGCCGGAGGCTGCACATGGAGCACACAGTTGCCGACCGCGTCCGCCGCACACCGAGCACCTACGTAAAGGTGACCCTGTGAAGACACCGCCTGCAAAGCGCGCCATCACACATTCAAGCCCTCAAGTACAAGTACAGCACAGCAGAGATGTCTGCTGGAAAAACTGTCCGCGGTGATACGTCCGAATTGGCTAAAATGTCCAAATTCACAAAAATTTGATAAAAAATATGTCCAAATTGACATAAAAGTGTCCGAATCAGCATGACCTAATTGACAGAAAATATCCAAATTGACACTGCTCCTTTGTAGTAGAATTATCAGGAATTGCAGACACAAATGATGATCAAAACCTCTTATCCTCTGTCACACAGATTGCCATCCAGGCAGGTATCCTCACCTTGTTTCCCACGCCCTTTGCAGCGGCAACAGAGCTGCCACCCGCACATAGTCACAGTTAGACGTGGTCATCTGAGCAACCCGAAACCCTAAAAATCGGTGGAATCCGCATATCGAAGTGTCCTAAAAATTCATTCAATGACGGATTCGTGACAATCTTGAACCGAACATCGCTAACTTGGAGGTGAGAATTGCGTACATTGTTTCCCACCCCAAGGCAGGACGGGCATTTGCGAGGCTTCTGCAAGCATAACAAGCAGGGCCAGGCCAGGACAGGACAGTCGTGAGCAGTGATCCCAAATTCAATTTTCGCTTTCAGCTCAAGTGGCTAAAACCATTGCTAAAAAGCTAAAGTTCTCAAATTTAACACTGTAATGTTAACAAGTTTTTCAGCTGCAAATTTTTTTGGTAGCAATCCTGCGAAATTTAGCCAGTTTCACTGGAACTCGTGACGTGGGGTAGGTTCAGGCACACAGGTTAGTGAAGAGAGAGCAGATAAATTGAAATAGCAAACTGGAGGGGGAATGGAAAGGGCAGTACCAGCACGAAGCGAGATGATTTGGCAATGTGGGGGATGGTGATGGGGAACAAGAGGATGGCGACCGATGCAACAGCGCCCGCCCAAGCTGGCCCGACGATGGCGACTTGCCCGTGCACCGTTGGAGGCATAGAGCAGCCAGCTCAGGCGCTCTTGCAGCAATGGCGATGCTGGGACTTGCCAGCGCTCGCCGCCGATCGTGAACTACCTCCCAGGAAAACTGCAATCCACAAAAACTAAGAAATCACCCAAAATCACCAAAAACCACAGCGTCTTCCACTTCCAAAATCCAAGCAAAAGCCTTTTACATCAAAGATCCTGGAGAGACACTGCAACGATTCTTATCACCGCATTTTTCATAGATTGCCAGATCACGAATCCCTGTGTCTCAATCCACGCACAGCAAAGATGAGGAAGAAGAAGACGAGGAAAAGCACAATATCCCAAGAATCACAGCGTCTTTCACTTCCAAATCCAAGCAAAAGCCTCTTGCACTAAAGATCCGGGGGAGACGCTGCAACAATTCTTATCACCGCGTTTTTCATAGAATACCAGACCATAAACCCTTGTGTCTCAATCCATGCACAGCAAAGATGAGAAAGAAGAAGACGAGGAAAAGCCCAAAATCCCAAGAATCACAGCGTCTTCCACTTCCAAATCCAAGTAAAAGCTTCTTGCATCAAAGATCAGGGGACAACGATTCTTATCACCGCATTTCTTATACATTACCAGACCATGGATCTTTGTGTCTCAATCCACGCACAGCAAAGGTGAGAGAGAAGAAGGCGAGGAAAAGCAAGGCCAATGCTCACCGGAAAGCTGCAAGTAGAGAGGAGCGATCCAAGAAGGCTTGTGAATGAGGAAATGGCGATTGTCGATTTGCGACAACTGAGGCAGAATTCATGACTTTCCGAGGAAAGGGAAGCAATCGAACGCAGTGCAATGTCGCCGCCGCGCAGCTGAAATGATGAGCCACGAGGCAGAAGAGACAAGGACGTGCGCATGAATGGATGGCAGCTTGCCAGTCGTCTTATCCAGTCACATTCCTTTTCGAATTCTCGGGTTTCCCAGCGGACTCTCCGGAATTGGTGACGCTACCAATTCTCGCGAGAGCAGCAGAATACTACTTGGCCACTTTATACGAGGGGCCGGATTGAGGGCGGTTCAAAGTCTTCGATAAGCTTTTCAAAAGCCCAAATCACAAACTTGGATTGGATTGAGTTTTATCATTAAATCAAGGGAAAATTTCATGGATACTCCTGAAGTTTGCAATGATTTCATAAATAAGGTAGGAGCACCCATCCTCATGAGGGTCTCCATAAGCATGACCTCTGGAATCTTGGAAAATTTATAGAAGTAGGTAGATGTAATGACAAGGATGTACAACATGTGAACATGAAATTCTACTAGTGGTTATGGATACAATGGCAATTTGCTCTTTAAAATTTCAGAACTTATTCTCATAGTATCCAAATAATAAATTCAAAAGTGCAAACTCATTATTTTTCTACTGCTAATAGGATCCTATAATTTACTAGACGTTTACTAGTAGTCATCATGTTCAAAACCCTTAAACTCACGCTTATGGGTGCTCCTACCTTACCCTTGTTTTTTCAGAAATTTTAGAGAAGCCCTTGGACCAAAAGTTTTAGATGTTTTTTTGTTGCCCATGTCACTTTCCTTCTTCCTTTGTGCGCACGCATAACAAGAAAGAAGTATTGTGTGCACAAAGGGAGAAGGGAAGTGGCATGCACAACAAAAAAATCTCTTGAAAATTTTGGTCCCAGGGTATCTATGAAATTCTTGCAAATTCCAAGGGTATCCATGAAATTTTCCCTTAGATCAAAACCATTGTCACCCTTCGTCAATGAAAGGTAAGTGGGTAGCTGCAAGAAACACTTCACAATTTTGTCTCAAACACCCTTAAAACTGGTAGTACTAGGTAGTACTATGAGCTTTTGAAGTATATTTTTTTAAGTAAAATAAAATATGGAAAATTTGTAAAGCACTTAAAATAGCATACTTGTGTAAATTCAAACCTAGAAAAATTTTATCCTACATTTTATGCACAAAATTAGAGGGACAGAAATTATCAACAAAAAAACAATTTCCTTTTTTCTTTTTAGAAAATAGTAAAAAGATTCAAAAAAATAAAACAAAAAATGGCCTTATTTGATTTCTCTCATTAGCTTGAATTGATGCAAGTATTTTTTGGAGGAAGGTTTTTGTCTTTCACCAATGGAGGGAAAAAAGATGCCCACTTTGAGACAATGTGGAAGGCAAAGATTTTTGAGTTTTGTAAAACCATTCTATATATCTATGTAATGATGCTTTCTAAACCACTACCTTGATTTATGGCAAAGAATTTGCTTTTTCAGACCCAATGTAGTACTAAAAACCCCCAAACCCACAAAGGTAGACATGCAATCAGGCCCCCCTTATAAATAGAAAAATAAATTTAAAAAACACCAAAAATTAATGAACGTCAGTAACTTTGATGTTCACCTTACTTTGAAATTTCAAATCAAAAGAACTTGTTATGCAAAAGATACAAACCTATTATCTCCTACCTAGGGGGGAGGGGACATAACAAGTGTTTCTTGCAGTCACCCAAATAATTTCACTTACGCTTTCATTTTTTGATGGTTCTTTCTTAATTGTGTTGCTTCACCTATTCTATGTGTTGCTTTGTTGTTGTATACACGCACGTACCATTTTGAAGTGGTGTTTATGACTCTATGTGGGTATTGCATTTGTGTCCAATCTTTCAAGCCATTTTCAAGTTTCATTTAGAAGTGGGGTGTGGGACATAGTGTGACCTGGCCCTTAAAGCTACTTCACACTATAAGTCAAGGATGTTTTGGCATGTAACACTTCCAAAGATTGGTTCATATTCCAAAAGTGGCTTGAAGGCCTTTATGTCAAGGTTGAGGGCATCTCCACTGGTTTAGGCTCTTTCAAAGTTTTCCATCTATTTTGGCAAGGCCTCAAGTCCCTTGATCTCCACCCATGCTCTTTGAAAATTTGTCCTATAAAGAAGCAATTGACCACTTATCAAGGAAAGTAGAGGATAAAGCTTGCTAAACTTAAGATAAATAGTGGCTTGAAGAGTGGCTTGCTAGACTTGCTAGATCAAAGTGTTTGAGACAATTTTAAGAGGGCCCTCAACACTATTCATCCATTTTGAGCAAGTCTAAGCCATCAAGGGAGATGCCCTAAGTTTTCAAAGCATATTTTTATATCTTATAAAACAAGATCTAATACAATCCTAATTTCAGAAATGGGATCTTCTAAAAACGTGAAGCCAATTATTGTTTTTAGAGCCTTTGGCAAATTTATATTAGGAAGAGTGGGTTTGTCTCCTGATGTAATTCTCTATTAATATTACAAGTTCTATTAGAGAGTGGGAAGGGAGAGGAAAAGGCACTCAAAGAGGGAGAAAAATCAATGGACTTGTTTATTGTAAAGCATTGGGTGTGTGTTTGTCTCCCAAAATTTGAAACACAATGGTAGGAAAGGAGAGTGAAAGGCAACGAAAGAGAGGGTAAAAAGCACAAGTAAAAGAGGGAGTGAGAGGAAACGGTAAGGCAAGAGAGGGTGAAAAGTCATTGGAAGTTCAAGGGAGGAGGGAGAGGAAAATTTACGGAAAGGGAGAGTGAAAAGTCATCTTGAAAATCATTGGAAAGTAAGTAAAAGATGGTGCACGGCACATGAAGGCGCTTGTTTTTGTTAAAATATGGTTATTATTTGGATAAAAATGATTCTTCTGAGATACTCAAACACCACAGAATGAGGCAAAAATATCAACTCTCCGAAGTCTTATTTTTTATCCTTCTCTCCTGAAATTTCGAACTTTGCTCTAGTGGTCTCAATTTGATGGTCTTACGCACTTTACACACAAAAGAAATAACCCTATTATACTCATTATAATGGGTGCTTGGGGCTGGTTAACCCCTAAAGGTCAAAGAGGACAATTATCGTCCTTTCAATGCAAAAAAAACAGTGTGGGGTTGAAAAAGAAGCTTTTTTTTATTTGATTTTTTTTTCAAAAGCGGTCATTGCAAGGTTCTTCACCATTGAGTGCCAAAATTGGATTGATTGAAAGTCCTCATGTTTTTCAAAATTGAAATTTGTGAGAACATTCACAACCATAGTTGATAACTTCTTCTTGCCCTTCTTATAGATTTCATGTGGGTAGCATGCACTATTGACTTTTCCCACTTTTTGAAGCAACACTATAAGCTGGGCACAACCCATACACTGTAGTTGTAGTACCAGGCAATCATGAATAGTCCGCTCCCTTGCAGCAATTCAAAGAACTTTGCATATTACATAGTAAAATTGGGATTTTGTTGTTTTGAATCATAAAGATTGATTCTTATGCAATTGCAACCAAGCATACCAAATTTTGAGTCCAAAGAACCAAAACCCTATTTTTGGTGAATTATTTTGTATTAAATTCATGATTTTACATGAAAATTGATTAAAGAAAATTGGTGATGAATTTTTGAGATTTGATTGCGTGGATGTGTAGGTATCCATACACTAGAAGAAAAACAAGGATAAACGACTGCCAAAAACCACAATGACTAGGTCACCAGAACTGCCTTGCAACTACAAAACAACTGCACAACAACTACACGACTACAATCTAGTCATGCAATTGTTGTGCAGTTGTTGTGCAATTGTTTTGTAGTTGCAAGGCAGTTCTAGTGACCTAGTCGTTGTGGTTTTTGGCACTTGTTTATCCTTGTTTTTCTTCTAGTGATATGCACATCTTTCCTTCTAACAAGCAGTTCCAAAAAATGCTCCTAAAGTCCTTCCATAATGATTTCAATGTTGAGATGAACATGTTCAAATTTTGTAAAGTAAACATTTCTTTATGATAATCAAATTATGTTACTTGACTCATACACTATGACTAAATTTGTACCTTTGAACATGACAATATGTTTACTTAACCAAAAGCTAGTTTATAAACAAAAACATCTATTTTACAAATTCTAGTCCTACCACAACCCATATTGAACTTTTTCTCAATTATAATTTTGTTACTTAAAGGTACTTGTTTTAACATGAAAAAGGTGCATATAGGCATTTCCTACACATTCATGCAATCAAATCTCAAAAATTCATCACCAATTTTCTTCAATCAATTTTCATGTAAAATCATGAATTTAATACAAAATAATTCACCAAAAATAGGTTTTGATTCTTTGGAATCAAAATTAGGTATGCTTAGTTGCAATTGCATAAGAATCAATCTCTTTGATTCAAAACAACAAACTTCCAATTTTACTATGTAGTATGCAAAATTCTTAGAATTGCTGCAAGGGAGCGGACTGTTCATGCTTGCCTGGTACAGTGCATGGCAAGCCACGACTATGGGCCCGGCGTTTAAGGGTTAAAATAGTTCCAGATCTTCATGGTCTCCACTCCTTGTGCCCTAACGACAAGAAGTAATTTTCAGTTCAGTGGTTGGGTATCCTAATATTTAGGATTAATTTCGAAACCTGATATCTCAATGTTCAAGCAGAAGTTCCAGTCTTGACAGCCCTATTGACTACTAAGCAACTGCGCAAGCGTTCACAATGCGAACATGGGCAACTAAGCGAATAGAATTTCACACGGAAATGATCACAAGGTGTAACGCACTGCATACAGCACGATGAACTCCAACAAACTCTTAACGAGTACTTCGTTTTGTGACTCTCTTAATTTTGTAAATAATACACATAACCACCGCATCAAGGGTTTTATTGTTGGAAAACCAGTGAATACACCTAGCAACAAGGAAATCCCTCAATCATGACTTCACCAAATATATTAATTACGAATTACGGTCTTCAGAACGTTGGGACTATGAAGCTCGTGTTGCAATCTTTCAAACTATCCAATATTATTCATCAATACATGGACTTATCACATTCTCAGAAAGAAATCCTTGGAACTGCTCACGATGCGAAGCCTGAAGTGAAACAATTGGGCTAACATTCCTGCTTGTTGCTCGCTCACGACGTCCACTCATCCATCAATTTGTCATTTCGAGACGATCACAGTGATTAGTGGGGTCTGATTTTTCCAAGGCCTAGGTCAAAGCCATAGAAGCAACCAAAAGCCAACCTGCTGCTGCTTGACAGAGAATGTTCTCGAACACAGTGCTGCATTCTAGAGGATTTAACACAGATCAAAAAAGAAAGCTGGCAGCTACTAACATTGAAGTAAGGTCGTAAGGGCATCCACAAGTCGTTGCAAGCGGCACGGAGTTTTAGTGAACCATGTCAAAAACCGAATCACCCCTTCCTACCGGAAACTATTTGACTTAAATCTCAGCAACGCTCGAGAAGAACAATCGATCAAAACGTGGACCATGAAAGAATGACTCTGAAATTCAAAGTATCAACAACTTCTCCATAAAGAAGTTCCATTGCAACAAACGGAGCTTCTGAATGTGGACTTGGTGACCTGCATTACGTACAACCACTTAAGATTAGAACATTTTGAACTTCTTCATCTTTGAATGATGGACTTTAGAACCTATGCATAGTAAAAAAATCCATGGGTGCTTTGTACTAAAGAGGTCCGGAGAAGGAAAACCAACACAATATACGGTTTCTTTCCTCCATGCCCAATACTTTGAACACCACCAGACGAAGACCTTCAATTCCGACTTCAAGGAGCTCTTTGAAAACCCTCACAAATTACAACACACATGGAGGGACTACGAAATATGGTAAGGCTAGAACACCCGCTAGACCGAACAGGCGGTCATACTGAGGTTCCTAATCAAAAACTTGCCAGAAAAATGTCCCCTATAGAGACCGATCTCATAACACTAAGCTTCTCAACACTTTGGAAAGGATTTTGTACGCTACAAGACGGCATTTTTCCACAACAGGTCCTCTACCAGGCCTATGTCAAATCCAAAACAGACTGATTTTAAAGCAGTCTTCCAGTACTACAAAACTTGGTTGTTCTGTTGTTCTAGTTACGTTGATCAGGATACATTTCTATTGATGTTCAACAGAAATCTGTTGATTTCTACTGATTTCTGTTGAACAACAATAGAAAAGTATCCTAATCAATGCGACCAAAACAACAAAAACAACAGAAAAAAATGAGCTTTCTACAAAATTCCTGGGTACCTTGAAGAAGGAGCTGTCAGACGAGGCACTGGAAGGTGGCATGGGAACGTGAGTTGAAAGAAAATTTGCAGTTCCCTCATAACTATCTTCGGCCTTTAGGAACAAGCTTCCCATTCGCATCCTCCTCCAGGTAGAAAAACGGATCTTTTGGTTCTTCCCTGATGGACAAACATGGACATAGTTCAAAAAAAAAGAATCATTCAACAACTGAACTACAAGAAAGCAGTGCGAAAATAGGAAACTGAGCATTTCAAGAGGCATACCCCGGCTTTGATTTGTAGCACCTCCAAAATAATTTCGCTGGACCAGGCAGATTCTTTCTTAGATCTCCTTCAAATAAAGCCTGGAAGAGACAGGTGCTCAATTTCAGGATTTCCATCATATTCAAAGCGGCCACATCAGCATGCAAGAATGAAGGGGAAATTACAAATAGGGGCATGAAAATGAAAAATATTACAGATATAGGGACACAGTTTCAAAATAAGTACAAACAGGGGCACAATCTCAAAAGAATTTGTGAATTTTTGTAAATTTTTTTGGTTTGGACATTGGTTGATTTAGATTCATCACATTTAATGGTAGTTAACTTCCAAAAAACTTAAAGGCCTCTTCAAATCAAGCCTAAATAAAGAAATTTTAGTAAAGGAATGGCAATTTTTGAAAAGACCTCTAAATTTTTTGGAATTTGAATGTGATGAATCTAAATCAACCCATGTCCAAACCCAAAAAATTTACAAAAATTTACAAATTATTTTGAAATTGCTCCCCTATTTGTAAACATTTTGAAACTGTGCCCCTATCTGTAATATTTTTCATTTTCATGCCCCTGTTTGTAACTTCCCCAAGAATGAAACATATATCCAACGCATCCTCAAATGCTCTGTGGCAAGAGAAGTTTGCAATACCAGTATGAATAGAACCTGGACACATCGGATAAGCGCAAAGTAAAACCAAAGTATTCGAGCTGAATGACGCTCCATCGGATATTGTGAGTGGTGAAGCTACACGGAAACCCTAAATTACTCAAGTCCTTCCCAAAGAAGGAGATAAACGTCGACGATCTAAGAGAGACCTGTGGAAACATACAAGCATAAAAAATTGGATATGAGGACAGCAAACCTGAACAAAGTCTTCTAGACGGTCGTTACATCGATGCGGGTGAGGTCCACGGTCCTCCTCGACGACAATAGTAGTTTGTTCTTGTTGTTTCTTCACCGATGCCGGCAGATTGTGGAGCTCCTGAGCGCGGTCCATGGTCGACAGACAGAATGAGACTTCGGAGGGACGCGGCAGGAGCGGAAATCGAAGCGACAGAACGTCTGGAACCCTAAATGGACAAGGAATGGTGCAAGCAACGAGACGAGGGGGCGTGGGGAAGGGGGGAGGGAATATTGGAGAAGGGCTATGAATAAGATGAATCGACAATTAAGTTACTTACAAATGAGTCGGTTCATTTTACCAAAATGCCTTTTCAAAATGGTGGCAAACTTTTAAATTTTATTTTCAAGAAAAATATCCTTTGAGAACCAATATATGATAGAGAAGTTTTAATATTGGTTTGGATTCGGATTAACGATTTGGAAAAATCATTGATGCTGGTTTTGGAAATTGAACAATGACCTATAAATATTGATACTGACTAGTTCTGTGTAAATTCTTCCTTCGACATTGAATCTATATTTTAAATCAGGTTGTTTGTTTGGATGTTTGGATGTTTGGATGTTTGGATGCTTGGATATTTGGATGTTTGTTATATTGAGATTCTCGGACTGTGTGTTATCCTGTTGCGTGCTTGGTACGGTTGGAAAGCTCTTGGCAAGGAGGGGTGTACGGGCTTGACTTCATGGCATTTGGGTCTACAATGGGAAAAATATTGAATTTCAAAATTTGTTATGGATTAAAATTTTGAAAATTATTAATTGGCCACAAACAAGTTCTGTGTAAAAATAAAGTAAAGTACAAGTTTAACCACATGTGACATGAGGAGATGACATGGGGGCCACAAGGGGGTGAAAATTAAACCAGTGGCACATGGCCACACTAGTGAGAATTGAAAGAAAGAGAGGATGAACATCAATCAAGTTGAAGGTGAAACAAGGGGCTCAAAAGAAGACAATACTTCAAAGCATGTGATTTACATTGGAGCATGGATCCAAGCATTAGAATTTTTGTATTTTTATTAGATGCGAGGGGAATGTGTTGTAAAACCAACTTCTGTAAACTCTTCCCAAAATCTATACATTGTGAATATAAAAACTAGGGTTCCTATTAGATGTGTAGATAAACAACACTTTAACCCTTGAATGCCTAAGGCACCAAAATTTGGTGTTCAAGAATCTTTGAAACCCTACTGAAGGCAAAGATTTGACTATTTCAAGGTTTTCTCTTTACAAAAGTTTAGGGCTAAAGCTAGCTTCACCGTTCAATTTTTATGTCCTCTATATTTTGTTCCCATGGTTTTTGATGGAAGCTAGATTGCAAGGATATCTTATGCACCAAAAATTGTGATGCATAGTGTCACTAAAGAGCCTATGACAAGTTGCCACATTGGAAAATGGGTAGCAAGTTGAGAATAAAGTGAAGATTTCCCTTGGGTACTCCCCATTGGGAAGAAATTCAGCCCTTCAAAGGGTGTGAGTTTTGGTTGTTCCCAATGCTGGAAACTAGCCCTTGCTGGTTGTCAGAAAAATTAATTTTAAAGAAAAATCTTAAGAAAAATTGGTTTTTTATTATTTTTTTCTAAAATTAGAATACTTGATGTGATTGGACTTCAACCAAGTCAAATTGCACATGTGGCAATGTGCCCATGATGGGCTCAAAGCTCCCATGGTTTTGGGAAAGGGGCCCTCTCTTGGGCCCAAATCCCTTGTAATGTTGAGCATTGAGAGCTCTTCCTGACCATTGAAATTTCATCATCTAAGAAAATCCAAATGTTCTTTTACACTAATTTCACTTGGAATGTCTTTGTTATACAAATTAAAATTCATTTACCATTGAATTCTCTTTTATTCATAATGGTTTTTGGTCAATAATTATAATGAAATATTTTTTTTGTATTAGGTGGTGACTCAATTTAAGAGTTGCATTGCTAGCTCATTTGCAAAATTGCAATTATGGATTTGGAAGGGGAGTCATTAGTTTTTAAGTAACAACAAGTACTGAACCATATAAGTGGTAGTTTCCTAATTTGGTACTCAAAAGTTGCCAATTAGCATAACAAGTTTTGAGCAACTCCAAAAAAATGAATTGTACTCATCCAAGTTCAATCACAAATATCTTAACATTTGTAAGGCTTTTTGGAATATTTTTTGGCAACACCATTTAAAAGCTTTGAATTTGAAGATCCTATGGTTACAAAGTTCTATTAATATCTAATAATGATCTCAATCACAATTGCCGTTCAAGAACCTTCAAAATGCCTACTTGAATTGAGAAAAGCACCCTCAGGCATTTAGAGATTAAATAAGGCACACCATTATAAGACTATTATTTTACATTATTTCATTTGTCAAATTATCATCCAACTTTGCTACTGTAACTTGATAGCATATTTGGCACTTCTCATCTAGTTGCTCCACTACCAATAGTGAAGCAACTAGATGAGAAGTGCCGAATATGCTATCAAGTTACAGTAATATCACTCTCACCCATAAGCTTAGATGTGAAACACAACAAAAAAAAAGGAAGTTTGATTTGAGCTCCAAAATAAGAAAATTATTTTTGGAATTATGCAAATTGACCACGTGTTGCAGAATTTACAAATCAAAAATAAAAATACTTGACACCCCCAACAATAACTAAGGTAGTTTGCTCATATTCCGCTCAGGCTCTAAAACCGCTCATCTCACCAAACACACTCTGCTGATACATGTTGTTTTTCATAGCCTTTCAATAATGTACTTGTGATATACATTTGAAGAGATGGGCTTAGAGACTTATGGCTTTTCCACTTCAAATTTTCATAAGCAATTCCACAAAGCTCCAAAATATGAAACAACTTGAATCAGATGTCAATTCTTCTGGTCTTTCAAGGAAAATTTATTGAAAAATAATTCAAGAAAATTTCACCTCCCCAAAATTCAATTTCAGCCCTTAGATGGACGGTTTATGAGCAATTGAGCACACTACCGTTAACCCTTAAAGGTCTGTGCATCCAAAAAGTGGATGTGCCTTGGTCAACCCTAATTGTAACTTTCAAAATATTAATTTTTGGTACGTAGTTCAAACTAAGAAAATGAAACTTGACAAGTTTCCTTTCTATTCCATTTAATTTTTTTGAAGAATGTCGAAAACCAAAAGAATTATTGCCATTGAAAGCTCGAAGTGTTAGAATCCAAATAACACAATAAGGTATGTTTTTCATTCATATTTTCTACTCTTTAAATACATTTTAAATTTAAACTACAAAACTATGTTTCTCATTCTACCATTCATTTATGGTAGAAATTATAGATTCTTTTAATATATATTCTAATTGATATGATTTTATTTCCTCATTTAGCTTTTAAAATTCACAATAATTCAAATTTTCTATCAAAAAAATTTAAATAGAAAATGGATGTGTTTTCTAGTAAAAATATCAAAATTTTGTAAATTAATTAAATATAAGGATTAACTTGGTTTGATAGTCAAATTTGACTTTGAATTCTCTGTTATGGCTGTTTTGGGTGTACAAAATAAAACAACTAGTTGAAATTTTTTCACACTAATCTTTAATGCTGCTTATACATTGTGTAAAACATTAAAATAATTTAGATATTTTTTGCTATTTCAACTTATTTATGTTCATTTTATGAAAAAAAAATGATAACATCAATAAAAATTTATTATTGTTTTTTGAAAAATAAAATTAAGCTTAGACATGAAGTTTGACCACTTAGGGGTTAAATGAGGTGAATCATCACAATCTTAGGTTGGTTTGTGAGCATACAATCAAAAATATGATTATAGGTCATTTTTTGGTTAACCTTTCATTCAACTTTGTTTGTGAAAATTTACGAAAAGAAAAATACTATTTTTGAGCTCCAAGAAAAGTAATTTTGGAACTATGCAAATTGAAGGCATGTCGTAAAAAATAAAGAAAAGAATTGAGGAATACGTAAAAGAAGTTACCAAAGGATGAAAGAGGTAACATCCATTCCAAGGATTGATGTTCATTCATTAGAATGAGCAGCGCCGGGACTCTTGAGCTTCGGAGGTTTTCCAGCGAGGCTATCGTCTTTCTCGCAAACCTGGTGCGTTGCCGTCTCGTCGTCGTCGTCGTCCGCTGCGCTGCGCTGGTGTTCTGCGCTCCACTGCTCCCCCGCCGCTGCTCCCTTCGCAATTTGCCAGCTATGGCCGGGGGTCCTTATTCCGGCACCAGTACCTTGGCCCTTGTGAGTCTCCCAACACAAAAACCTAATTCTGTCTTTGCTATGTTGCCGATGTTTGTTCGTCGTTACTCACATCCTCTTCACCTTTCTTTGCAGGTGGCCAGGATATCTGCTGTTTCCGTTGGCGTTGTCTACGGCAGCATGAAGCTCGCCTATCTCAAGGTTCATTCTCCTCCCCCTTGCTTCCCTTCTCTCTTTCGAGGTTAGGGTTAGGGTATGTTCATCTTCAGTGCATTAAGTACTAGTTTCTTGATATTTGTTGAGGGAAGCCGTTCCAGATCGGATGTTGACATTGTATGCCTTTTTTACAGGCGAGGGCTCCGAATCCGGTCAAGCACTAGGTTATGGACGCTGGGAAGAATCAAGAGGATGCATACCTGAGGGCATGTTGTGTTGCCCAGTGTTGCCATGTGGCAGCGGAGGAGAGTTTGTAGCGGATTTTGTAAACATGAGAAGGTTGATGTGGTTGTAGTGTCATGATTCGCCGAGTATGCTGCAATCCAAGGTAACAATGGACAAGTACATGACATGGATGGCGCAGTCAGATTTTTCGTCTTACACGACGTGTTCATGTTCGATTTGTGAATGAGCTGGGCCAAGTCGCACGGATTGTTATAAAATCTGCGTGTCAAGCAGACCTTATTTGCTCATGTTGTTGGTGCAGCGAAGTCTGTGTTTTTGAAGTTTGAATTGTTTCAGGGCGTAGGGTATGCAATTTGTCTTTCCCGTTGCTCATCAATTCTTTAGCATGATTCTTTTTTGTGTTTGTTTACGGCACTTGCGTGATAATTCATGTGCAGATTGTACTGATTTAGGTGCGATGTTGGGAAAGTAGTTGAGTGGTGTATTCTGAGATATTAAGTAATTGCCAGTTTGGATATTGCAAGATGCCATATGGAGTTCTTTACTTATGGCATTTAGTTGTTGGTTATTGAAGCTGAAATGGTTTCAGCCTTGATTAGTTTCGATTGTATCTCAACTGTACGATTTCAGTGTTGAACCTGAGATTGACTTTTTGAGAACTACATTCAATTTTAGCAGTCTGCTTTGATCCACAGAACAATTAATCAGGTGCGCATATGAGGATCAAATTTCTCAAGTGGTCGGATCACTTATTTACATGCTTGAAACTGTATTTGAGTTGTGATTTTCGCAAAGTGCCTCATCAGGATTAAGAATGAATAATTAATATAAAACTGTGTACACGAGCCTTACAAATTGCGCTAAATTTGAACACTAGGGAGCTGTGTATCATAGCCTTCCTTCTAATTGCCTTGAAGTTGCCTTTATTGATGCCTGTGGGGCTTAGCGATTGTTACTGAGGTGACGCAAACTCTTGCATACTTGTATGACACCCACGGGTTATCCATTTCTTCAAATCTCAATGTCGATTGTATTGTAGTTTAATAATGAATGGCACTAAAGTAAAATAGGGATGATTTCAACTATGTGATTTCAACTATGTGAGGTAAGAGATTATAATTAATTATAGTTGAGGTTTAAGTAGATACGTATGACTTATTGCGTACAAAGAAGTTGATCAAAAGGCAGGTAGGTATGAGAGATTAGTACCACAAAATTGTGCACTCATCTCGGAATTAATGCAAAAATTGTGGTGTGAATTGTGGTGGAATAGGCATCATGTACTTTAAGCTTGCTTAATTTAACCCTTAAACAACCATAGGGCATATCACATAAGCTGATGTATAATTGTCATTTGCTATCCGTAAGCAATTATAATTTGGGATCTCAAGTATCTCACTAGAACTGCATTGATCTATTCTCCAACTTCTTTGTTAGTCTCAAACATAGTAGAGGTGTGGATCCATTCCAAATACAAGGAAAATACTCCATATTGTACGGGTCACGAAGGGCCTTTCAATTGTTTAAGGGTTAATCTTATATCAAATGACAGTCTATGAAAATTATTGTTCCCTTGGCAATCACTTCCTTTTAGCAAAACATGTGCACTTAAGAGCATCTAAACAAACATCTAAATTTAATTCTTATTAATATTTTTATATATGCTTATATATAGATTTTGTTGTTGGCAAATAATAGATAATTGTAAGGCATCTTAACATATATCCCTTTGAAACAATGTCTATGATTTATGAATTTTCAAAATGTTGACTTTAGATGTATCGTGCCCATGGTTAATCCAATGGTATTGATACAATATATGTATTGGACAAGATATCATAAGAAGTATTGGACAAGATATCATAAGAAGTACTTTTGAATGAAGGTTTCCCCTAATAACGGCTTTTTTTCATTTTGTTCATATACAAATGTTGTGTGCATGACAATCTCACTTTGACACCTTCAAAAGAACTTGAACTCTATTTGTGCAAAATCATGAGTTCATGTAATGTGAAAAGTACTAAAAGCCATATAAAAAGAAATGCTTGTTATTGTAAGTATACTTTATACAAGTTCCATACTAAAAGTCAAACACTTGTATATATTGTTATTATTTGTCTACACCTTGCCTTTTTTGATTTGGTTGTTTAACATCTTAAAGACCAAACATACTTTGTGGTTTTTAAAAATGAAAAAATGAGCTACACCAATAGAAATAGGATTTGCATAGACGAAGTCTTGAGACCCACATTTGGTGTAACTTGTCACTTTTTATGGCAAGTTACACCAATTGTGGGTCTCAAGACTTAGTTTATGCAAAGCCTATTTCTGTTAGTGTTATAAATTACAACGTAGATGAATAAATAAATATTGACTTTCATACAAACGTTGTAGGATGTGGCCCATAGATCATATTCATTTGATTGAACCTACTATTCTCCTCTCCAATAATTATCAATAAATCTTAAAGGGAACAACTAGAATTCCTTCAATAACTGATTATAGAATGAAAACTAATGATTATTGCAACATTTTTTCCCCTCTACACTAACAATGTTAAGTTCTAGTTTGATACTTTTGAAGGATCTTTTGTATCAAAAACATTTTTAAATTCGAGTAGTTGTTATTTGAACTAGGAAAGTTAATTTTTAAGGTGAAACAAACTTTTAACCTTTGAACTATAAAGCAATTGCACACAACTCTTTTTGAGATTCACACACAAAAAAACGTATTAAGAAACTTACTTAACTCTTAAATTTTTCAGCAACCCAAAATGGCATGGGTTGATTGATTTTTAGCGTGGCCATTTATGAATTTAGTACTATGAAGAGTCACTTGAACTTTGGCTCATTTGAAAGAGAAACAAGTTAGCTATGAAGGGATGTTTTCAAATTTAGAAAAAGAGTCACCATTGAATTTACAGAAATTTTCAGACCATGGGTGGTCTTGGAGTTGTAGTGTTAAATTTTGGCTCTATATTTGTGAAAGTCTTCTATTTTACTCACAGTTTTTGAAATTTAATGGTGAAGTGGTCACTATTGCAAGACCATTTTCTCACTCACTTTTTACCCTAAAACTACAAGACTTATTTCTATGCGTGTGGAACTTGATTACCTTGAGAATGAGCGTAAGATGCCAACTTTTTAAAATGTTATGTGTCCAAAAGAGCCAATCAAAGCACAATTTCAACTACTCCAAAACACTAGTTTCCTTGTAGCACCCTTTACATTTTTGTTATAATCTTCCAATCAAACCCTTGGATTGAAACCAAACTTTGCAAAGATGATAAGGACTTGGCTTTCTACAAGATCTTATGGTTACTTTGGCCTAAAAATGACTCATCATTCTTTAAGCTTCACCCTTTCATAACTTACAAAATTGAGGTCCAACACACCTTCAAAATGGCTGAAAATTTTAAGGGTTAAGAATCTTGCAACATCTAGATGGATGATAAATCAAGGTTTGTTTGCAAGGGAACTATGCACATTTTGTAATTGTTCAAAATTTGCACTCCTAGTTTGTAAGGATTAAGGTTCTAAAGTAAACTATGATACCACTTAAATGTAATATAACACAATTCATGTGCGCAATTGAGTTATCTTTGGTAAAAAAATATTACAAGCTAGGACAAATGCAACTTTCATGTTTCTATTTGCTAAATTTAGAAACCATACACTCGCAATAGATATTTGCTAGTAGTACTTCATTGCTGGAATAATATATGACTTGTTAAATAATGATATAGTGGTGAATGTTCTTCTATCATTAATAGTGTGGCCAAGTATTTTATAACATTTTTCTCAATAACCTTGTATTTCATTAAATTTCCAAATGTAAATAACCAATTGAGAAGAGTATTAAATCTTATTCTAATATTGTATCAATTTCAAGCACCTTCTAATTGTTGTAGCATATGTATGCCTAGTGACAAATTGCGTTGGTTTGTTTCAAAATGGTTGTTGAGCACACAATTCAATCTCTCAAAGGATTGACATAGATTTTCAAAAAGGTCAAGGTTTGTTCTAAAATACAACAATAGATTTCAAATATATGTTTTTGACCATGACCCATATATTCTACTCCTATGATTGTATCTACCATTGCATTCACCTAATTATAAAGCTAAAAAAAAAGTTCAAAAGTTGGTCTAAGCTTGATTCTAAATTGAATTGTGAAGGTTTTTTTCCTTGGAGTTTATATCATAAATTTTGATACTTGTGACATCTTAAGAGTTTTTGGATACTTACATTGTTGGGTTATTTAATTGAGTTGTTTACTTGATTTTGGAAAAATCAAAATTTGAGTTGAAATCTATTTGTGATTTTTGACTTGTTGGAGACAAATTTTTTGGAAATTTGTGCACTCTAAATGTCAGGAAACTAATACAAGAAAGAAAAAAACATATGAATACATGAAATATCAAAAGTCCATAAGTGTGGGACATGCTTACATTTGCTCATTGTTCAAAAGTTGAATGCTATTTCCATAACGGGTCGAAGAGGTGTAAGGCCAAACTTTCATGCAATGATAAAATTCAAAAACGACAAATAGACTTGTAGCTTGAGGTATGATTATAGAGGCCAAGTTCTCACAATTCTATAAGAAAATCATGAGAGCATCTCCAACATTGCCTTTGTACAGATTGACACATTTCAAGCATGGATGATAAGTGCTCTGCATTTCTCAAAATTCTCTCATGACATTTCATTCTAGTGTGTCAAAACAATGGCCCTTTAAAATACTATTTATCTTAGGTTTAATGAGTTTTATCCTATGTGTCCATTGGTGAATGGTCAAATGATTATTTGTGAGGCACATTTGAAGTGCAAGACTAGAAAACAAGAATTTTGAGGGCCCTTCAAAAATAGATGTAATCTCTGTAAGTGTGAAGTGAAGTGCAACGTTGAAGATGCTCCGAGTTCCCAATAAGGTAGGAGGCTCTAATTGCGTTCATTGTTTAGGAACATGTGACACGTTCCTTCAAATATTGATTATTGTTATTGATGAGTTGGATAGGCTTAACAAGTTAACCTAATTTGCTAGGCTTAACAAGTTAACCTAATTTGCTAGGCTTAACAAGTTAACCTAATTTGCTAGGCTTAACAAGTTAACCTAATTTGCTAGGCTTAACAAGTTAACGTAATTTGCTAGGCCTACCTAACTCATCAATAACAATAACACATATTTGAAGGAACATGTCACTTGTTCCTAGAGACAGTGAATGCAATTAGAGCCAGAAAGCAATTAGAGCCCAAACACAACTAAGGTAACCGCACCCATACTTGAGCATTTAAGGGCATTTAAGGGTTTAGGGTACTTCAAAGTCTCGGAAAATTCAAGAAATTTTGTAGGGTTAGCCTTTCAACAAGCTATCATGGAACATAATTTTTGTGGAAAAAAGCACTATAGATTATTTTATATTAAAAGGCAAAGTTGCAGCTCCTAGGTCCCTATTAGCAACTCTAAACTACCCTTGAAGGTGCTTTGATGTGTTCGTATACATGTGCTTGACAGTCCCAATCCCAATTATCTCACAGCTACTTAGCAATTGACATGTGGCAAGATTTTCTTGTGTAAAGGACATTCATTGCTCCACTTTGGGTTCACAATGAGTGGTGAACGCCTCAAAAGTAGGGCTCCACTTTGGGGAGTGCTCATGTATGGGTGTTGTTACCTTAGGCCTGGTTCAAACTAGCCACCGGCCAAGATACGGAAATTGGCACCCCGTCCAATGTTTCACCCAATATAAACTTTTCCGTGTAATTGCGTGTCATCCAAGAGTGTGCTTCTGCTAAACAAGTTTGGTACCACCTTTGGAGCATGCCCCAAATCTTCACTATCTTGTCTGCTGACCTGGCTAGATAGGGTGGTTTTTATGGTGGTGAAAGTGGATGTAAAAGTACTGGACAAACCCGCAATCTGAACCCAGCACAGGAGAAAACCCAAATTTCAACCAGTCACGTTTGAGAAATTTTTGGCCCGACGCTGGTCTGCCTCCTACCTTAGTTTTTGTTTTGAGAAAGCCTGACATGGGCCATCCACGTATCACAAGTGTAAACCAAGTTTCAAAAGTGGTTGATGAGAAAGGGATTCTCAGAAACGACGCCGCTGGATGCTCGACCTCTGGCGCTGGAGCAGGGCTGGAAGGATTTGCAAAATGCGAGACGTGAGAGACGTGATGGAAAGGAAAAGCAACCAAAGTCGAAGATGACGACGGCTGCTCACTGAAGCAGCCCCAGAATTGCGAACCCCGTGTGGGCCGTTCCCGAGGCCATTCCATCTGCTGCAGATATCAAATTTGTATTGTCGGTAGCGGCACCAGCAAGTGAGATTTATTGTGGCAAAGCGTGAGTGCATTCCTCTTCCTCCTCTCTCTTATGCCGCTTGATTCTACCGCCCGTCTGGACCTCCGCTCGCTCTGTATCATCATCTCCTCGTTGCTGGATTCTCCCTGAATCCTTGAAGGCTTTTGTCCGAAACGTTTTCTTTCTTCTTACGTTTTCCTGCGCCATTTTCAGAGCAAGCGTGTGTTGCAAGGCATTGAATTCCATATCCATGGTGGATCAGACACCATAGCTGGCGTGAATCAGATCAACTTGCGACCGATTTTTTTCTTTTTCGCTATGGCGGAGCCGGACACTACGCAGTGGGGACGTGTGAAGCGAAATTTAGGCTATAAAGATGTGTGGGAGGAATTGAGTGGCTCCGTGGGCGACCTGGGCACGTTCTTGCCCATCGTGCTGGCCTTGGTTCTCGTCAATGGCCTCGACCTCGGCACAACGTTGCTCTTCACCGGCGCTTACAACATCATCACAGGTACTTGGAACCCCCATTCCATGTTTTGTTTGTTTGTCAGCGATGTCCATTCGATCGACCAAGTTAGCCTACTATCGTCGACATGTTACTCACCGTGCACATTTGGGTTTCGAACGGGTTTTCACAAGGTGAGTACCATTTTTTACTATATTGTAATTGGTAAATGAGATGAAAGTTTTGTGATAAAAATGGAGTGACAATTTTATTTGAAAAGTTGTAACTTTTCTACAATTAAGTTCACAAGTACATACACTAATGTGTGACCAATGTGCCATCCAGTAACCGTGTACGATAGGTTTCACTATATGAGCTACAAATGTTGTCTTTTTTTTGTAAGCATAAGAAATTAATGAGGTTTCGCCATGTGACTCACCAATTGATTGTATTGATGCGATTGAGTTTGAGAAGCATGAAACTCTTGAGATTGCATGTGAGTTGTTTTGACGGCCAAGATTTAAAGTGTGTAGTAAGTGGTTATGCATAATATGGACTTGTGCATGGTAATTGACATACTTACGATAATGGTGTCACGGGAATGTGGATGAGCAGGCCTTCTGTTTGGCGTGCCCATGCCAGTGCAACCGATGAAGTCAATTGCAGCAGTGGCGATCACAGAAGGGGATCCTCTCACAGTGAACCAAATAATGGCAGCAGGATTGTCCACAGCGCTCATACTCGCTGTGCTTGGGATCACAGGGCTGATGTCTGTGGTGAACCGGCTGGTGCCGCTGCCCGTGGTTCGAGGAGTGCAGTTGTCACAGGGCATTGCCTTCGGCATAACAGCTGTGAAGTACATTTTGAACGAGCAGGATTTGATGAAGAGTAAAGCGACAGGCGACCGGCCTTGGTTGGGGCTTGACGGGCTTCTGCTGGCCCTTTCGGCTTTGCTCTTCATAGTGCTTGCTTCTGGTGCTGGAGGCGGCGGCGGGGGAGCTGACGAATGCGGTGCTGAGAGCGAAGCACTTCTGGAAGAATTGGACGAAGACTCCACGGCAAGAAGGGGGAGAAGGGTTCGCGAGGGCAGATCGGCCAGCCTACCAACTGCGTTACTGGTGTTCAGCGTCGGCGGCATTCTGGCCATCGCTCGAGACCCAAACGCCATTCGACACCTCCGATTCGGTCCTTCGATTCCTCACTTTCTCACCATCACCAAATCCGACTGGCAGATCGGCTTTGTGAGGGCAGCCATTCCTCAGATTCCGCTTTCCATTCTTAACTCCGTCATTGCCGTGTGCAAGCTCTCCAACGACTTGTTTCCAAGCAAGGACGTTTCTCCTTTCAAAGTCTCGGTACCATCCATGTTCTCTCCTTAGATTTTCGTGTTTTTTCCCAAGTGTTTGTCATTCAAGGTTTGCTTTCTTCTTTTGGTTTGGAGTTGTTGCACTAGAATCTTACGGCTGTGTGAATGTTGGTCCCTGAAGGTGAGCGTAGGGTTGATGAACCTGGTGGGGTGCTGGTGGGGCGCCATGCCCGTGTGTCATGGTGCGGGAGGTTTGGCTGGGCAGTACAGATTTGGTGCAAAGACGGGAACGGCAGTGGTGTTTCTTGGGACTGTGAAGATGCTACTGGCGCTTGTGCTTGGCTCATCGCTTGTGAAACTCTTGGCTCTGTACCCGATTGGACTGCTTGGTGTGCTGCTCTTCTTTTCCGGCCTTGAGCTCGCCATGGCTTGTCGCGACCAAACGTCCCGAAGTGATGCGTTTGTGATGATCACGGTCACTGTGGTGTCGTTGACGAACTCGAGCTCCGCGCTTGGCTTTGGATGTGGAATTGCTCTTGCTGCGCTCCTGTACATTCGAGACGTGGATGTCTGGGCCAGGCTCTGGAGGCGTGCGTCTCGTCATTTTTCAGGGGGCCGGCGACCTCCTCCTGGGTATGATACTCTTTCCTGAACCAACTCCAAGGCACTTGCTGCCATGGCTTAAGGTAGACAGACCCATACCCGACCGTTTAAGGGTTTGGGATACCTCAAGGTCTCGGAAAATTTAGGAAAAAAACTTTGTAGGGTTAGCCTTTCAACAAGCTATCATGGAAAGTAATTTTTGTGGAAAAAAGTATTGTAGATTATTTTATAGTAAAGGGCAAAGTTGCAGCTTATATGGTCCCTACTAGCAATTCTAGACTAACCTTGAAACTGTTTGGATGTGTTTCTATAATGGTAACTGACGGTCCCAATCTCAACTCTCCCAAATTAGCTTAGCAGTTGATATGTGGCAAGATTTGCTTGTATAAGTAGAGTTCACTGCTCCACTATGGGTTCAATAGTGTGTGGTGAAACCCTAAAAAGTAGGGTGCGGAATTGCAAACCAATTGCTAATGGGTGTGTCTACCTTAGTGGCCTTGGTCTTGGCGACAAAGTTGCTCATATGATCAAGTCCAGGCCTTGGCAAAGTGCTTATTATCATAGTACACTCAACTATTGTGAGGTCAAAATGACCTTGTCATCACATGGGGACCTGAGAATTTCTTGGGAGAAAAAACATGTCGGTTCTTCATAAGGTTTAGACCTTCTTTATAAAGTTCAGCCTTAAAGGAGGCGTCAAGAATGGAATTTACCATCTAAATCCATGAGAATCCATGAGACTTAGATAGTTGAACCGTTTCTAATAATTGCTTCTATCACGGGGTCTTTCAAACCGGATTTTTCCTTCCTGAACTCCATAGCACTTTGTGATATACCTACCTTCAACCACCAGGTTTGCTTTCGGTACGCGCCACATGTGCAATCAGCATTTAGGTGCGTGTGTTAAATTTACCTTGATTTGTACTTTAATCTTTAGTCTCAATTTTATTTATTATTTCTCTTGGCTTCCAATTAGTGGAGCTTTTTTTCTTCAAATGAGGTATTATGAAGGCATTTTTAATGATGACTAGATCGTTGATGGAGCGAAAATGATGCCGCTGAGGTTTGTTTTGTTTGTTTGTTTGGGAGAGGAGAGTGATGGTGTTGTTTTTTTGTTCATGGATTTTTGAATCCATGAGCAGTGGTGCTAAATGTGGGTTTCATAAACAGCCCCAGTTGCTAAAAATGCTAGCAAGCTTACATGTGCTATGCTCCCGTTGTTTTAGCAATAAAAAAAAACTCGGCTTGTTAATACATACTTGCCAGTGGCCCTTTTCTTAAGAACTGGTTCAATTAGGGCAAGAGTGGAGCATTCGGTTCAATAATTATGGCTGGTCACGTCGAATATTTGTATGTGGATCTCCTGGACTGTATTTCCTCCAGGAGTTTTTGCTTACAGATTGAGGGAGTGTTGCTGTTTTAAAGAAGCTTTACACAAAAAAAAAATACCAGAAATTGAGGAGGACCACTTCAGTGCAGGTCTGAACAACTCCATATAATTGGATATTGGACTCAAGAAGGTGTTAAAGTTTTAACATGTATGTTGTGATTTCTAATTTAACCCCTAGAGATTGAGCGTGCTGTTGCGACCAATACAATATGGGGTATTCTTCTTGTATTTGGAATGGATTCATACCTCCATTATATTTGAGATTAACAAAGAGGTTGGAGATTAGATCAAAACGGTTCTTGTGAGCTACTTGAGATCCCAAATTAAAAAGTCATATTAGTAGCAAATACCAATTATATAGCATCGTATATCCTATGCCCTATGGTCCTTTAAGGGTTAAAGACCTTAGGGACTGTTTGTGAATGCAATTTGAATGTTGTAAAAAATATGTGAAACTTTCAAACAATGTAGCAAGAAACGGGTGAAGGGAGTCAAAGAAGAGTGATGTTAGTGGATTATTCAACAGAAAAGGAGATGTGAAAAGAATAGAGGGAAGATAAAGAGGAGAAGAGGGGAGAGAAGAAAGGAAGAGGAAAGCAGGGCAATGAGAATTCCTCTAAAATATTGTATTTGAGTAAGGTGCACCTTGGTTTGAGCATATGAGTTAGACTTGAGAAATTAGTTGAGGTGTTGTATTGGGCTAGGAGTAAGAGAATTTAGCACTAAAACGATGATTGTAGGCACCCAATTATCTTGATATTCTTGGAGGATTTAGTTCCTAATGTGAAATCTTTGGGACCAATTTTTAGTTCTTGAGTAATAGGAGTTTCATTGGTCTTCACTTCTAGTGTTAAGTGACGCTAGGTTTTTCCCTTTACAACAAGTTGGTTGTTTTTATTCAAGATTATTTTAAGTGTGCATTTGTAATTGGAAGTGCTCACTTTTTATAAGAAAAAATCATACACACTTAGTATATCTACACATGGTGTTTAGTTGTGCAAAAGTTTGAAGTTTGAACAACCATATCAAGTATGGATTTAGAGCTTTTGAGGCTTGCAAACGATTTGGATATGTGAAATTATTTGACTTCTATACCTTTGGTGATAAAGTATGGGAAGAGTTCATAAGGTTAGAACATTGTTATTTTCCTTATTTTGTAAAATAACATAATTTGACTTTTTTGCGTTTCTGGATATATAACTTTGCAACCTATACCAATCTAATTCTGGTTGTTTTAGTTGAATACTAACTTCATAAATGGTATTGTATATAACAAAAATAAACATTTAAATGGAGAAAAGTGATGAAGAAAATTGAAACAAATTAAGATCATGATTTGGATTATAATTTGGGTTTGTCTATTAAGAATTGAAGTATGTTAGGATTAACTCTATCAATTCAAAAAGCGTTTGCTCAATTTCAATCTTATTAGCTCAAATTCTAAATTATCAAGTGGGTTTCTATTTATACAATATAATTTTCACATTTCTCACACCTGAAAATTTATATTAAAAAACTATAAGAATTATTTTCAATTGATATCAATTCATCTTAATTAGTTGCTTTAATTGTAAGGATAGCATCACGAAGCCTTTGCCAACTAATCATAAAATTGAATTTTTGTTGATTAGCGGATTTAGTATTCTTTCAATAAATTCACTTGGGGTCCACTCCCCACTTTTTAGGCTACACCGTGCAACCAAAATCTTTGGCCCTAACTTATGTTGTAAAAAATCAATTAGATAGTTTGAAAAAGTTATAGTGTGTTTTTCTATATTGAAAGTTTATTTTGTGAATTATTGAATTTTTTTTTGTTTTAATTAATTGTTTACAAATTTTGAAAGAATGCAAATACATTGTATAGTTGGGATTTTTTTTGACTCCCTATATTTTATGGAAAATTTTATTTTTTAAATTGCCAATAAATGAAAGCTTGGTTATAGTTTTTGTATACCCAACTTGGATGCAATTGTCATTCAATCGCAATCTTGATAAATATTTGAAGTGAAAATTCAACCATTTTAGAGCAATCTTCATTTGCGCGTTTGGATATCTTATTTGATTCATTTGAATCCAAATTTTCTTCACATAAAAGATATAATGATTTTGTTAGAACACCCAAAAACTTGGAGCTAAATCAAAATTTATTAAATAGTAAATAGAGGGTGGAAAGTTTACTTGGTTGCACATGATATCCAAAAAACACATTGAGTGACCTCCCCAAGTAAATTTGTGAGTACAAAGCTATCATATTATTGTTGTGCTAAAAGAAATTTAATTGACATTTTAATCACACTATTTCTATATGTATAAAGACTAAGCAAATAGAACTAAGACATATTGTTGATTAGTACTACTTTTGATGTAAAATCAAAAAAATCTTTGTACATTTACCCTAGAGGATTTTGACTAAGTTTTCACTAAAACTGCTACAAATATGTCATTTCTGCTACAAGTACCAAATTTTATAAACCCTAAACTTTTTTGGACATATGTAACCATGAAACCTTGTAGTATACTTGTTTCAAAAGATATGGAAAAATTTCAGAATTTCCACCATGTAGATTGTAAGATACTTGAGTTTGAATTGACAAAAATCCATTTTTTGTCCCTGCAAAAACTTAGGCAACTACTCTTTACAATGTCACATTTGTATGAAAAAACTTCTAAAATGGTTGAAGATTTTTAGACTCATTCTTCAAGGCAAGTTGGATACATACTTGAAACTTTTCAAATTGTTTGGGATTTTACAATACATGGGAAAAAATAGTAAGTAAAAAGAAGTAGATTATGATTTAGGACACTAAATTGTTAAGAATTTAATTATGGAAATGAAAAATGCCAATTCCAACGATTGTAATGTTGCAATAAAAAATCTATATCTTATGGTTTTATTATTTTTCCAAAATATTAAAAGCTGAGTAAAATAAAGGACCTCAAAGCAAATTTTAGAGTGGAGAATCCATAAGTGCCTGTAAACAAAAACTCCTCTTAACTTTCATCTCATTGATCAAAACGGAATGATTCAAAGCATTCAACATACATGTAAATCTAGGAAACCAATTTCAATTTTTGATTTCTTAAAAAAGTGATTTTATTAAAGCTGCCTTAGGCCTTAGCGACTTGAAGTTCAAAGAAAACTACATGTCATGCAATAACTTTTGAACCAAGTAGTCAAAAGTTATGAATATTATCGGGCCTTGAAGATACTCCTTGACACGTCATGCGTGAAAATTTCAAAACAAAGATGGAAACTCCATTTGTTGTGAGCTACCCAAAATTGCTCTGTTGCCAGAAATGCAATTTGGTCCTTTAGGGGTTAATTGGATCCTTATTTCACTACAAAGCACGTTTGACAAACAATAATGCAAATATAAATGCCCAGTCACACCATGATGTCAACAAGGTCATACTAGAGTTTTTCATTGAGTTAGAGGCCTTTATCTCTTATGTGACTGGATGGAGAAGGTTTCTAACAATCTTTCTTATTGTATGTAGCCATAGTATGTGTCTTTTTTGAAGCTTACATACAAAAGAAATTTAGAACAACACAATTGGTAGTTCATGAAAAAATCAAAATATCCTCAACTTCTGAAAAAGGTCATATTATTAGATACATATGTCATCCAAGCCAATTTATGACAACTATACTTTGAAACTACTTGACACCATCCATTGAAGCTTCTTAAAATTCTTGTTTCTAGCACTTTTGATATTTTGGTCGTGTATTATTCTATAAGAATCCAAGTTGTCCACATCTATAATGCACCATTTTTTTCTTTCAACTAAGATTGTCTTTTCAAATGCATTCAAATATCGTTTTGGAAAGAAATCATAAATTTTTATATTTTCGTAGAGACAATGTTTTTGTGTTTAGTGAAATATAAGTCGTGAAGTAAAGCATATGTATGATGGGAAGGAATAGCTCCAAATATTTGGTGCTATCAAGTGGCACTTAGGAAAGGGCCCTTAGGAGAGTTCTCAAAAGTTATATAGGTATTCAGCCATTTTATAAATAGTTGGGGTGTTTGAGCAATTATTTTCTAGAACTAAGTAGTTGCAAATTTGATGTAAGATGGAAATGGTCCTTTGCAAATCACAAGGAAACAAAAGGCTCTATTCCTCTAGCACAAAGGCCTACTTTTTTGTGAGGTATCTATTAATGTTTCTTCAAAGTAACTTCTCTTAATCCCTAAATGCCCACGGCACTAGATTTTGGTGTCCAAATTTTTTAGGAAACTTTGAAATCTTGTTGAAGTTACAAATTATATTTTTTTGAGGTTTTTTTTTGTGGAAAAGTTGCGCGTTGAAGTTAGCTTTGCCGTTCAAATTCAACTTCCTCCATATCATACTCCATTTATTTTTGGTGAAAGGTTAACTACAAACATACATTTTTTGTTGTGAATAGTTTTGTGAATAGTGCCATGAATAGTGTTGTGAATAGTGTCACAGAGCCTATGAGAAGTTGCCACATTGAAAAAATGGGCATCAAGTTGAGCAAAAGGTGAAGATTTCCCTTGGGCACTCCCTTGGGCAATAAGGGCCTTTTTAATGAAATTTTGACATCTAACAAAATCTAAAAGTGCTTTTAGACTAATTTCACTTGGAATGTCTTTGTTAGAGAAATTAGAATCCTTTCACCATTGAATTTTCTTTCATTCAAATTGATTTTTGGTCAATAATTGAAGTTGAAAATTCTTTGTATAAGACGGTTGCGTTTTGACAGTTGCATTGCAGGCTCATTTGTGAAATTGTGGTCATGGATTTGGAAGAGGGACCATTGGTTTTGAAATAACAACAATAAACACTAAAGCATCCTAAGTGGTTGTCTTCCAATTTTGTATCTAAAGGTTGCCAATTTGCTTTAGAAGTTTTGGGCAATTAAAAAAAACGCAAAAAATTCCATATTCACCATCATTCAACCACAAATATTTTAAAATCCGAGCAGCCAATTTGGATTCTTTTTGGATAATGCCATCTAGAAACCTTGAAGTTCAAGATTCAACAATTGCAGTTTTGTTATGATGTTTAATAATGATCTTACAAGGACAATTCAAGAACTTCAAAACTACCTTCCGAAAACAAGAAAAACACCCTTGAGCATTTAGGGATTAATGTTAAACTTGTTCTAGTGCAATCCAAAGCCAAAAAACCTTGAATGGCTACTCCTATTGAATGCAATATATGCCATTACTTCTAATGACCATAAGCAAGTTTTCCTTGTTGGTGCACGAAAGTCAAGGGCAATCCTAGCTCAAGGGGGTCACACCCCTTTACAATTGGATACCACCTGCAATAATGGGGTAATTAAATGCGGGTATTTAGATTCTTTAAGGTAATTTTTTCCTCTCTTTCTTTAGATAAAAAGCTACTTTAGTGTATTTTAGGGTACCCTATGCTTATTTCTAAATGGTTATATGACCAAATTTTTTAGACCTTATTTTTCTTACAAATGTGCAAAAGTACCATAAGAAAAAATAATATGTATACAATGGGTTTATAGAAGACTTTGGCCCACAACAAAGTACTATAAGAATTTAACACATAGCAAGTCCCTCAAACCATACTTACAAAGCAGCCTTCTTAAACCCTAATCCATTCCTAAAAATTCAGATTACTCTCAACCATATGTATACTCACAAAACTGCAAACAACAAGCTTTGAAGCACTGAACCCTAAATTGGAGAAGAAAAGAGAAAATGAAGAAACCTGAGCAAAGGACAACAGGTACGTCTGAGCATGGACCTAAGCTCTTATTGTCAAGAATTGCAGAAAGAATTAAGCGGTAATGCCAACGTCCACCACCATTGTTGGTGGAAGAAGTTAAGAAATCATCTTGAACATGCCAACAAAGAAAACAAATCCAACCCTGAATGCAAACCCCATTAAGCTCACACTCCTGCGCTTGCAAGTATAACGCTGTGAGGAAAATTTTGTAAGGAGGGTGAGAAGCTTCAATTGCACAACACCCTCACCGCCACTTTCAGCGAGCTCAAATAATCTGGGGAGAGAAAGATTGCAAACAACAAGAAAGCAATCTCAAATTTAAGAATTTTAAGTGCCAGCAAGAGCAACGATAAGCTTAGCATGACAAAGTGTAAAGAATCCAATGTGCTCGCCAACACAAACCCTACTCTTGAGATTCCACAACAATGCCAACCTTTGCTAGCACACCTGATCCTTCTTCAATTATCCTACAACATGTCAACATGTTGCTAAATCCTAAACCGTTACAACCCAAAACCTAAATAGAAAAAACCATTTTTCATCCATATTGCTCATGAACTCTAAACCCTACACTCATCCTACTAAACTCTTTTAGGATAATCTTATAATTTCCACCTTTTTGTTTCTACAGTATTCTAAAATGGAGGATTATATACCACCCTATTTTACATATAATGAAGCAAGATGTATTTTTCCAATGCTATGGTAAATCTTAAAAAAATATAAAATTTATCTCCAATAAATGAAATTGACCCTATTTTATTTCTCACATGGTTTACTAAAAATTGAAGAGTGACCTCCCCAAGAATCCTAAAATCTTATCTTCCCATAAAAAAATGAGCATGCTCACAAATCAAATTGTTTTGACGCAAGCATAGTACCACCACATTCAGCAAGCAACTACACTACAAGGGGCTCTATCTATGTGGCACTTACGTTTATGAGTTACCTACTCAAACTTCCATATGATGGCTTCTCTTAATGCAAAGATTCCTCCACTTGAGTTCAAAATCAATAGATCAAGATAACATTTATATTCTAGAACTATTCGCAAATCAAATTCAAGTTGAATGCAGTTTATTACAAAAATTCAAAGGGTGATCATTGTGTTCTTGTTTCTAGTGAACTCATCAATTTGTAGGCTAAATTCTCATTGTATTGAATTGGAATGCAAACAAATAATGGGAGTGGGACATGACAACAAGTAATATGGAGCTAAGGGCAGGTTCACATTACTTCCCATGTCCCATATCTGCAAGCCCCACCTCAACATGAGGTCTTAATTTTGTTGGGTTATCAAGGGAAAAAACGAATATGAAAGAAAGTTATGAATCTTTTATGTAAAAAAAAATGGTAGGATTTGTGCAAAAAGTTGGATGAACCATAGCAAAATGGTTGACTCAAATCTTGAGTGAAATCCTACATTCTCTAGTGCCAAAACTTTCAAAAAATGTTGCCATGTAAACAAAATGTAATGAATTGGGATGTGAGACTTGGGACTTGGGAAGTAATGTGAAATGCCAAGTCGCAACTTTTGGCTCTACACCAATCAGAGTCTTAGATTTAGTGGGACTTGGACATAGTGTGGCCACCCCTAGAGTTTCACATTGTGGAACTGACGGTTTTCCCAAGTTGTTAAATATGCATCTTGTTGGTCTAGAAAAGCAACTGTAGGGACATTTGGGCTCTTGAGTCAAGCAGGTTGAAAAATCCAGAGTTGTCTCACGTTGATGACGCAAACTTTCCCACATTTTGAGAACCATGAATCATGTGTGCCATGGTCCGTGCATGGAAAAACTGAAAACCAGGCTTTGGAATTTGGATTAGCCCAGAAAAAATCAAAACCTTAGGCAGGATCAAGAAACTGAACACTACTTTTCAACCTGTTTCCACTTTTCGCTCGAAGGTAACCATAATAACCGCAGGACATGTCTCAACAGTGTGGTTCAAACCTTGGGAACAACACAAAAAAAAATCAAAAGCATTCTTGCAAATTCTCTTATGAGTTAATAAAAAAATTGTCTCATATTTTTCAAAGTGCAAAAAGTGCAAACATGGGTTTTCTTGTATGCGAGAAAATAAAGTTAACATTAACAACGAAAAACTTCAACACCATATTAGATAAATTGGGAAAAACGGAGGGACCATTTTGCACTCCACCTTAATCTTACATATAATAAATGTAAGCATAGCTATAGCTCAAAGTTGAAAATTATTTGAAATTTTTGAAGGCAATCATTAAGACCTCAATATTGTACAAGTAACTGCATGCTTGTTTTTTTGTAATATGCTAAATTTTACATAATGACAAAAATAGTGAAAGTCCTAGATTGTGCTGTTTTTTCCAATTTACCTAATATGGTGTTCTAGTTGTCTTTAACCCCTAAAAGACCAAGGGTTTGTGCAACAGACACTTGAAAATTTGGGTAGGGTTATATGAAATTAAATTTTATTGGATGTTGTCAAAATTGTTACACAAAGTGGAAATATGTATCCTCCATGTTGAAATGAAATTCTTCTCCCAATTAGATAATTATCCAATTCAAAAGCTATGATGTTCAAAAGAATTTGGGTTGTTTGAGTAATTGGACATCTGTTTGGAGAACCTTATGCTAAAACTCTCAACAATTTTTGAATGTTGGCATGTGTGTAAGTAATAAAATATAGTATACAATTGTCAAGAAAAAAAAGAGCTCTCACATCACATACTAAGACTCTAAGAGGAGTCAAATTTTGTTAACTACAATCGTGGAGTTTAGGTGAAAAACATTTTCTTCAAACTTTAGGCCCTATTATCTAGCAATTTATAAATTGAAAGTTCTTGAAACTTTTTACACATATTTCAGATGTTTGTCTCCAACTTTTCACCTTTCAAAGTTCATATAAAAAACTTCTTATTGCACAAGAAATCATGAAAGAATGACCAGTGTATTGCCAATTCACTTAACCTCCTTGCATTGCAATTTGCAAGACAATTTAGAATAAGCTTGATTTTCTATTTGCTTCTATTTTTTTTTAATGGGTTGGCCTAACACCATGTACTTATAAATGGTCAAAAATCTCATCTTTGTGTAGGGCAAAAGATTTACTCCAAGAGAGCTCAAATTCTGCTAACATGGTTTGCAAGAATGAAAATAAATTGTTTTCTCATTTCAAACATTACAATCTTAAAAATCCACGCAATCAAATGGGCTGAATTTTATGCACACATCGATTTGTCTATGTAGCACACTTCTGTGCAATTGAAATTCAGAAAAAACAAAAAAAAAAATCAATTTTGGGCAATGCACTAAAGTCTAAAAGTTTGCAGTTTCTCTGAGATTTTTTCTCAGAAATCGCCCTTGGTCCTTTAGGGTTAAGTTTTGTGAGCACTTTGTTGCACAAGCCACACCATTGTAGCAAGTAACCACAGTGATTCGCCCACTGTGTGCTTGTGAGTTAACCCTTTAAGGACAAGCCTACTACTATGACAATTGTTTTAAAGAAATACAATCACTTTCTAGATTTGATTTTGGCACTATAAGTAATATCAGAAGTTGATATTATAATTATGGTAAAATAAGGTATTTGCCAAAAAATATTCATAGATTTTGATGAAAATCTGAAATTATTAAATATTTTTTGAAAAAAATGCTAAAAAATTTCATATCACTTACAAAATGTGTTCAATTACACTAGTTTTTTTTTTACCATGGATTTAAATTGCAGTGAAGATTATTAGGATTGAATTTTTCTCACCATGTTAAATTTTTTATATACAGCAACCATCCCACTCCATTAGCAAAGTTTTGAGCCCTCCAAGAGTCCCCTCCAAAACACCAAAAATGGTCTCAAGGCATGTACTTCTTACAATAAAAAAATCACTAGTCCCCTATTCCTGCTCACCCTTGAGTGCAATGCAATCATGAAAACTATACTATGATCATTAGAGGAAAAATGAGCTCAAGAGAAGGCCCCTATACCTTGACAAACCACTCTATTTATTGAGGTAGGAGAAGCATAGGAATAGTACCTACACAAGGGTCTCTACCTTGTGTGAAGTACTCAAATGTACCATGGTACACAACAAAATGATTGATGATGGAAAACAATATTATAACATGACAATGAGTGAATGACAAATGCAAGGACCTTTAGTGGGACACAAGAATAAATTAGGACTAGGATTCCCAATTAAACAAGGACAATCATCAAACAAAAAACATGTGATATTGTAAAAAAATACTACTCTCATGAAGTACTTGTAAGTGGGTCTAGGGTATTAGTTTCTTTTTATTTGAAAAAGGACATTACATTTAAATGCTTTTGACTCCTCCAACTACTTCTTGTAGGGGCCTTTTCTTAAGCTCATTTTCCTCTAATGTATGTAATCCCTATTGGACAAAAACTATGGGTACAAATATATAATAGGACCATAAATTCTACTTTACTCTACTTGAATAGATGAGTGAAGTACTTGGATAGTGAGTAGTGAGTACATTTACATATTTTATGAGTACAATGCCCTTTTTTATTGTTTTGGGTTGTGCATGTGGCTTAGGTCCTTCATACAAGGTAGTGATGGGTATAAGTGCCCTTTTCTTGTGCTCACGTTAGGTAATTAATAGCTTGGTTTGTCAAACCTTGGGGGGCTTTTGGAGGGCTCAAAACTTTGCTAATGCCATAGTTTGTAATAGATACCTAACTTGTGACAAACTGACAACAATAAAAAAGTGTGAAGCTTAATTTTTTTTTAAAACTCAAAGTATAGAAGAAACATTAGAGAAAATATGAGCCCTCTACAAGGTCCCTAAGAACCCCTTTCAAGGGGTCTCCTTAATTATTTAATTTGTACTTTGGGACAAAATAAATTCCTTACACCCTACTATGCCTTTGAGTACAATCATGGCTCATTTTAGCATGTCCAAGTTTCATTGGGCGTCACAATTACATGTACATATTACCATGGTCCTTTTTCTCTATATTAAATCCTTTAACCTAGTACTTGTGAGGGTAACATTAGTTATGATTGTGTACAATAGTAGGAGAATAATTAAGAAATTGGGATATTATACGAGATTGCCATTTTCTATTCATATTTTTAGAGATGTACGCCATACAAGGTAGAGGCACTTCACACACACTTTTAATGTACCCATTGTAGGCCCAATAAATGTTAGAGAGACCATTCTTAAGGACCTTGTGGAGGATTCATGTTTTTTCTAATGACTAAACTTGGTAAACTTTTTATATATTCTATTGCTAGTTACGCTCAAACTCAAAACACATCATTTTGTTGACTCACATTGAGTTTTAGTAAAAAGATCCTCAAAGTTCAAAATATAGTATTTGTTAAATGGGGAAAAATTCTTTCCCAAAATTGGTTTTGGGATACTAAACTTTGAATTTATTAGAATATTTTGGTGATTTAAACTAAGATTTTTGATAGTTCCTTCAAAATATTGCATTGTCGATGTAGGATCTTGAAAAGTTCATCATAAAGCTCACTCTAAATCACTAGAAAGCTCTTAAAATTATAAAGTCCAAAAGTTCCAAAATTACATTGGTTTTCCCAAATTAATGAATATTGCATTTTAAAATACATTATACCACAATGCATCTTTATTACTAAATTGACAAGGGAAACCCCTTCATGAATATTGTGTATGCAAAAGCTATCCATCTACATGTTCAGATGTTCTCAATTGCATTATCTACGTCCCTACATAAATTTGGATGAGAAAGTATGTTATTCCACTATTCACAACAATACTTAATCATCCAAAAGTCACAACTACATTTAAGGACTAATGAGAATTTGAAATCTTAACCTCAAGAATTTTCATTAGAGGAAAAATGAGCTCAAGAGAAGGCTCTCATGGGAGGTGGCTAGAGGGGTCAAGAGCATTTAAATGTAATGTTCTTTTCCAAATAAAAAGAGACTAATGCCATATACTTGCTTGCAACTTATGACGTAATACTTCATGAGGATAATTTTGTATTACAATATTATATTCTTTTTGTTTGATGAGCGTCTTTATTTGATTGGGAATTCTAATTGTAGTTTATCCTAAGTAGTGTCTTACTAGAGATCCTTGCATTTTTCATTATCATGTTATAACATTATTTTGTATCATCAAATCTTTTTGTCATGTAGCATGGTACACTTGCGTAATTCACATAAGATAAAGACACTTGTGTAAGTACCTTACCTATGCTTCTCTTACCGTGCCAAGATTGGGATGCCTTCTTTTGAGCTCAAATATCCTCTAATGATCACTTCCCTCAGTTGGTGTGAATGGATCGTGAGGGGTCAATCATCCAATGGAATTCATTTCGCTTCAACTTACATCTTGCAGTTACTTTCTCGGAAATCACGGAGGTCAACAGTTTCGAAAAGGACCTCTGTGAGCAGTGAAAGCCCGCAATTCAGCTGATTCCTGGGCCATAAACCCCCTCTCCCGTGCACTAGAGGACAACGTGTGAACAGGACTACAGAAGAGGGGGCTGCAAGCCTGCAAGGGACGATTCGTCAGACTGACTCAAAGAGCAGGGCTCCCAGAAGAAAGATAACATTTTGGCAGGCACCACGACTCACTAGATCTCAAGCATGCATCACTAGTTCACTACTCTACGATCGTAACTAGTATTATTGTGTGACGGGCAGACAAGAGAAAAGCTACTGTCCACCCCAAGCTAGTACTGTCGACCATCCCTGGCGGGCGGGGGGAGCTGTTGCTCATGTCAACGGAGGCACAGGCGAAAGGCAGCATGATGCGCAGAGCTGTGGAGGTGGAGGCAGCAGCAGGGGCGATGGGGGATGAGAGAGCAAGGCCAAGGGGGGCAGCCAGAGCCAGACAGTACGGGGCACCGAGCACGAGGCTCCGTGCTCACGCCTAAATTGGGGGTGCAACCAAAGGGTGCGTATCAAGTTGCACTGCGGTGGCTCACCAAGTCAATGATAATGGGACGTTGGGGACGGTGTCCTTGCACTCAGAAAACTCAGTCACTGTGTTAACTTATTCCAAGTTTTCCAACCTCTTCCTCTGTACTGGTTCATCAAGTCTCTGTGCTTTTCGCCTTTTGAATTTTCTAACCAAATCCTAAAAATTCCAAAAAAATATCCAAAGATTCAATGCATTGCAGGCGAGTGAGTAGTCCTGCAGGAGCTACTCTAGATTCGTGGGCCGGGGCCGGCGGTCCCACCGGGCGCGCTTCCGGACTGACTGCCTGACTATCATGAGAGCCTGTGGAGCCAGGCGGTCACGAGTCGCGCTTATATGAAGCCTCACGCCACACTCATCGTCCTCAACCCCACCTGCTCTCAGACATCGTACTTGCAGCATCATCAGCAGCAGCCGGCCCTTCGGATTGCTGGCTTCTCTTGTGAGTAGCGCTCTCCTGCTGCTCAGTGCTCACTGGTGGTGCCTAGGGTTTTGTAGACGCCCTGCAATTCAAGCAGACTAGACTGACTACCGGTAAGCGCGGCGACCGTTACGGCGCTAGCTGACGAATCGGTCAGGTTCCTCAGTCTGGTTGGATTGTAGGCCTCCGCAAAGCTCCTTGGTGTCTGTCTTTCCTTCTAGTTCCGAGCCTCCAAGCCTCCGACTCCGGTGGCAGTGACTGATAGTGTGGTACTATAGGTACGAGGTTGCTTGATTTGCCTGACGTGGCTCCTGGTGTGCTTGCTAGTTCCGTGATTTTTCTTCCTTGTTTGAATAGATTAGTCGATCGGATTCTGCTTGCACTTACTAATTCCCTGATTGACCCTCCTTGTTCGCTTAGATTAGTGGATCAGTTCCTGCTTGCACGTGTAATTTCGTCATCGAAGGCTGGCTCTGGCAGCGGAGAAGAACGAAGGGAAGAAATATAATTAAACTAATGAGTCATGCCGGCCTGGTTGTTGTGTTTAACTGTGTAGTTGCTTATTTTACATGACAGGACTGTGAAGTGATCGATGGAAACTTATACTTCGACAGTTTCCTCAATGAAAAGCTTGTTGATGAACTGCCTGGAATTTCTCGTTAGCCTCGGTCATACATAATCGCATGCCGTTGGCTTGCAGAATTTTATGCAGTTTGGGTGTTTATCTCTCTGACAACGTGTCTTGCAGATGCATGTGATCCTTGTCGCAAATCCACGCGTTCCCTTCATCCCTGCTGCTGACTGAGTCACAATAGGAGCAACACTCTAGTCAGCTGACCGTGCAACCTCTGACATTTTCTCGGCTGATAAGGTCTAGTGACTCGAATCCCGGTCGAATATACTACACTATTGAACAGGACATTCTCAGATGACACGTTAGTGACATTCTGCATGCTAGTATTAAGTATTAACTCTCCGGACGATTGTTGAATGTGTTCCATCTAGAGTTCAGAGACCAACTTGTTCTGCTAGCTTGAAAGCACTCCAACACTAACATCTCTCTCTCTCTTTAGCAACATTTCTTCATACGTGATTGTCATCAAACTTAATTTGATACCAATCCTAGTTTCGAGTACTTGGTGCAGTTGAATGTCACAACCTTTAGTGTCACAATATTCAGCTTTGAGTGTCACGATCTTGGTGCTCTGAATCATGAATCCTGCTAACGTGACAAAAGTGGCTTTTTTTTCCAAAGCTTGAGTTGCAGTGTTGAACTTCCACTAGTTAGAGAACGTCATCGAATGGACTCCCTTTACAATTATGTAACGAATCAGCGGAAGACTGAGCAGTATTTTTGTTGAATATTCCAGTACATGAAATCGATCTCCTGTTTTGAAGGTCGATTAGTTGATTGTCTAGGAAGGTGAATAAGTAAATATTGTGTGTGCTTCAGTGCGACACGCGGATAGTAATTTATGCAGAGGTCGATCACTATTTTCAACCTCCAGAACGAAGTTGTTCGAGATTGAATATGATTCAGATAATTGCCAAGTGTTTCAATGTAGTCTTAGCATTCCTAGCATGTTGTTTCTGGCATTCTATAATAGTCTAAACAGATACTAGTGTTGTTCAAGTGTTGTTCAGTACTTCAGTGGTAGTTAGACGGTTAGGTAGGATATGATTATAATATTACAACTTTATTGTCGGCAACTGTGACCAAGCACATGCCGCCACTACTGCTGTTGGACGGTGCATGTTCATAATAAATTATCTGAAGCCGTAATTCAGTGCGACCTGCTTGTTAAGCCCCATTTCTCTGAAGAAACTATAACTTACATCACTTGGAAATTTATTGTGTCCGACTGTTCGCATGAAGGGTTGAGTCGCATGAGGGGTTGAGTCGCATGAGGGGTTGAGAACTTGAGAAGTTGTAAGTTTAAAACAGTTGTTGGATATTGATTACATACTTGTTGACTTGTTAACTTAGTCGACAACGTCAATCAACTGGGAGCTCTGCACAAACTTAATTCTAGCCACTGGAAGATTTGCTATGTACACTCATATATATAGTCAGATACTTACTCAGCCACCTCATCGTTAATCGTTAGAACTTAGAAGAGAGTCCAGATTTGCCAAGAAATCTCAGCACCCTTTTATTTGGTTTTCTGAAACTATAGCATAATAGCAGTAGAAAGGGTATCTCAGCCGTCTCCTGAAGTCCACAATTCCATATTGCAAGAAAACTTCATGAACCCTCAAGGCCAGTTAGGTTTCTTCTTTGTCTCGTATCATTTCCACTCTTCCTTGGCAAATTTGATACGCTAAAATTTACATCTGCTATTACTCTATAAAAGAGTCCTCAATATTCTTATCCCCACCTTGCTTAAACACCATATTAGTTAAATTGGAAAAACTGAGGGACCATTTTGTACTCTACAATAATCTTACATATAGTAAATGTAGGCAACATTGGCATAGATATAGTTCAAACTAAAGTTGTAGTTGTTCAAAATTCTTGGAGGCAATCAGTGAGACTCCACTATTGTACAAAAAAGTGCATGCACGTTCTTTTGTAATATGCTAAATTTTACATAATGGCAAGAAATCAAAAATAGTGAATCCCAACATGTGTTATTTTTCCCAATTTATCTAAAATGGTGTACTTAGTGCTCACAAAATGGGTCCCATAAATAGTTAATTGATCCATCATCAAGTAGAATGTAGGATGAAGCTCACTAAACTCAAGATGAATATTGTTTTCTAGGGCCAAAGCCCAAAGGACCATTACTTGACAATTGATAGTTTGACACTTCAACACAATAGGATTGAGTGTCATGTTGAGATTATTTGAGAGAATTAAAGCCTTAAACACTTGTCATCCAAGTATTGCAAATGTCAAATCCATAGTGCATAACTCATGAGGATGGTGAGATTGGAGATGCTCTCACCCTTGCAATGGCTAAAGTCACACGCAAAATTGTGATGCAATAAGAGTTCAACAAAAAAAATTATTTGTTCTTCTTTCTTTCAAGGAGGTAAACACAATATTCATTAAATTGGGAAAATGCAATTCCCAAGTTGTACTTTGCCTAAATCCAAAAATGTCACCTTAAATCAAATTTGAAGATATCAGATTCAATCTAAGCCACTCAGATTTTTTCCCTCGTAAATTCCTCCTCTCATGTGAGGGCACGTGTACCAAAAAAAACGCTAAACTTGGTCTAAGGTGATCACCTTAAACCTTCAAAAGTCCCAAAATCTGTCTTTTTTTCCCAATTTAATGAATATTGTGTTGGTGGTAAACTAGTAATGTTATGATTGAAAGAATGATGAACCACTTGATTATAAAAAAATAACCCTAAATTCTCAAATTACATGCTGTCAGCAACAAGGGTGTAATGTCAGCAATTCTTTAATATAATACAAATATAGTTGTATAGGGAAAATTACAAATAGGGGCATGAAAATAAAAAATATTACAAGTAGCCAAGTAGGGGCACGATTTCAAATTAATTATAAGTAGGAGTGCAATTGTAAAATAATTTGTAAGCTTTTGTAAGTTTCTTTGGCTTGGATATTGGTTGATATAGATATATCACATCAAATGTTACCCAACTTCCAAAAAATTTAGAGGCCTTTCTAAAAATTGTCATCCCATTACAAAAATTTCTTTACTAGGCTTGATTTGGAGAGGCCTTTACATTTTTTGGAAGTTAGCTAACATTTGATGTGACATATCTAAATCAACCATTGTCCAAAAAAAAGAACTTATAAAAATTTACAATTTAATTTAAAATTGCACCTCTATTTGTAATTATTTTGAAATTATGCCTCTATTTGAAATATTTCTTTTCTATATATATATATAGGGAACTGCTAATGCGACATCCTAAATTGCTAATGGGACTCCCCTTGTGAGCATGAAATGTGATTTTCAATATTAACTTTTTTATTTGAATCAAAAAATTTGTTTCACCTTTATCATTCTAAGGCTATACTAAAAAAAGATGTACTTTAATTTAAAACTAAAAATGTAGGACTTTTGGGTTACTTAAAGCAAAAACACATCAAAAATTAGTATTGGGGTGATTGCAAGAAACAGGTGTACTACATTTTGTCCCCTACTACCTTGACAGCATGTTTTAGTGTTGTATCTTTTGCTTCAAAAGACCTTTTGACCTGAAATTTTAGGACAATATGAGCATCAAAGTTGTAGACATTTACTGATTTTTAAGTATTTTTTAAAATTACTGTACTATTTTTTTTGAGTTTAGGATAATTTGTCTACTTTTGCTATTTTGGGGGTTTTTAGTACTACATTGGGTTGTAAAATGTGAATTTAGGGCCACAAATGACGGTGGTTGTTAAGGAGTAAGAGTTACAAGTATCTATAAACCAATTTTGGAAAATTCCTATTTCTTTGTCCTAGCCATTCACTCAAAGTGAGCAACTTGTCTCCCTTCACTAGTGCAAGGTCAAAAACTTTTTATGACAATCAATAGCATCAACCCATGGTAATGAAAGTGATCACCAATGGCCATTTTTTGTTTTATTTTTTTGAACATTTTTACTATTTTCTAAAAAGCAAAAAAGAATTTGTCTTTTTATTGGTAATTTTTGTCTTTCTTTATTTGTGCATAACTTTTAAAATAAAAAGTTTCTAATTCTGAATTTTCACAAGTATGCTATTTTAAGTGCATTACAAATTTTCCATGTTTTATTTTATTTTTTAAAATTTTATTTCAAAAACTCATAGTACTACGTAGTACTACCAGTTTTGAGGGTGTTTGAGACAAAACTATGAAGTATTTCTTGCAACTACCCATTGGTGCAATAAGATTTCAACAAAATCTTTTTTTCCCTTGTTTTCTTTCAAAGAGGTAGTAATGCCGTGATTAAATGAATGATGGACCACTTGGATAAATAAAGAATAGCACTAAATTATCAAATTTCATGCTCACATAGATGTCCTATTAGCAATTTAGGGTGTTGCGTTAACAATTTCCTATAAAGTAGTTTTTTTTTTAATAAAGTATTGACATGCATTTAATAATAAGATAAAGGATGATGTTTACTATTTTCAAACATAAAGCTCAATGAAACAAAGCATATCACTATATGTTTATCTCTATCCTCATACCAAATGTGTATAAATCCCAAAAAGTATATATTGTTGCAAAGGGAGTTTCATTAATAAATTTTGAGTTGAAAATGTATTCTTGCTCACATAATCTTGAATCCTCACTCATGACTCACCATTTTATGCTCACCAAATAGCGTCATTTGAGTGCAACAAAACAAGAAAAAAAATAACAGCATGCACACAAAGGGAGAAGGACTAAAGGAAGTGGTGTGCACAATTAAACATACACTTGAAAATTATGATCCAAAGATATTTGCGCAATATTTGAAAAATCAATGGCATCTATACAAATATTGCAAACTTTGTGGATACCCATCAAATTTTCCATATTAGTGTACTTTTTAAAGTGACTCATTGAACATGCAATGCAAATAATTACATTGCAAGTAAGGTAGTTTGCTCTAAAACTGCTCATTCATTTTGAACTTGAGTGAAATGGTGCACTTGTTGTTCTTAAATTGGCCTCTTACAAGTCATTGAATGCATGGAAAAAAGGTGTTTTTAATTGCAAGAGTCAATCATTCTACTTGCTTCCCCAAATCTCTTCACAATTTGCAAGTGAAGGGTGATTGCAAGAATGACCTGTATTACATTCTGTCCCCCTCACCTTCTTTGGCTTGATTTTTGCTTGTAACTTTTGCAAATGAAGTCATATTGACTTGTCCTTTTAGGATAATCTGAACATGTAAGTTATTGACGTTTAATGATTTTTGGTGATTTTTAAAATTATTTTGCTATTTTTAAGCAGCTCCCAAATAGGTGTCTACCTTGGCCATTTTGGGGGTTTTTAGTACTATTTTGGGTCCAAAAAAACTTTTCTAGGGCTATAAATCAAGGATGTTGTTTATGGAGCATGCTTACATGCATTTATAAAAGGGTTTTGCAAAATTATAAATTCCATGGCATCTACATTGTCTCAAAGTGAGCATCCTATCTCTCTTTGTTGGCAAAATACAAAGAATTTCCTCAGCAAAGCAATTGTACCATGTGAATGTGTTTAATGGGTTTTCAAATGGCCATTTTTTATTTTATTTCTTTGAATTATTTTACTATTTTCTAAAAAGCAAGAAAGAAATTGGCTTTTTGTTGATGATTTTGTTTTGTGCATAACTTTTATAATAAGAAATTTCTAGGTTTGAATTTTCACAAGTATGCTATTTTAAGTGCTTTACAAATTTTCCATATTTTATCTTATTAAAAAAAAATTATTCCAAAAGCTCATAGTACTACATAGTACTACTAGTTTTAAGGGTGTTTGAGACAAAATTGCAAGTCATTCTTACAACTACCCTAAATTGTTCTTGGAAGGTCCAAGGTCATAAATAGGACCTATGACACATGCACTTTGAAAATTCATAAGTAATTCAAAAATGCTTCAAAAAATATGAAACAGCGTGTGTTTCATTCCACATCTTTCTATTTTTTGTTTAAAAAATGAACCAAAAATCCTCCCATCCACACGAAATTGTGAAAAAGGTGGATGAGCCCTTAAATGGATGGTTTATGAGCACACTACCTTAAGGTAGGCGTACCCATAAGCATGGAAATAAGGGTTTTGGACAATTGACTAACTTTGGAGAAAATACCGGAAGTTAGGAATTGGAAACCAAAAATATTGGCATCAATTTCAAAGTTTCAACTACAAGCTTCTGTTCACAAAGATTTTTCAAAGTCCAAAATCATTGAAATTGTAGGAACCATGTGCAAGAGATGCTAAAAACAATGCTTGTTGGTTCTTAACCCCTAAATGCCCAAGGCACCCAATTTGGGTGTCCAAAAAACTTTAGGAAACTTTGAAACCTTGTTGAAGGCATGGATTTACTTTTTTTCACGGTTTTTTTTTTGGAAAAGTTGCGTGCTAAAGCTAGCTTCACTATTCAAATTCAACTTCCTCCATATCTTATTCCAATTGTTTTTGGTGGGAGGTTAACTGTAAGCATACATTTTGTTTTGTGAATAGTGTCATGAATAGTGTCATGAATAGCGTCATGAATAGTAACATAAAGCCTATGAGAAGTTCCCACTTTGAAAAGGTGGGCATCAAGTTGAGCAAAATGTGAAGATTTCCCTTAGGCACTCCCTTGGGCAATAAGGGCTCTTTTTATTGAAATTTTGACATCTAACAAAATCTAAAAGTGCTTTTGGACTAATTTCAACTAGAATGTCTTTGTTATAAAAATTAGAATCCATCCACAATTGAATTTTCCTTCATTCAAATTGATTTTTGGTCAATAATTGAAACTAAAAAGCTTTTTTGTATTAGGTGTTTGCACTTTGATAGTTGCATTGCAAGCTCATTTGTGAAACTATGGTCATGGATTTGGAAGGGAGGCCATTAGCTTCAAAGTAACAACAATAAACACTGTAGCATCCTAAGTGGCTACTTTCCAATTTTGTATCCAAATGTTGCCAATTTGCATTAGAAGTTTTGGGTTATTTTTGGATAGCGTCATCTAGAAGCCTTGAAGTTCAAGATTTGGCGGTTACAATTTAGTTTTGATGTTTAATAATAATCTTACAAGGACAATTCAAAAACTTCAAAACTGCTTTCGAGAAATAAGAAATACACACTTAAGCATTTAGGGGTTAAATAATGAGATGGGTACTCAAAACTGTCATGCTGAGTAGATAATGCCCATCGGGACATGACGGGGATGGGTGCGCCTACCTTATTTAATCCTGTTTAGCATTCTTTTTAGTGGCGAATGAGTGCGCCCTTGTCACCTCGCTATGCGTGGATATCTGGAGGGAAAGATGAGCATTGGCACAAATCATTCGCAACTGGCAAATTTTTGCCACTAAAATTAACAGAACTCTTGTTGATGACAGCACCAGTCGACACACATTGTTTCAAACATTAACACGCTTTGGACAAATGTGGGGCAAAATATATTTTACTAAATTCAGTGCGATGCATACAACAGTTGAGACAAGCCTGAATCAAGCTTTTGTAAACTAGCTTTTATGCATTCATGAGTGTGTATTTTAGTAATATAAACTCTGCACAACCTATGTCCTACTCCCAAACAACAGTTGTGCTGTCGCCCTTCAAGCATTACCTCAGCCACGGTGTAAGAAAACCTCCTCTTCTTCATATAGTGCATAAAAGTGCACAAACTGAAAAGTGCACAAATAATACTTGTGTCCTGTGTCAAAATTCTATTTGCTTCCTAAAATTCGAGATTTTGAGCACGGGTAACAATTCGTGTGAATATATATATATATATATATATATATATATGACAATTGAAGAACCTGTTGCGTGGCTTGCTTTTGTACAATGTCAGAATTCCAATTTGGCAAGAATTCACATCATTGGCAATTTTCAATACACCGGTTTGAATTTAAGGTAACTCTAAATAAATGATTACTAGTTTAACAAATTTGGACAGCTCAATAATGACAATCATTTGGTGCTTTGAATTGAGTATAAGTAACAAAAATGACAAGTAAACATCTTATTCAATAATTAAGAAATTTTCAATTACCCAATGTGGTAGTTCAACAAGACGATGCCATGTGCTTCTAAAGTAAAATTAATTTGATTAGTATTTCCAAAGGTTTCCTTTTCTTTCATGTTTTATCATTCTTTGGAGTTTACGGTATAAGTTTACATTTGACTAGTACAGATATGAAAGGTGTATTTAAATATTTCATACGCATTCGGTGCACACTTGCACATGCTTCTTGCATTGTCTCTCTTAAGTAGATGTGACTTTTCCACTTTCCTTTCCTTTAACCTTTTCCTCTCCCTCCCCTCCTCAAATTTCCAATGACTTTTCACCCCCCACGGCTCCACCCTCCCCTGGAATGTCTTTTCCTCTCCCCCACTCTTTATAATATGGATTTAAGGTATCTGTTCAATTCCGCTTTGATTGCCACGTGTACTGAAATCTGCAGTTCTGCACATTGTTATGGTTTGCTGAATGTGGTAATGATTGTCACATCATCTCCACGAGATCTCCACGGGCACTCCAGCAGCAGAACATGCAAGTTACTCCGACTACCAGTTGTGTCAGTTGGGAATTGAAAACTTAACGTCATAAAGTAATTTGGGCAAAAGGGTACATTTTGGTATTTTTGAAGGTTTTAAGTGATCACCTAAAATCAAGCTCAACAAAAAAATTTGTACATGTGTCCTCACCGGAGAGGAGGAATTTGCAAGGGAAAAAATCTTAGTAGCTCATACTGAATCTGATACCTTTGAATATGATTTAAGGTGACTTTTTGGGTTTAAGGTGAAGTACAAAATGGTACCTCCTTTTTCCCAGATTACCTAATATGATGTTACGTACTTATAAAGCGTTAAAACTAAGCTACTAATTATTACAGAGCACCCCCCAGATCTCATCACGCAGGTGGATCTTGTACCTCTTGGACGCCGAGATATTAGATCCTTTGAAGCCTCTGCGGTTGAGGCATTGATGCCCAGAACTTCAACAGTCGTCGTCGTCATTTCTGGAATTATAACTACTTCTCCGACCGTGTCAGAGCTGCTGCTGCACAAAATGCTGCAGAAACACGTTGATAAATCACATGGGGTGCTGCATCGGAAGCAATGAAATCTGGTCATAGACCCAGAACAGATTGATCGGAAAAACCGGGTAAGGACTCTGCACTGGAGTTAGTAATATTCCCCAATAACGTGACTCACTGCAAGCAGAACCGATTCGGCAACTCAAACGTAAGATCCATGCTTCAGGAATCTCTCCCCGCATGAGAAAATGAAGATTTAAATGAGAAGTCTAGGAAGTTTTTCAAACGCATGATAGGGAATGTATGTGGTTGATGTGTAGTATTCCCTGCAGAGAATCTGCTAAATTGTAGATCTTGGTACCGAATATATGAGAGTAAGTAGGTACTTGGTTCGTGTCTGTAAATCAAGCAAGCTGAGGCTGGTGAGGAGAAACGTAATAATTATCATACTAGGTAAATTGGGGAAAACGGAGGGATCATTTTACTTTCTACCTTAATCCCACATCAATAGATGTAGGCATAGGTATTGCTCAATAGTTGTAATTTTCAAAGTTTTTGGAGGCAATCACTCATAATAAATTCTCGTCAATTTTTTTTGTAGGGATTTGCATATCAATCCCTTGTGTACTAACAAGGAAATGTGACATAGGGAAAAACATAGAGGAAATAGTAAAAAATATTTAACTGCTCACAGGAAATGTGAAGAATTCTTGAAACTAATAGAGGGAAAGTAACAAAAGTTGATTGTGATTGAGACTTACTATTGTACAGTACAAGAATTTTTTTTTGTGATATGTTACTATGTACATAATGACAGAAATAGTGAAAGTCCAAAAATGTAGTGTTTTTCCCAATTCACCTAATATATGGTGTTAATTATTGTGTTTGCAGCAATAGAGTGAATGGGTTTGTGGCTATGGAGGAAATAGAGCCGAGCATGGAGCTGATCTTCAATGTGAAGAAGAAAGCAGAGACGCACAACGCCACCAAGCCAGCCCTGGCGGTGTGCAACTTTGTGAACAACATGAACGACTACATGGTGGCGTGGCGGGGCTCCAACGAAGCGGTTGCCAAGTCGCAGCAAGTGCCGCTATCACGACAATCGGCGCCGCGGGTGGCGTTGTGGGTGCCGCCGGAGTTTCTAGAGCACTCGTTCCCCCATTCCTCCACCTTCCTCAAGGCTGCCATCAAATTGAAAGATGAGGTGCGTGCTCTAGTCGAAAGGGGTAGCCTTTTTCCTTCAGAATCTTGAACTGGTCTAGATTCAAGTAGCTACACCAACAATTGCAACTACGGTGCAAAGACACCATAAATCAATAAATACTTGGCCACAAAACTTTAAATAGTGGTCAACTTTGGGTGCTATCAATTTCTCTTTAGCAAATAATAATTTCAAATTGTTGTTGTAGATGATTTCAAATTATTGTCATAATCATTTTTCCTAGATCTTCATACTAATTACAAAGAGCTTCAACAATGCGTTATTCATTAATTTGGTAAAAATATGGGTACCATTTTGTACCTCACCTGAATCTAAAAAGGCCTCCTGAATTTGAATTCAGGAAGTCACCTGAATCCTAGTTAATGAGTTCTATCGAGAATTTCAAAAGTTAATGAACTTCCTACCAAAAAAGAGCGTATTTATGAATGATATGGATGATATATATCTCATTTCATTGGAAAATAGTCAACGGATTCCCAATTCAATGAATATGGTGTTCTCCAGAAAAAAAAGTCAAAAGTCTCACTTTGTACGCATTTACCAAATTAACAAATAATGCGTTCAACTTATTAAGGGGCTTATGATTACAAGGAATTTCAAAGGCCTAACAACCATATGAGCTATTCATAACACCCCTCAATAAGTTGAAACTCTTTGTATCTATAAACAAGGAGATTTTAGAAAACAAGTTACAAAAACAATTCAAAAATCAGAACTATTATTTGCCACAAAGACATTGGTAGCATCCAAAGTCAACCTGTGGCCAAATAGTTGTTGGTTTATTGTGTCTTGCACTATACAATTGGAATGTGCCAATGTGATGGAAATTCTTTTCAGCATCCTGAGTGAAAGACACTGGAAATGACTAGTGGCTGACGGATGCAATCATGCGTGCAGGTGGTGAAAGCAACGTGGACGCGCAATGCGAAGATGCGAGTGGACGATCCCACCATGTACACGGGCGTGCTGGGCTCCGCCATGCTGTGCTTCAAAGCGTTCCTCACCACTCGCTCCGCCCACGACCTCGTGCTCTGCTCCGACATTGTCGATTCCTGTTGCGCCGCCGCTCCCACCGCCCCCGAGTACGTGCTCACCAAAATTCAAGCTACACTAAATCATCATGCTGGTAGACACATAATTCGGCATAACTTTCTGCTCCACCTTAGATATCACTGCATGTGGGTGAACATTAAATTCTTGAGAATACAAAGAGTCAAACGTTGTAGAGAGCGAGGGGTTTGCGTTCGTCCTGCATGCCTCGATTACCGCGCAGTCTGACTGACGTGCAATATCAGGGGGGTTCCTGCTGCGTGGGTGATGGATCAACTGTGAGAATGCACACAGCAACGTGACGTTTCTGCGCGGCCAGCCGGGGATCTACGCCATGGGCGCGGTGGCTGCGCACTTGCGAGGCGACACCATTCGTCGAGACTTCTTCCTCGCACACTTCAATCGGGTAGGTGCGGAGACATATATATATATCCTGCGTTTCTGAATCCACTCGTGCCTGCAGCAGAGCATTCAGTGCGATTGCATCCTTTCGCATCAATTCTTCAGTCCCTGTAACTACTGCAACCATTACGATTCCCATTACTGAAAAATCAATAGGGGTAGTCACAGCACTTTCTTGGCCTGCTGTGGTGAATGAGAACGTAAACATGTTGCTTTGCTGTTGGCTGTCAGAGCTTCTGTTTTGGTTCATTGCTAAACTTCTCACCATCCCATTTTTTTCCTCCAAAGGTGCAAAATGGGGTGGTGAGAAATTTAGCAAGAGAAATTTCACCTCTTGCAATCCAAGTTTCATCTTGTTGTTGATTGACTGCTCCCGTTGGTGGAGAGAGCAATAATTACTGCATCAGATCCTTTTGCATTAGATCCTTTTGCATCAGATCCTTTTGAAAGCAGGTAATCATTCTCCATTCTCATTCTCCAAAACAAACAAACAAAGTGTCACACCAACTTCACCAAAAATGAGCTCCTATTGGCTCCTCTTTTCTCTCCACAACTTCTCAATCTCCATTCCCTTTTCTCAGTTCATTCTCCAAGAAGCCGTGACTATCCCTAATGTAACATGAAAGAAGTGCCTCAATTTGTGATGGAGAAAAAGGGGGTAAGTTATGAGTGCGCAGATTGCAGAGCGGAGGGTGCTGTCGATGGGGCCGATGGACGAGGGAGGTGGGGTGCCGTACGAGCTGTTGAACGGGCACGTGGGGTTCTTGTATGCGGCACTATTCATCAACCGCTATGTGGGCGAGGAGACGGTGCCGTGGTGCATGACGGGCCCCGTTGTGGACGCCGTGTTGGCGTCGGGGCATGCGCACGCCACCGCCGAGAGTCCGCTGATGTACCCGTGGAGGTCGCACCGCTTCTGGGGCGCCTCCCACGGGCTTGCCGACGTCATCCAAGTTAGTGTTTTTTCTTCTTGGAAGTGGCTACAAGCATTTGGTTGATGCCGGGCCACATAGGCCCAAAATTGGCGGTTTGAAACAGATGAAGAAGTAACTTGTATTTTTGAATATTGTAGGTTGTTAGCAGATTTGGCATAAAATAATTCCCCAAAATTTGCCTAATTATTCTATAAATTATTCTCCAAAAATGCCCAGTGTCAAACAAATCAAAAAATTGAAATGCAAATATTATAAAAGTCATTAAGCTAAACTAACAATGGAAGGTCAACCCCAAGAGGGCTCAATCTATTGCAATTTTTTTTTATCAAGGGCTAATTTTAGAAAGTGGAAGATACTTAGAAAAAAGCTTGATTCTCCTAAATTTTTTGGTTGAATGCCAAATAATAACAACTTTTTTTGACAATGCCTAATCTTGTCTAATTATGAGATTTGATGCTGAATTGATTTTTCTTGAAAAAATAATCAATTTGGCAATGAGTAGCCGAATGTGCTCTCCACCTATATTAATTGGGAGACAATCATTTTTCCAAATTTTCATCTATTGTTCACCTAAATATAACCTCTCCACCATTTTAGGGCAAGAGGTTTGAGACTCCAGTTTGTGAACTCTCAAAACTGGCAATTTTGAACAAACTAGAAAAGTGGGCCTAGCAAGTCAAAGAATGTGCTTTTACACAAACTAGTAACTCGGTTACCTATTTTTCACAAAACATTATTTTGGAACGCCCATTGTGGCTTGTGTGGCCAAGCCTTGAGGCCATAAATTTTGGCAAAGTTTGCTTAGTGCTTTTATTAATCTCATTGTAAGCAGGATAGAATTTTGTTGTAACAAGTATAGATGGTTAGAATTAGTTGGGAAATTTGTGTTGGTTAGGAGAATTTGCAAATTGATTTTGCCAATTACATTAGAAACACCATATTAAGTAAATTGGGAAAATTTCAATCTTGGGATTTTTGGATTTTGTGTTTTTAAAGTGCATTTAGTGAATCTTCTTCAAAAAACATGAAATCCAAAAGTGCTAAAATTGCTTTTTTTCCCAATTTATTGAATATGGTGTGTAGATTTGATTGACACTTTTTTTTTTAGTAAAAGAGAATTATTTCGTATGCAAGAGCTTAAATTTTTGACATAAGATATAACTTATGACTTTTAAATTGAAGCTTAATAAAACCATTAAAGCAAAAAGCACAAAGGTTCATTTTTAAAAAACCTAAATGAAAGTTAAACCAATTTGAGTTTTACTTGTCAAACCATTATTAAATTGCATAATTGTCTTTGTACAATGATCTTATATTTACAAGAAAAAGGCCCTTTTTGACTAAGCACTATGACTTCTGTGAGACATATTGGACAAAAAATGTGTCCGTCATGTCTCATGGTAATCATAGTGCTTAGTCAAAAAAAGGCCTTTTTCTTGTATTATATGCACTCTATGGCCAACTTATGGAGCTAAACTCTTTATGACTAACTTATGGCATTAATTAAACCCTATAATGCTTTATAGCCAAGTAACTAAGTCAAAGATTTGTTGGTATGTAAAAGTACATGTTCAAAGGAAGCATCAATGGTGTAGGTGCTGCTACATTTTCCTTTGAAGGCACATGACCATGTGGATATCCAATGTACATTGCACTACATGATGCGTAAGCGCTACTTTCAAGGAAATTACCAGGTGAGCGTAGAAGATGGACATGGTGACCGCTTGGTGCATTGGTGTCACGGAGCACCGAGCATCACTATCACCTTTTGCAAGGCTATTGAGGTATATGTGAACCTCATGTTTATCATTTTAGCAATTTTCAACCACAACATTGGCATCAAGTCTAAATAACTTGGGTGGCAATCCTGTACCTTGATGACAAGAAAATTTCATTAAAATTAGCAATTTTTGGTTGCAAAATAAATATTCATACGTTGTCTCCTGATTGAAAACTAAAATTCTTGATTGAAAACTAAAATAAATTATTGTATTTGTAAAAATAGCAGTTGACACGTTTTCATGCTTATCTAAAACTTCTTCCTATTTTTTTAAGCTTTATGCATGTGAATGTAACTTGTCATTTCAATATTGTGACTTTTAGACTTGTGTTTAGAGTAATTGTGCTAAGTCTCACGATTTCTATCAAATTTTGAAAATTCAAAACAAAGTTTCTATTTTTTTTTTGTTGAAATTAAAATCTTAAAGCTCTTAAGTTTGGAATTAGTAGTGATTTGAGAATTGAATGTGTCTCGGATTACTTCAAACTCAAGTGTATCATATACCTCTTTTAATCGTAGATGAATCATTTTCCATATTAACTTTGCATTTTTAAAATCTAAGTATATTTAAAGCTCTTAGATTTTTATAAGATTAATCACTATAATTTATAACTATTATTGATTGTAATTGATCACAACATTAGTAGAAAATTCCCTCCAAAACATTTCTTATTGATTTGGGAACTTGCTCACGCTAATTGATTAACATAACAAAATTTTGTAAAAAATTACATACGTTCTATTGCTTTGAACACCATTATTTAAATCAACAGAAATTTTGGAATCTTTTGAGGATCTTTTGGGAATTTTTTGTGAATTTTTAAGAATCTTCAAGAATCTTTTGAGAATCATTGAGAATCTTTTTCAGGATTTTTAAGAATATTTAAGAATCTTTTGAAGATTTTAGAGTCTTTGAGAATCTTCTTGGAATCTTTGAGAAACTTTTAGGAATCTTTGAGAATCTTTGGAAATCTTTTCAAGTTTTTTTGAAATCTTTGAGAATGTTTGAGAACAATTGAGAATCTTTGAAAATCTTTTAGGAATCTTTGAGAATCTTTTAGGAATCTTTGATAATCTTTTAGGAATCTTTGATAATCTTTTAGGAATCTTTGAGAATCTTTTTGAAATCTTCAAGAATCTTCGGAAATCTTTGGGACTTTTCAAGTTTTTTTGGAATCTTTGAGAATGTTTGAGAATCTTCGGAAATTTTTGAAAATCTTCTTGGAATCTTTGAGAATCTTTTAGGAATATTTGAGAATTCTTGAGAATCTTTGAGAATAGTTTGGAATATTTTAGAATCTTTGGAAATGTTTTAGGAATTTTGAATTTTTTTGAGAATTTTTGAAAATCTTTATGAATAATCTTGGAATCTTCTTAGAAGCTTTGAGAAGCTTTGAGAATCTTTAAGAATCTTTGAGAATCTTTGAGAATCTTTTGAGAATCTTTTTGGAAATTCAAAAAATCTTTGAGAATCTCTGAGAATTTTCAAAAACCTTTTTGGAATCTTTGAGAATATTTTAAAAATCTTTATGAAATTTGTTAAAGTACTTCAAAATATTTATAGAAATAGAATCTCTTAGGCTGAATTAGAGTCCTTTAGGAATCTTTTTGTAATTCCTCAAAATACTTTAAAACATTTTTAATAAAAAAGCTATTACAATAGTTTAGGTTTGTTTTTGAAATCTTTCTAAAATCTTTTTGAACCTCATTAAATTTTTTTGAAGTTTTAAAAATTAAAAGAAGTTTTCAAAAAAAAAGAATCTTTTAGAAGTTTGAGTGTACATTGACTGGTTTTATTTTCTTTACTTTTCACAATTTGGTAAGATTTAAACTTAGCAGCCTTTAAAGTCAAGTAAAAACATGACCGTAATAACAAAAAACTCAACAATTTTTTGTTGATCTACATACTTTTGAACACAACTTCAGTAATTTAACAAAATTTTATACAAAAATTACAACATTTTGTTGTTTTAAATACCAAAATTTCTTTACAAACAAATATAAAAGATGCTCCTCAATTCTTTGAAGAAATCATATGTGTCCCTCAAGGATTAAAAGTACCAAAAATATCTTTGTGTTATATGATAACAAAGTGTATAGTTTAATGCAAATTCTTACAAGAAACCAAAGGTGATTTTTATATTTCAAATAACACAAGGATATATTTAACATTTCAAAATAAAAGAGTTATTTTATTAATTTTCCAAAATAATAGGAGTATAATTGATATTCCTACAAAAAATAGGAATATTATATATGTTTCACATATTTTAGGCGTAAACTTGATATTTTGAAAGACTTAAAGGGTATTTTTAGTAATTTTTCCTTCTATTACTAACCAAATGAACTAAAAAAAAACAATCTTATAAAATATTTTTATAAGCTTTAAAAGATGGGAATTGATATGTGTACCACACCCTTCCAATTACTATACCACACCATGAGGTAAATTTTAGATTTCTACCATCCAAAAGCTAAATTTGAAAATTTTGAATTTAGATTTGGACTTAGAGACCATGGTATTGTCTAGAACCATAAAAAAAGTTGCAGTTCAACAACACCCAATGAAAAAGTTTAGTTAGGGAGAAAATTGTTAATTTTATTTTTGTTTGTAAAAAAAGATAAGCTTTTTCATTGGGTGTTGTTGAATTGCAATTTTTTTATGGTCCTAGACAATATCATGGTCTTTAAGTCCAAATTTGAATTCAAAATTCTCAAACTCAAATTTTTGATGGTAGAAATCTAAAATTTACCCTAGGGGTGTGGTACAATAGTTCAAAGGGTGTGGTTCACATATTAATGCCCTTAAAAAATATCCAAAACTATTCAAAAGTCTATAGAATTATGATTTTATAATTGCAAGGTTTTAATTTTGTAACTTCTCACAATTTCATGTTATTTGAAGCTATCAAACTATGGAGGCTATTTTAACAAAATAAGGTTTTTTTTACAAAAAAACTAGCACTAAATAATTATTATTAATGAATCCAACCTGTGCCTGCAACAATCCTTATGAGATTTGCAAATTCCAATAAAAATTTATAAACAAAATCAAAAGGATGAAAATAAACAATTTGTTTAAAATTTCTAAACACCTCTAATTCTAGCTCATAACTTTTAATAAAAAGATTGAAATCCAAGAAATATTGTTGGAGGTGAAAGTAAAATACATTTATCAACTTATTTTATTTCTAAGTTTTTTGAAAAAAAGTCTTTTAATGAGCGGAAATAGCCTCCAAAGTCTACTGGATTACTAAAGACATGAACATTTAATGTACAAATAGAATCATGATTCTAACATGTGCATGTGTATTTGCACATTCTCTAATGGTTTTTGAGAATGTGATAGAGTTGTAGTGTGAGGATAGAAGTGGGGGGTTCAAACTCCACTGCCAACAGCCACCCGAGGGTTCAGGTAGCTGCCCAGCGGTTAGGGTAGCTGCCTGAGGTTTGGGCAGTTGCCCGTCCCCTAAAAAGTTCACTTTTTCATAAAATAAAATAAAATAAAATTCTATGAAAAAAAAAATTAAAATTGAAAAAAAATAGAATTGAACAATATAAAATATGTGAAAAGTAACAGAAATCAACATAATATTAACAAAAAATTGTAAATAATCAACAAAAAATCAACAAAAAATCAACAAAAAAGTATCCAAATCAACTTGACCAAATCTACAAAAAAAATCAATAGTTTTTGGTTGAAATTTTGTTGATTTTGTGCTGAATTTTCTACTAGTACAATGAAATTAAGGAAACTCAATTGGCACAATATAATTAGTAAATTTGTGTAATAATTTAAATATTAAGTTGATATTTACCATTGAATTATAATCATACTCAAGGATCAATGAAAATGATTGAGTGGATTGGCAATGTTTAGATGTATTCACAATCTACAGAATGGCAATTGGCTGCAGAAGCAGCAGCAGAGGTGGTGTGGGAACGCGGGTTGTTGCGGCAGGTGGGACTATGCCATGGCATTAGTGGCAATGCATATGCATTCTTAGCATTGCATCGAGTTCTAGCAAGTGACAAAAAGCAATTGTTTCGAGCTCGACAATTTGCAGGTTGGGTATACAAACATGGCAAGCGGTTGCTAGCAACAGGCGAGATGCATGGTGGAGATCACCGACACTCTCTATTTGAAGGACTAGGTGGCCTTGCCTATTTGTGGTTTGATGTTGCTTATCCTGAACTCTCATTCTTCCCAGGCTATGAAATCAATTAAGTATACTTTATTCTCCAACAATTTAAGTTGCAGTTCCAAAGTTGTACCTCAAAATGTCAAGTTATGTCATTTTTTGTGAATTAGGGACAATTCAAACAGACAAGATCCAATTGGTTTAAATTTTTCACTTACTCTCAGCAAACTTGTTCATCATAATCCATAGGCATATAAGCACATGACTAGGAAATACAAGCACTTGAAACCAAATTTTTTCATTTTGGCAATGCCCAAAAAATGAAAAAATCTCATTTTTGGTAAGGATCTAGTTTTTTTAAACTTTTCACACCAAACATAATTGATTTAATTTGAAGATCATATGGTTACATGTAATGTATGTAAAAGCACCCCAAAACATCCACCTCTAGGTAGCTTCCTAAGAAGAAACAATTTTTGGCGCTCTTTTGTCATAAAATTGCCCAAGGCTTTAGAGTTAAAATAACTGAACAAAAATTTTTGTTTAAAAAAACAACCAATTTGTTAAGACAAGTATTTATCAATAGATATGTTATAGTGCAATTGTTGGAGTTTCATTTAATATCTTAACAAAACTCAATGAGAATTCTACAATTGTGGAGGATCAATAGGAAGAGAATTTATGTTTAAACTTGATGAACTATGTATATAAGAGAAAAAACAAAGGACCCATTATAGAATGTAACCACTTCCTCCCGTTTAAATGGCTGCCTACAACAATATGATTGATTGATGTTATTCCTTTTCATTTATTAATATTACTTTCAATTTTATAGATACTTTAAAGGGATATTTCACCAATGAATTGCATTTATAAGGCATTTCTTTGTTTTTGACTAATGATTAATCCTATGCAACCATGATCATATTTATCTCATGTTTTTATTTCAATATTGCTGCAAAAAGCCTAATTTAGTTCTTTTGACCTTTTTGGTCAAACGATGCAATTAATTTGTGCAATCTACAAGAGATCAGTGGATTTTAAACATTGTTTCTTATCTTACAAACTGTTACAAATTGCACAATCTATATGGATGCAAAAAGCAATTCAACTATGACACAATTGTTTTATCCACCTTTGCATAATTTTGAATGTTTTTTCTATAGTATTTAGTGACTCAATCAAATTTTTCCAAACAAACTAAATTTAGACCAATTGTTTTACTACAATAAGTTAGGGCATAAAATGAACCACTATATGCCGATAGTTGGAAGTACACCACAAATCCATTGTTATTTATCTATATCAATGTGTGAAGGGGCATACATAAAAAAGTGTCCAAAATAGAAACCCAATTTTTTTTAAATAAAAACTAAAATAAAATCACACAAATAATACTATAAATAGTAATAAGGAGTTTGTAGGTTTAAACCAATACAAAATGGAAACTAATATATAAAATAGGTAGCTCAAAAAGCATCATGGCCATTCTAAGACATGAAGTTTTTTTTGTCTAGTTTTTCAACAAAAAGAAATGGATGTTAAATGTAACACTTTTTTTTTCATATTTTTTAAAGCCTTGTTGAATTGTTAAGAAAATTTCAAAGTTTTTTATACTAGGCACCTCGTTGAGATTCTAGGTCTCCCATAAACCGTCCCCCTACAACTTATAAAGAGATGAAGTGATTGGCTCTTGCAATAAAAAACACCTTTTCTTTTAAAAATTAAAGAGCTTCCATTCAAAAACCATCTCATATCCATTCTTGGGCTACCTATAGGACACGTTATTTGTGAGGGGACACAATTTGAGCTACCTACGTTACTACTCCTATCATGCCCCAAAATTGATCTCTTTCAAAAAAGATATTAAATTGTAGTAGAAAAGATGTGTAACAAATACCACCAAGCCGATGTAAGTTTTCTTCATAAATGTATAACAATAACCATAGATTAGGAAATGACAATCAATAATATAGATATGAAAAATAGGTTACAAAACAATTAGTAAGTGGGTGTTAACTAACACAACCATGACATTGATTGCTACTATCAAACATGACTCAGATGTTAATGACAATTCTAATTAACAACCATGATACAAACCTCTCTCTGAAAAGATGGTGATTAATTCAGCAATAGAACCTACAAGACCATGCTATCTTTGTCCACCTGTACTCTAACAATTCGTTCATTCTAAAAATATTAGAACACTCAAAGCATCAGATTTAAAGATTCTACACTGCACTTCTGGTTACATATCGTCTAAATCTTTGAGGATGCTTTGTCACATTAGCTTCAAATCCTTCATTGGCATTCTGAATTCCTTGTGTTCTTTCAAATTGGGAAAATAGCTAACCTTACCATATACAAGAGCAACCAACACCATATTATGTAATTTGGGAAAAAGAGTACTTTTTGGGACTTTTGAAGGTTCTAGGTGATCACCTAAAACCAAGCGCTAGAATTTTTTTTGGGTACACGTGGCCTCACCTAAGAGGAGGAATTTGAGAGGAATTTGAGAGGGAAAAAATCTTAGTGGCTCAGACTGCATCTGATACCTTCAAATCTGGTTTAAGGTAAACTTTTGGGTTTAAGGTGGAGTACAAAATGGGACCCCCCTTTTTCCCAGATTACATAATATGGTGTTAACCCCTTTCTTCTTGACCTTAGTCACGCAGTATTATCTTTCCTTAATAAGAAATGCAAACCGAGAAAAAAAAAGAATTAGAAAGAATGATACAAAATTATATGAACAAATAAGTGATTTAAATACAACTTGCAATACGCAAGTACCGGGATTGAGAAGGCTACAAGGACAGGAATTGATCACGAACCAATGTACCCCAAACGATGCAAGATAATGGCGACAATTAGCATAACTACAGCTAGAATCAGTCCTGGCTTTCCAAGTAACCAGTTCTTTGCTCGCCTTGCTTGATCGCTAGCCTTCTGAGCCCTTTCAGCCCAAACCATCTACACAATCAATACATGACCGATCACGATTATGAGCAATGCAAAAGATTCATGACTGCAAAACTTATCGCAATATTATGTTTCGGGAAAGCAAACCCCAAGCACATCAAAGTAATAAACAGAAGTGAAGGAAAGAACTTACCAAACGGTCAAGTGTTTCTGGACTCAAACTTGCCATAGCTTGCTGTGCCTGAACTGCTTGCTCATGAGTAAGTTTCATTCCAAGCTGCTCACTCATGCTGGTCATCATTTCAGGTGTCATTGTCTGCATCATTTCTGTCATCACCTGCAAGATGCAACTTGAAAAGAATTATTACCGTTTTTACTAGAGAGTTTCAGCAGGCTAGTATCCTTCAGAACAAGATCGTAAAATAATATCACTCTTCTAAACTGAAGCCCAAAGGCTCAGATTCACGTAACACGGCATCCTTAGTCAATTACAGGTTTTGACCTGGTATCGGGTTATCACAAAAACTCTAATGCACGGAAAACACCAACCTTCTTCATGGCTGGATCCTTCATCTGCTTCCTCATTCGTTCCTGCATTTCAGGACTAAAATCTGCCATGCTTGGCATATTCGTGCCAGGAGTTTGAACTCCAGATCTCAAGCTTGTCTCTGATGTGGCTCGGAGCCCAGAAGTTGAAAGCTCTGAAGCCGATCGAGATGTGCTGGGAACTGCTGATACTGTATCAGCTGGAGTACCAACAGGGTTGCCTCCAAAGGGTACTCCTGCAGGCATAGGCATCTGAGAAGTACCGGCTAAATTCACCATTCTTTCCATGTCATCAGGGGAAAGTTGCTTCATCATGTTTGTCGCAAATTTCACCATATCAGGCGTCATTTGGCCACCGCTCATTGCAGCAATAGTGTCTGGACTGACTGTAGACATGACGGAGTGCATATTCCTGATCACAAAGATGGCACAAAGTTGACATTCAGGTGACCTGTATTATTCTCCACGTACAAATCGGACTAACACACCCCCCAAAAAAAGAGCAGATGCCACTGGAAGAAAGCTGCTAACTCACGCGACCTGAGCTCAAGAGCAGTACAAGCCAATAGAGATGAACTAGGAGAAATCATTAACGACAACATACGGTTAATAAACTGAATTACTTGGAACACTAACGTGCATCTTTAAGTAAAGATATTCTATAAAAATACGCTTGACAAACTATTACATCAAAAACGTTTCCAATAACAGGTACTAAATGAGCTCAAGTAACATAAATGAACAACACTCACCTCATCATTTCTGGATTTTGCTTCAACGCATTGAGTGTATCACCAAAGGCAGCCGTGTTTGGCAACCCTGGAACAGATTGGCTGCCGGCTGAAGATGCCTCACCATTTGCTTTACTGGACTGCTCATCCTCTACCAGGCCAGAAGTAGTTTTTAATAGGGACTTTTGGGGGCCAGATGTTAACCTCTCAGCTTCCTCATCAGACACTTCTTCAATAACAGGACCTGTAGAAATCACAGTAATATCTTGATGTCAAAATCCCAACAACCCCCTCGAACATTACTTGAGCGATGAAACTACTGCATTTTTTTCCAAAGAATATTAGGCAGGTAAATGAAATTCATTTTTCTTTACTATTTGTACAGTAAACAAGAGCAGATGGATTTATTGCTTGGACCGTATGCCAAGTAGGAGCGTCTATTGCATTCTCTAGCACTATTCCCATTCTCTTTTCGAATTCAGAGTTCTTTACCATCAAATTTCAGTTCTTCCCCTCCACCTTCTGCAATAAGTTCATCCTTAGCCGCCCTGTAATTGAAAAGACAAAAGGTGCCGATGTAAAAATATGTACAGAGCTATGAACAAATCTAGCATCAAGTACAGCAGCACAACAGAATCTTAAAAAATCATAACAAGCATGTGATTGGTGGGGCGCTTGCGTACCTGTAGACATTGGCTATGGTCTCATCATCAGGCGACAATTCCAAAGCCCTTTTCAAATCTGGAACAGCTAACTGCAGACATCAGATATCATATCGTGAGCAATTTGCAACATAACAACTCTAAGACGCTTACACCCATGTTGCCCAAATTTACTCAAACTGGCACTCAAAAATACCACAAGAATGAAAGCACACTCATGAAGGCATTATTCATTGCATCTTACCTTCAGTTGTGCATCCTCTTTAAATGCTTGACCTCTACGATAAAGAGCCTTCAGATTATTAGGGTCACGACTTAGAACCTGCAAGTTAAACCAGCCACATCAACGATCGTTCCAAAGGATTTCCTAGTCAGAGTAGCGTCATATCGATTTTTAACTCTCGGAAACAGCTTGACCATCTCAAGGTTGAATCTACTACTAATGTGTGCTGGGCGGACCCATTTGCAACAGGTTTCATCAATATAACAGACAAATGCCCGCACATGTATTGAACCTAACTAGTGCATTTGATTAACATATTATACTAAAATGCAGAGTTGGTTGTTCAAACCTCAGATCCAATAGAAATAGCGTCTGAAAATTGCTTGGTCTTCAAGTAACATGACATCAAATTCAGAGAGCATGACAATTCCAAGTCTCTTGCTTCCTTAGACGTGTGTCCGAGAAGGTTATTTTTGGCCTGTGGAATTCAAGTTAACCCAAGAACTTAAACAGGTGCATAACAATATACATCATACGGTGAAATTGGCAAAACCCTAGGATGACAGCTCCACGTGATTCCCTCAGTATGGTAGTAGCAATGATACCGCATTCACAAATTGTATACCAATTCAACCAGCTGATAATGAGTCAGAGACTTGACATGAATCGGTAGCAACATGCCTGTCCTCCAGATTGCGATATAAATGCAGAGAGGCAAAAATAACCCCAGAATTCTTAAAAAATGCAAACACACAGAAATGACCCGGAAAACTTACTCTTAAATATTTCTCGGCTGCCTCGGCAAATTTACCGACACCATGAAGCTGGTTTCCCTGTATTGGCATATGCGTCGATTAGCTAACGAGTCACAAAAGGAATAAAATCTCTAATAAACGAGAGAGCAGCTAAAACCCACATTAGGATAAACATCTCACGATTAGGTGGTCAATGTCAAAGGATTCAACTGGCGTCACCACTAACTGCAGAGGGTACGAATGCAAGGCAAAGATCAACAAGGCATGTAAGAAATCTATTCAACAAGAACAGAAAAAAATTAGGTCTTCGTAGAAGTACAGAAATACTGGAACGACCATCAGACACAAGAAGGTAGAAATCTCGATGAAAAAAGCATATATCCCCAAAGTAGAAGCAAGCTTCAAAAAAATTGCTATAGCTGCACTCTTGGCTAAAACTCACCTGATTCTTCAGACTCTGGGAACCTTGCAGCACATAAGCCCGTTGAGCCTCACTTTGCGATTGCATTGCTGCCAATTCTTCTGGAGATGCACTAGCCACTCTTGAACTCATGTTTGCAATTTCATCAGGAGGTATGTTCTTCATCTGTTGTGCAGCATACTTCAAATCTTCAGGCCTGAAGTTCTTCATGCCTTCAGATGCCATGCGTAGAAGACCTGGATTACTCATCATCTGGACACCCACTTTACCAAGACAAGTAAGAACAATTACAGCACAAACTTCATCAATTCCGATTAACAGTAACAAGCGGAAGCTATCAAATCCAATATTAGAAAAAATTCAAACAAGCTCAAACATTCCACTCAGTTCACCTAAGTGCCGCACACAGAGAGCAAACAAGTTAGCACAAAATGAAGCTCTGAATCAAAATACTTCTCAAATGGCGATCTACGTCTAGGTAAAGAATTATAAAAAAACCGTCATTGATCGACATAATGGTAGAACTGATGGAAAATGGCACATCAAAAGAACAATTCTACAAAGTTCAAAATTCATGTAGATCTAGATTAGGTCAATCTTAAGCAAAACAAGTTAGCGCCAAGTGCGAATGCAGCCACACAACATCGTCTACATCGAGAAACAGCTAGAAGCACCCGTTTATAGCTCCGATGAGCTGAAAAAGGGAAAACATTGGCGCAATGATTACTCCGCGCAAGACCAAACCCTAGAAAATTTGAACACATGCAATTCTCTTTCGCCATCGAAAATTGTGAAGGGACGATCGCTTGGCTGGAAGACAAGTGCGAGGTTTTTCTCAAACCTAACACGAGACATGGCGATGATAAAGGAGAAAAACGAGGGGGATGCCGATGTCGACGTCGGCGGCTTGAACAGGGCACGAGGAAGCGAGGAAGCGAGGACGGGGAGAGAGCAGGAAAATGGGAGGGGAAAGGGCACCTGTTGCTGCATGCGCTGCAGATCCTCGGGGCGGAGACGGCTCATCTGCTCTTGAGCCAGGCGGAGGACCTCGGGGTCGAACATGGCGACGGATTGGAGGAATGGAAGGGGGAGCGGATCGGACGAGGAGAGGCAGGAGGAGAGGGAGCGGGAGAGGGAGAGGCAGGAGGAGAGGGGCGGGGGATCAGAGAGACGCCATGGAGGAGGTGAAAGAGAAGCAAGCAAACCCTAAGGCAGTAGAGCACACATTCGGCACAGCAAGCAACGAGGCGGAGGACGATGCACGAAGACGCAGCAAGTGTGGTAGCTTAGAAGCATGTGAACGCCCCAAGCAAGGCCTGCCTGGCCTGCCATGACGTCCCGTGGTCCGGTCGCCGTGCCGGCGTCAAGTCACGTCACGGCTGTTGCCCAGCGTTTTTTTTTTTTGATTTGTGGAGGTAGAGCGACCTGCACCCTAAGGTAAGGTAGGAGGCTCATAAATGGAGCATGTAAGGGCTGAAACTGAATTTTGGGTAGGTGAACCCCTTGAAATGATTTTCAGTAAACTTTCCTCGAAAGACAAGAAGAATCTGCATCTAACTCAAGTTGTTTCATATTTTTTTGGAACTTTGTGAAATTAGTTATGAATATTTGAAGTGCAAAGGTCATAAGGCTCTAAAATGGAGCACTTCCTCAAATGTACATGAGCTGTACATTATTAAAGGGCTATGAAAAACAAGATGTTCAAAAAGAGTACATTTGAGGAGGTGCTCCAAATTTGAGCCTGCTCCGAATTTGAGCCTCATACCTTAAAGGACTCTAAAATGGAGCAGGTTCTAAAATAGGGTTGCTAGCAATCGAGCCTGTGAGTAGGAGCCTTTGAGCCTGTGAGCCTGTGAGCGGAAAATTTTTAAGTAAACTTTGGAGTGAAATACCTATGACCTTGGAACTTTCATACAAATATGAAATAATAAGTAGGTCATATTGTAAGGGAACTTGTGGAATACATGAAACAAATTGAACATCTTAATCAAATTTTTCAAATTTATTGTAGAACTATATAAAGCATATAGTAATTAAATAAACTAACAAATGCAAGAAAGAAATATGTAGTCATAAAACACAAAAATGTATAGATAATAAAAAAACCATACACTTTGTGAATTATAGTCTCACATGTCTAAGTCTTGGTGGACTTACTAGATGAGTCATCAATACTAGGCATGTCTGAAGACTGTTCTATGTCAGAAGCCATTCCATTAATAAATTCAAAGATGGCTGTTCAAAGTATAAGTATCACAACAACATTTAGATTTAAAGATTCATAAGTTTCAAACACTGAGGCCATTTATTGTGCATACAAAGATAGTGAAAAATTCTTATCTAACCTAATTCAAAAGTCCTTAATAGTATTGGTTAGAGAATTTATTGTTGTCATCAACCCACAATTACTATTTAAATACATTCAATATACTAAAGTCAATTCAAACATAAAATAATACATTAAATATTGATAGAATGATGAAAGATGAAGACTTACTTACCAAATTAGAATTTTATGCAAATGTTTGAGATAATACATGGATATCATTTGGATCTTTTGTAATCACTATTGAAGATGGTTCCTCCTTATCTACTATGGCTGACAAGGTCTACATCATGGATTTTAATACTGCAACAAAAAACATCTCCATTTTCCTCTAATTCCAAAATATGATGGTCTATATTACAACAAGCTATAACCGCTGCACTTGTAAACAAAATAGAAACCATTGAGCAAAAATAAGTTGAAAAAAAAAAGAAGGATACAAAAAATATAACAATACAATTAGTGATCTTACTAGTTGAGGTTGTGCAATCCAAAATAACTTCACTTCCAAGCAATATAGCTTCAATGAGAAGCTGAATGAACCTGAGATCTTTCACCCATGGTCCTCTGAGCCATGGTCTAATGCCATGCATGGCTAAATTGTTTATCCATGTGAAGTTCATGAAATTGTAATCTCATGCAATGTCCAAGCCTACTTTCTCCATTGTCTCTTTGTGTTTGAAAGAGAAATTGTATTTTTGTACCCCCTTCAGATCCTTCACCAAGAGGATAAATCCAAATTTTTGTGTCCAAAAAACTAGCCATGCAACTAAAAAATTACTATACACACAAAAAATAAAATAAAAACAACAAATCAAAAAAGGAAAATGTAAAAGACTCATATTGCAAGAGATATCAAAAGATAAAGTCAAATGTAGTCAACTTGTGCTCATCTACTCTTTCATTATCAACATACAATAAGTTTTGCAAGGCCTTGTAATATCAACCTTAGAATCAATAAAATAAGAATAAACAACAACAATTGTGCCATAGTCTTGCAAATGCTTCTTAGTAAAAACAAAAACTATGTGAAGTGCATTTTGATCATTTTGTCAAAGTTCTAAGAAAAATCAAATAACCATCACATAACAACTTTGAAATACAAAAGACTACATCACTTTACCTTTAATGTAGATTTTAGGTTATAAAAATGCAACCTACCTCAAGACATCAATCACATTTGCTTAGGAAAGTCTTCAAGTTCTCTTCTAGCATTGATTTTAGTGGAAACCATCTAGCATAAGAAGATGACACCAACAAATTGCATTATTTGAAGAACTTAGGCTTTTGGTACGTATGATGTTGTGTGGCTTGTGGCAACAAGTGGAGCTTGTCTAACATCATTTCAAGTATCTCATTTAAGTTGAAATGCTTCTCAAACTATGTAAAGGTGAGTAACTACATGTTCTTCATGGATGGATTATCCCTTAAAAGAATGACCCTGAACCCGTGGCTCAGCCCAAGAGAGTGTGCACTGTTCATGGGCAGCCAACAGCCTGTGGCATGTGTCCAAGAGAGATAATATTCTCCTCAAAAGAAGGAAAAGTCAATAGTGTATCCTGCCCTCACAAAAAGGGCAACAGGGACCTTGTACATCTCTTTACAAATTGGTGTTTTAAAAAATTTGGAGGCATTGAAAGCAGCTACTTTTGACATTCAGTGATGTGGCGCATCTCTCTGACCACTTTCAAGAAAAAAAATTTGAAAAAAAATTATTTTTCCACCCTCTAGGTGTGTTTTTGGCACTGAAAGGATGATTTTCGTCCTCTTGGACGATTAGGGGTTAAGAAACGCATGAAGCACTAAAACAAAAGATTATCAATACCAATGTTGAATCTCTTTAAGATAATTTTGGCTATTGGTTGGATTTGCAATAGCTACAAATTCCATCATTTTCACATAAAATTTTGTAGCTTTCTCCTTTGATCCTACTTGCGTGACGTCAGCTACATCAAAATCTCTTATTTCATCCTCAATAATGGTTTCATAGTACTTCCATAAAATAGGTCTAAGAAACAACAATAAACTCTTGCTACTCATATTGATAAAAATAATAAACTAAGTCATTACATCAAAAGAACAGTATAAGAAAAACCACTAAAAGAAGAATTGAAATAATCATGGCTAAGAGTAACTTTGCATACCCAAAACATGAATGAGATAAGCAAATTTGAAAATATTGTATACCACGTCTTCTTTATTGGATTCACTCCACAATGTTTTAGCTCAAAAAGATGCAAAACCTCAATGCAGTTCTCTAGTGAAAGCAAGCTAATTTTTGAATTTAATATGATGTAAGCATCAAGCAAGTTGAACAACTACAATCAAATCACCACATATTAACATTACAGGGTCTTGGCCCTGTAGCAGAAAATTGTCATCATCAAATGACACATCCACAAAATTTTTGCAATAGCATCAATAGCTAGTTGTGAATCCAAAACAAAAGAGTTCAGTGATAAAGTAAAAGAACTATATATCTAGAATAGGACAAACACTTCTAATCATCTAGTACTAATTATCATAAAACAAAACAACAAAGGGATTGTAATCTAGCCTAACACCATATCCTAAATCAAATAATGTTTGAGCAGGTATATGACATTATAATTGTTTAGAAGTAGCAAGACAATATGGTTCTATGCACTATTGCTATTAAAAATATGACAACATTCCAAAGTACACATTTATTTAAATCCTTATAGGACTCTACTAAAAAAAGATTGAATTATGTGAGAAAAAGTATGATAAAAAAAGGCATTTGTGTTTCTAAAAAGTGACAAAAACTATACACGTTGCAAAGTGCTTCTAGTGGTCTAAATCAAACATCTACCAATGAAATCAAATGCTATAAAATCAAGCCTAGAGGGTAGCTAGATGCAATCCAAAGACCTCAGGCATTGACAACTAGGCCCCCGGAGGTGCGCCTAGTGATCCCCAATTTTCAACCATCAAATCCAAAAAGAAAGAAAGATATAAAGCATTCATTTGTGAAATTTGAGGATGGTTAGGTATACCCCTAGGAGCTTATTTGAGGACGACTAAGCTCTTGGAAATGTGCCCAGCCACTTCCAAATTTCCAACCATAAGAAAACTAAAAATAGACGACATATATTTGTGCACTTAAGAGAGGGTTGGGCACACCTCCAAGAACTCATTCTTGGAAGAATGAGGTCTTGCGGGTGTGCCCAACCGCCCCTACTTTGCACAAATTCATGAGAAAATATAATATAATTCATGAACTTTTGCAAAATGTTTGCAATTAAGCACACCCTTGGGAGCACATTTGTGGACAAAGGTACTCCTAGGGGTGTGCCTAACTGCAACCATTTTGCAAAATTCATGAAAGAACAAAATAAAAGTCATGAACTCTTGCAAAATGTTTGCAGTTGGGCACAACCCTAGGAGCACCTTCCTGGACAAATGTGCTCCTAGAGGTGTGCCTAACTGCAACCAATTTGCAAAAACTCATGAAAAAATATTAAAATCATGAATTTTTGCAAAATTTTTGCAGTTGGGCACACCCTTGGGAGCACATTCGTGGACGAAGGTACTCCTAGGGGTGTGCCTAATTGCAACCATTTTGCAAAAACTCATGAAAAACACAATATGATTTATGAACTTTTACAAAATGTTTGCAGTTGGGCACACCTCTGGGAGCACATTCATGGACAAAGGTGCTCCCAAAGGTGTGCCCAACTGCAAACATTTTGTAAAAGTTCATGACTTTTATTTTGTTCTTTCATAAACTTTGCAAAATGGTTGCAGTTAGGCACACCCCTAGGAGCACCTTTGTCCAAAAATGTGCTCCCAAGGGTGTGCCCAAGTGCGACCATTGTGCAAAAATTCATGAATTCTATTATGGATTTTCATGAATTTTTGCAAAATGGTTAAGGTTGGGCACACCCCTAGGAGCACCTTTGTTCAAGAATGTGCTCCCAGGTCTGTGCCCAACTGCAACCATTTTATATAAATTCATGAAAAATTAAATAATTTAAGGCACAAATTTGTGCAAATTGGAGGTGGTCATGCACACTTGTAGGAGCACATTCTTGAACAGAAATGCTCCTAGTGGAATGCCCAATCGCCTCCAATTTTGCAATCATAAACCAATAAATAATACAAGATATGTATTTGTGCATTTTGGAGATGGTTGGGGACACCCTTAGGAGCTCATTCTTGGACTACTAATTAGCTCCTAGGGCTGTGCCTAGCTACTCCCAAGTTTTCCACCATCAATTTTTTTTTATAAATGGAGGTTATTTGTGCACTTTGGAGGCGGCTGGGCATACCTCAAGAGGTCATTATTCCAAGAATGAGGTCTTGGAGTGTGTCTAGTCACCCCCAATTTTTCAACCACAATAATTAATGAAGATAATGGGCATTTTTTGTACACTTGGGAGATGGTTGGCACACCCCCAGGTGCTTAGATTTAGGCAACTAAGCTTCTAGAGGTGCATTGGGCCATTTTTGCAGCTTAAGTAGCAAATGAAGTACATCACAAAAGGCATTCATTTTAGCAATTTTGGAGGTGGCCAATCACTCATTAAAGAAATTTGAAGGTGGCCAAACGTATCTCTAGGAGCTTAGTCAAGGACATCTAGGCTCTTGGTGGTTTGCTAAGGCACCTCCATTTCACTATTTAGTAATCACTAAATTTGAATATAGCCAAGTTCTAGCTATTCAACCCTTGCATGCAAAAAAAGTCATGGTCATTCTTTAACATGATTGTTTCAGTATTTTAATAAGTTAAGTGTATTGTTAGTGGTGAATATGAACAACTCACAAGTCAATCATTGTTACAATTGCTTTGAGGATATACTAGAAATGACTGCATTTCATTTGACTATGTTCACATTAATAAGCTTTTTCTTTTTTTGTGTAGGTTGAACTTCATTATATTGTTTAGTGTTTAGCCTTGAATGCCCAAGGCACTAAATTTTGGTGTCCAAAAAATTTCAAGAAGTTTGAAACTTTGTGGAAGGCACAGATTTGAATATTATAAGGTGAGTTTTGGGAGAGGTTTTGAGCTAAATTTAGCTTCAACATTCAATTTTATCTTCCTCAATCTCTTATTGTTGAAAAAAAAAAGTTTCTAACTACCTTCTTCATGTGTGATTTTGTTTTGTTGAGTCTTCAATTTATGTAGAAGAAGATAAGATCTCTAAAATTGATGAACAGATACAGTTCCAATTATCAAGTCTATAGAACAAGATATGAAGTTCTAGAATCTATATTATAGTTTTAGAGTGTATATTCTCCTTCTAAGTTTGATTTAAATGTCTATTTTGAAACCCAATTGACCATCAAGTGGTTCAAGTATTGACATGCTTTATGTACATTTCACAAAGTCTCTTAGTCTACCAAGAAGGAATGTAAAGTTACACGTACTCTCTTTTAGCGTGGCATAATTAAATGAATAGTTTTTTGTTAAAACTTTCTCCCCTTTGGTACAAGTTGAAATTTTCTATATATTGATATTCAAAACCCTCTTCTTCCTCACTATAGATTTCATATGAAAAGTTAGAACAAGTGTTGGAGTGACATTGCTTTCGTACAAATGTTGTATGTCAATAATTATTTAAAAGGAAAATTTCATAAATACCCCTGAAGTTTGCAATATTTTCATAAATACCCCTTCTTTTACAAAAACATCACAAATACCCTTGGAACAAAAAAATTAGGTGTTTGTTTTGTTATGCATGACACTTCCCTTCTTCCTTTGTGTGCACACTACTTTTTTCTTATTATGCATGCTTACAAAGGAAGGAGGGAAGTGGCATGCTAAACCCTAAAAATGCCTAGTTTTTTGATCCAAGGGTATTTGTGGTATTTCTAGAGTAGCAAGGATGTATATGAAAATATTGCAAACTTTAGGGGTATCCATGAAATTATCCCTTATCTAAATAGTCATATTTTGTATTTTACCGCAATTATAAGGATGCTTCTAGTTTAGCTTAGAATGAGCCTAAAGGGGAAGGCCTTCTTTTTTACATGTGTTTGTAAATTATATTATCTCATTTTTTTATATTTCAATTATTCAATGATCCATCTTTTGAATGGTTGTACATGAAGCTCATAACTCACTTTGTAACTTTCAAATTTTTCTTTATACAATATTATCACCAAATTGACTTTTAACAAAATATTTCACATTTCCACAGTTGTAGGTATAGAAACTTGTCTGTGGTCATAAGTCTTCAAAATTTCTATAAATAGAAAATTTTGTTTGAATTTTACTAATTCTTTAAGAGAATTTGAAGTTAATCTATGGTTTTTGAAAGTTTTAAAGTTCAAGGCTCACAAGCTCTATTCATGCTCCAGGCTCACAAGCTCATGGTATTCACGCTCCAGGCTCACAAGCTCGCCATTCAAGGCTCGCACGCTAGCATCGTTGGGTTCTAAAATGGTGCACTTCTAGGAAAGGCTGACATGTTCCTCTCACATATCTACTACTGTCATTGATGAGTTAGGTGGGACTACTTAGCTAGTCCCACCTAACTCATCAATGACAGTAGTAGATATGTGAGAGGAACATGTCAGCCTTTCCTAGAAGTGCACCATTTTAGAACCCACTCCATTTTAGAGCCCTCTACCTTAGAATGCAAGGAGGTAAGGAAAATTTTGCTAAAATTGGAAAGTATGAATGATATGTGCATGTTCATCCAATTCTTTTACTATTATAAGTTGTTTTCATCCAAAATCTAGCAAATCATGTGTGTGTGGAAGTAGGGATTTGGCAATTTCTAGCACTTTTTCACCTTAACTTTTTAGAGTATCAGTAGCAACAAGAATTTTGAGGTAAGATTTTGGCAAAAATTTGCCAAGAAAAAAAACACTGCTGGTGCTAGTCACTAGTGTTTGTTTTTTGGTGATTTGGTGCTCAATTGCACCCAAAAGAAATCTCGCTAAAAAACGTCAAAAAATTTGCCAAAACACTTGGATAAAATTGCCAAATTGTGGATGAAAACCAAATTATAGACATGTAATATGTGCTAATGTGAAATTTTCTATCCAATATGTGAATGAATGTTGAAATTTGGAGTACCACTATAACATTTTAAATCACCAATTTGACACTTCTTAACCCCTAAAGGCCCAAGGAACCCACTTTGGGCTTTATGAGAACTTGGGCAGACTCTATTGACTTCATAATTTGGAAATTTTTCATGAAATTTTTAAGATGGATGCTACTCATCATAATCTACATGTGAACCTTTATTTCATGTCATTCCAATAAGTAATGCAAAAGTTAGAAGGTTTTTTCAATTTCAATGTCAAACCGGGCAAAAAATATATATATTCTAAATTTTTTTTAATTTCTTTACAAAATTGTATAGATTGATACCTACTCAAATAAAATTGACTCACTCAATTCCAAATAATGAGGTAAGAGTTACAAGGAATTTTCTTTTGCGGGCAATGAAGGTAGGAAGAGGGTAGAAAAAACATATAAAGTTATCTTTTACTCTCAATTTTGAAAATTTTCAAATGAAAATGAAAATTAAAGTTACTAATTGTCTGTTAGAGCATTCTCACCATTGGGATTAACAATTCTCAAATTCTTCCAAAACTTATTAGCATATAAATTACATCTTTCATTCATCAATACCTTTCACTTTACAATTTTTGTAAAAATGAATTGAATGTTTTTTTTTGTTAATGTTTTATATATATGCTTTCAACCCATTTTCCAACATATTGCAAAAATTGCACAAGAAATACAACATATGTGTTTTTCTCTTAAAAGTTTGAGAAACAAAACTTCACCTTCTAGAAGAATTAGAAAAGCCTACATTTTGAAGTTTGGGCACAGTGATCTTCTATTTGGTGGGGATATTCATTTTGAAATTTTGGGACAATGTAGTTGTGCAAGTCAACTAAAAGATCCTACGGTTGGATTTGTGAAAAAGTAAGTTTCAATGATATTTTGACCCTGGTTTGAGGACTAGTATTTTGAAGCAGTTTTGGGCCTCTAAACACAAAAGAATTTTAGGGATTAAAAAATGAAAAAAAAACCCTCCTTGTCACTAGGCACTTGTCATCTTTTGCCCTTTGTTGTAGACAAGAAGGCTTTTGCATTGCCTTGCCGATAAAGATCTACCTCCTTCTTATGGTCAGTGTACACTACACTAGATATTGCATTTAGGTTGCCCCCATGCTAATTTGTTGACATTTTGCACTATATAAAATTTAGGGAAAATTTCATGGATACCCCCCGAAGTTTGCAATATTTTCATAGATACCCCTACTTTTTCAGAAATTTCACAAATATCCTTGGACCAAAATTTTCAGACATTTATTTATTGTGCTTGTACTTTTTGCAAGACCAACGTGGAAGAAGGGAATGTAATGAAACAAAAAAGAAACAACATGCGCACAAAGGAAGAAGGGAAGTGACATGCATAACAAAATAAACACCTAAATTTTTTTGGTCCAAGGATATTTGTGAAATTTCTGAAAAAGCAAGGGTATCTATGAAAATATTGCAAATTTTAGGGCTATCCATGAAATTTTTCCTTGTTTTTAATGTAATTCTTGATGTTTAAATATAAACTTACAAATTATTTTCATGGATTTATGGATTGAATAGTTGCTCATAGAATTCTATATTAGCAAATCGTTATGAAAAGAAAGATAATTTCAATTGCCAAATTTGACAAAAAATTTCTATGTAGAAGGAATTTATATTTTAAAACTTGATATTTCATTTATGAATTATAAATGTAGCAAAAATGAATCAAAATTCAAAATCCAAAATGTATCAATAATAATCACATATCATCACTAAGATATCTTTAATCCTTGAACATTTGGCTGGTCCCCATGACTGCCTTGCTATAATGCTCTACAATGGTGTGGCATGTGCTCACATAATATTGTCCCCAAAAATCAACAATGTATGTTGTCTTCACAAAAATTGCAAGAAAGGTAGCATGGGACCTAGTACTATACGTGTGAATCTCCTCACAAATTGGACATTTTAAAGATATAGGGACATTTAATGTGGCTAATTTTGACTTTTCATGATGGAGCACATCTCCATAACCTCTTCTAACAAAAGATTGGATGACAAATGCTTTTTTCATGGTATTTGTTGGGCAGCAAGGGTACTATTTTTTGTCCCCTTGGGCGTCTAGGGGTTAGATTGTTGAAGTATCTACACACTTAGAAATGAAGCAAAAATAGAATTAACCATTTTCTTTATTCAGTGTTTCCTCCTATACATGACCCATCCAAACATTGAAGCAACTTTTGACTATTTATGGACCATCATAAAAAGCACACTTTCATGTGCAAGTAAAATTGGCAAAGGTCAAAAACATCTTTCAAAAGTCGGAAAATACATCCTCATGTCAGATATATCAGATAGTCATGAAATATTGCACTTTCATTTAGTCCTAGTTTAGAAACTCTTAGGTGTAGCCGAAGAGGGCTACGGTCCCTACTTTTTAACTACTGGACCAGTCCGAGAGCTTTCAAGACTAAGAAACTGAAGTCCAACATTGCAATCCCCAAGCCTGCAACTGAAGTAGGAGAAATAAGTACTATTTTTTTTAAACTCAATTTGTTGCGTACTTTAAAACAGATTATGACAGAAATTCAACTAGTAAAATATCAAAGATCAAATTAGCAGTTTCTTTCGGTTTTGTCCAACACTAAGAATAAACTGGCACAAATCGCTGGCCTTTATAGGAAGTTACTAAATCAGTCAGCCGCCAACAAAACATTCAAATGTGTTGCATATTGTATAATGCACAAGCCAAACTGAAGAATCCAAGCGAGAAGAATTAGCCTCATAACCTGACAAGGATTTCTCGAAGGACTTAGGAGGCCCTTTTCTATGGACATCTGCGAAGGTGAGTTAAATAAAAAAACAGGCGAGCCTCTACATTGCTTCCAGCTCCTGCTTAGGAGTTCCAGCAACGACTTGCTTTCGATTCTCAGAGAGCACAGCACGTGCCAGGTTATTCAACATCCGCAAATCAGATGTTCCTTCTGTGTAAGAATGGCCAGGGCCAGCGTGTGTAGATTTCAGCTTGAGGTTCGATGTTCCTTTTCTCCTTACACCAAGTAAAGCCTGCTCCATTGTGGGCTGTCCACGAACGCCCAGGCCAGCAATTTGAACCTCATAGTGATACTTAACTGCTAAAACATTTACCTACACATGAAGAAGACACCACAGAATTAGTTATGCAGAAACCGTGACCAAAGCTCTCGAGTACGAAATAATAGTATGTATTCAGCTACAAAATATTTCATAGTCTAAGCAATACTGATCGTATACTACATTTTTTAAACTCAGGTACGCAGTCTGATGGAAAGCATTTGAGAAAAAGAAACATGTACAATATGGGTAAGTCGCTAAAATATTCAAGTACAAAAGAAAGTTCTGTAACCCGATACTCTAGATTGTGACTCAGAGCTATCTACCCATAGATATATGGTAACAAGGATTTGTACAATATGTTTGTGAATAACTAACTGCTGAGAGCAGAAGCAAGAAGGGAAAGCTCGAGTTGCTTCTATAATAGAAGCATCAATGGTAGTTGGCAATCAAATGAGAGGCTCACCAGTTGAATACGGCCCCTCAAAGGAGCTCTCGCTGCCTCTCCATAGGGAGAGGCCGCTGATGTCTGCCCAAGCTGTTCCAGTGATGACATGTGAGCCATAACTGCAGCATGAAGCCTCTCTGTTTCATCAGGCCCAGCCCATAACTCGGGGTTGCTTCCCAGGCACATCTCAACAGTGCCCAGAGTCAAACTAGCCAATTCTGGAACTCCAGGTCTTTGAAAATCCTTCTCCTCCCCGCACCAAGCACACGTTTCTAGTAGACAATCCCAAACAGCAAACCAATTCAGGCTTGTGGATGACAGTTGCAGGCATTTGGTCTTTAAACTGCTCAAGATGATAGACACGAGAACAGCTGCTCGATAGAACAGATCGGCGTCCAAGTAGGAAGCCCCCTCAGGCTTTAGAGCTAGCACATTTGCTGCTAATTCGAGCATGAGACTTGAAATGCTCTTGAATTGGATTACTGAAGGAACGCCGATCAACCCGTTTGTAGGTACCTGCCACAAGACTCACATGTTGTCAAGATGCGACGGCCCAATAAAATAAGAATGCATCTCAAACATGTTACCAACCTGGCTCTGTCATACTTCAACGCCAAAGAAAATCTATTTTCATTAATGATGAGTTTAAAGCAGAGAAACTATTCAAACATGTACCTCGATTGCTACAACTGATTGAGAATCACATCGCAAGAGAAAATCGCACGCCACACGATCCTCCACCATGCAACGGAAAATGGTAAAGCATAATTTTGCCCGCAACACTCCTGAAACACCTGACGTTGCAAGCTGAGAGACAACTTCTTTTGATATGGAAAGGAAGGACCTGAACAAAGGAAGAAAGTACATATGTGTATTAAAACAGCATCTTGCTTGTCATTGATCATTAGCGACTGACGGCAAGGTGCTTCAAATTCAATGAATATACACATTAGAGTATATTCTATAACTTCAAAAATAGCAAAATTTAGACCACTCGCTAAAACAAAAAGGATTTTAACAAGATTTCTATCGATGAGTAAAACCTTACTTCATGATTTCGCTCCACAAAAGAGCAACAGCGTGTCCCGGAGCAGCTAACCCACTAGGTCCTTGTGCAGAATTGAAATTTGATGAAGGCCAAACCTGTATAAGAACAAAGAAAATATCAGTTTGTGCTAAAATGTAGCACAGTGAAAAACAGAGAGCATTACAGTCATAATCGGTGAGTATATCATTTCAAATAACATCCAGATCAGTCATGATACTTAAAGGAAAAAAATCCATACCAGGGCCGATTTCACCACTGGATTCAGACAGAAGATGAAATAAAGAAGCAGGAGACCAGCAGACGTGTTGCACCACCAAACATCTGTTGTTTTGTTCCCCAACATCCCAGTCAGTTCATCACTACTGGTATCTCCCAAATAGGATCCGAGTCCAAAAAAGCTTCCAATGTAGCCAAGTAGCCCTCCATCACTTGCACTCCGATTAACATTGAAGAGAGAATCGCTATCGGTTGGAGGTAGATCGCTGGGAGGAGAAAGAAAGGAGGCAACGGTGTTTAACACAGGCAAGATGGGAGCAGCTGGCGACATAAGTCGTTCCGCATATGGATTGGAAGATTCTTTCCAAAGAAGTAGCAAAATGAGAACAAGCGATGCATCCAACTCCAGCTCCCTTCGATCTGTAGGAAGCTTCACATTAAAAACAGCAATGATTCCGTCGAAGGCGTTGTAGACAAAAAGATAACTGGCTATGCTGTTGGTGTTCACATTTGGTGTAGCTGTCAGGATGGTCAAATATACCCTGCACCACAAGGCCTTTAGGTGAGCTTATCAGCGGATTGGTAACATAAGAGCCTATCAATCTGGTTAGAATATTTACTTCTAAATACGCCATTTCGCAGTACATGATATTTCTAGGTAGTTTCTACAAATAGGAAATCAGGATATCCATGCATTCATCAAGCTCTTATATTTCAATATTTTTGATATGCCTATATACAGTGTCTTTGGTAGAGAATTGACTCACTTGATACCCAAGGACTTCACAAGCACAGGAACGTCGTCCCTCGTAAGCAGGGCTGCTATGCTTGTGATCAATCGTCTGAAGAAACTGTCTGCATTTTCGACAGAACCTGCTACCAATGTCAGGATAGTTGAGCCCTGCAAACGCCACAACTGAGTCTTGAGACCTTGAAGGTGGGTCAATGTTCATACAGGCACTAAAACCACGTATTCAAGCCATACGCAGGTTAAATTAGACCGAGTAGAAGATCAACAGACAAATCCAAACAATTCAGTATCAAAACGCCCAATCACAAATCTGACATCCGCTTGTTTAGAAGAAACATATATAGACAAATCAGTATAGAACGGAGATATACCTGTTCATTGAACCGCTTCTTGAAAATCTCTCGAAGCAGGACTGTAAGTGTCTCGAGTGCATGAGCCACTCTTATAAAATTATCATCGCCAAAGTACCTGCATGCAATATTGAACGCAATTTTGAGAGCCCAACCAAACACTAATGGGGGCACTGCATTTTTACTCCTTGGACTCCCTTTTTATAACTAGAGTCTTACAAGAGTTCTATTTCCAGAAAAAAAACAATTTCCGCAGACCTGCATTGAAAATTCGTACCTTACACAGTTGGCAAAAAGATCATTGATGACAGGGCGCAAGGGACCCTGGAGCTGCTCCACTGACGCTTTCGAAATGCATTGCGACAAAAATGCTTCATTGACCTGAATCTCTTGGCAGAACAAAATGTGTAAGTCTGAGAAATTCGACTAATACGCAGAACCTTAAACAATGACCTTCCAACTTTAATCGCCTTTACGCCCAATTTGCATAATGATGTGATGAGTGCTTGAATTAACACCCATTATAACTAGCAACTGAGCAGTGATGAGGTTAGAAAAAATCTCATGGTGACACAAAGGAGAGTCCTAAGAATGTGGCATATTTATTGATGGAGGATGACAACTACCTTTAGTAGTAGTAACTCATCCCAAAACCTTCCAACTACAACACGACCTTGAATACCAAGATCTTTTGCTGTTTGAAGTGGACTCCGCAATGCAAATATGTCCTCGTAGAGAGACACAAACTTCTCCTTGAATGCAGGCCTGAAAACGTCAGACTTGGACGGAGTTACAACAATTTGCCTACTCGCAGGCAAACCCTGATTCTCCATGCCTGCAAAAAGTTCTGTGTTATGCACATGATTTCCATCCAACTTATGATCCATCCGAAGATATTACGGTTAAATTTCATTCAGCCCATTTAGATCCAGATTCATGGGAATTGACTTCTACTGCAATTCATTACCACAGTCTCCTAAGTATACAAAATGTTAAATAAATGGCGTGAATACAAAAAACAGACTCTAACCTTCTTCGAGATAAATTCAGAAAAAGAACAATGAATAGAACGTACTGGCCTCGTCGCTAGCATCGTCAAAAATTCCAAGTATCTTCCAATTCAAAACCCTCTGCAACACATGCGCATCTCACTGTAAGCAATTGGCAAACAATAAACTTCTCCACACAGCAACAAGCGCTAATTACATACACCAACTCTCAGTAAAATTAGGGCAGCAAACATCTCTCCAAGCCAGGTTACACACAATCCCTGCTTTCTAATCAGCAGTCCGATCAAGACTCTTCCAAAATCTCACGGCTCGTCGTAATTCCGATTCAACGATTAAATCCATGCAGAGTTTTCAACATTTTGACCTAATCGCGAACACAGGCGAATGCATCAAAATAGATCCAGTCGTCACCGCACGGATTGCATGCATTCATAGGCTTGTGGAATCGGGATCAACGCGAGGGAGTTATGAAAATTTGTTCCAAAGCGCGAGTAGCTGGTAAATCGAACTAAGAACAATACCGAGAGTGGCTCCGACGGAATGGGGCTCAAATGGTTGAATCGCAAGCTTAAGAGAGAGTGGAATTCATGCCATGTAGTCAAAAAACGTGCCGGAAATCAATGACAAGATGTGAAAAGATTAAAAAAAAGACGGGGATCGTGATAACCCTACGGAAATGGAGATGCAAGAGCAGGAGTTGCAAACAGAGTCGCTCTCGAAGGTTTGCCAAGGAATTCCAGGCTTTCTGCCAACACTGGCAATGCTAGTGAATACTGCAATAACCTTCGAAACCAACGGATGAACTATCTTTTCATCCATCCGGGGGCGGATGAAATGTGGGAATTGCTAAAGACACCACACATTTTGGTAAATTCACCGCATTGCACCATGTTTTTGAGTACCGTAAAGAAAAGAAGAGAAATTTTCATATTTATGGGATGAGTAGCTTGCTGAAACATGGCAGATGTACTTATTCTAAAATTATATATTGAGAGTTATGGAAGTTAGGCCAAGTAAAAGAAAGAAAAAAGAGAAGAATGGATAAAAAAAATGAAAGAAGAAAAGGAAGAATGGACAAATTTAGGGGACAAATATTATACTCCCATGCACAATATGTTTCAACAAGTTGATTTTTTGATAAATATGAAATTTGCCCTTCTTTTCTTCATGGAACTCCTAAATATGGTGCAATGTTGTAGATTTAGCAAAAAAGAGGAGTGGGTTTAGCAATTTCCTAAAATATAGGTAATATAGGGACCAAATCAAAAAATGATTACAATTGAGGGCATAATTTGATAGGAATTACTAATAGGGACATCCTACAAAATATGTTGTTGTACTTGTATTTGACACATAATAAGGTCAAAAAAAGTTTGTCTCCAAAGAAGTGGATTTTTTTGCTACAAACGATATGAAGTGTATTGTGGAAAGTGTGGCAAGATTGGACACAATGCCGACACTTGTGAGTGGCATGCTCTTGGGAGTGAAAGGATTTTGAGAGTACCAAAGCTCAAGGATGAAGAATAAGCAACAAACTTTTGGTGGTTAGCATTGAAGGTGAGCAAACAAAAGCTCCAATATTACCCCATTGATTGTCTTGTCTTTTAGACACTGCTTGTAATTGTAATTATTTTGTGATTTCTTACCCTTATATGTAAATTTTCCTAAATATATTAGAATAGGGAATAGATTTTTGGGGTACAAAATGACATGGTGAGGGCTGAACTTTCTAGCTTTTTGAATTTTTGTAGATTTAATCTGTGGAATCAACAAGTCAAATTTATAATCCAAAATGTTTTCAAATTGTCCAATCCCTTTGTGTTCCAAAATTTATGGTCAGTACAAACACCTTGGAATGTGAAATTTTTTAGCTTTTTGTCTTCAGGAATAAGGAAATTTCTCCAAATCAGTTGAATGTTTTTGTAAATGTGGTACCAAAAATAAGAAGTATGCCATAATATGATCTATTGAAAATGATTGTCTTAAACCTTAAGGATTCAAAAACATTGTTACTTAACTGCAAATTACATGTACATGGTTGCGGCTATGTAAATTTTGCTACTTAATTGTTCATGAGCTTATGACTAATTTTAGGACCAAAACTATATGTCAAATCATAAAATGCCTCTCTTTCTTCATTATACACATCGAATATTGGACTAGTTTATTAGCAGGTCAGTCTGATATTGATTTTTTCCACCTAAGCTAAATTAAAGGGTAGTAAGTAGAATTGATTGCCTTAATGGAATGAGGTCAGACAGGACCTGAAAAGGAAAGTCTCATATTGGAGTTTGCAAAATTTGGGACTTACATAGCACCCACCTAAAACTCATTATTCACCCATGTCCTACGTTTTGTCCCTATAACTTTGAGCAAGGCCACAAATTTTTAGTTGTAGTGTATAAAGTTGTGCTTGTCTTGTCTTTTGAGTAAGCAAGATTACACATTTCATAATAACTTTTTTTTACAAATTAAAATGGTTTGAAAATCATTTCCTTGGAAGGATACTCCAATCCTTGAGCACTCATCCCCTAAAAATGCACAAAAATATATTCATTATTCTATAAGTACTAACTTGCCCAAAAACCACCATGCTCCTAAAAAAAATGGTATTTGATTCTTAGGGGTTAATAGCACACCAAAGTTTGAGGAAGTAAAACATTCTTTGGGTTTGCTAAAAACTAAACTTCTCAAGCCATTCAGTTATTGTTGACCCAAAATTCAAACATTTAGGGAACTATTTATGCTTTTGGACTCTAAAAATTGTTTTTAAGTCTAATACACCAATTTTTAATTGATGATTACAAATTCACTTTCTTGTTTGACATTTGTCTTATACATTTATACGATGTCATTTTGCTAATTCAGTTGTTGTAACAAAGAATTACCAATAAACTTAGATTAGATGACTGATAAAGCACATTATGCTATCTGCTACAAGGTGGCCAATTTAGGCTCATGAAACATTAATTTGAACTTGATTTTCCTAACATTTCAATCCAACCCAATAAGGATGGTAGTAGTTTGTTTTGGTAATTTATTTAAAAAAAATCCAATTTTTGCACATTGATTATAGATTTGGGTCATAATAAGCCTTTTAGTCTTTTCAAGCGTTTTGGTTTAGAATATTTCATTTATAAAAGGCCAAAGAAAAATCCTTAGATTTTTTTGTTATTTTGATATTTAACCCCTAAAGGACCATTGTCCCTTTAGGGGACAAATGGGATTTTGGGCAGGCACCTGTGGCCTCAATTTTTGTTTTAATTTTTTGAAACTTTTTTTGAAAGATAGAAAAACTCATTAGCTTTTGGGGAACATAATTTTTATTCCAACTGATGCCAGGGAGCAAAAGTTATGCTTAGATAAGCATAAATTTGAGGACTAGGGGCAGCAAAAAAATTCTTATAAAAACTTGCAACTTTATTTTTATTTTTTTATTCTTTTAGATTATATCTTTGTCTACATCTGAAGCTTTGATTCATTCCATTTGGACTAGTTATGAGAAAGTTATGGACAATCTTGTTTTTCGGGGAACTTAAGCATCTTCTTGAAATAATAACTTGTCAACTTCATTTCTGAATGTTGGTCTAACATTTTTTCAAAAAAAGTTGCTGGAGAGGGTGAAGTTTGCTTTTTAGAAAAATCTCACCATTGGGATTATTGCGTTTCAATTCTAGTACAGGGTTATTAGCAATTTAAGTTTTTGTTCAATCTCAAACCTTCTTCTACCTAATGTTTTTTTAAAGATTGAAAATTAAATATTATTTTTTTCTAAAATTTCCCAAGATTCCCAACTCAACTTCCCACCATGAAAAAACAGAATTCCAAACTTTGCGGTGCAAGAATTTTAAGTTAAAAATGTTTAAAGTTAAAAATTCTAATCAAACAAGGTGCAAGAAAAGTTGTTTTTTACACTTCAAATGCAAATATCTTCCAATTTGTGTGGTCAAAGTTCTTGAGTTTTGTATGACACATTCTTATAGTAGTCTAGCACAAGATCCTATGATCAGATGTGCAAAATGCCTGATTTTCAAACATTTTTACACTTTGCCATAGAGGTGGCAGTTTTAAGTCTCTTTTGACAAAATAAAGGCCATGGTCCTTTAGGGGTTAATCCTTTGCCATTTGATTTTACTTTTACTATTAAAGCTTCTCTTTTGTCATCCAAATGACACACAAAAGAAGAAAGGTTATATGACTCTTGACTAATTGTGTAAAATTTACAGTGCGCAAGACGTAAATTGCCCTTGGATGAAAGGAACAAGAATCTCTTCAACCTTATATTTATTAAAATGAGAGTTTTCCAGTGAAATGAGAGGTACTAGTACTTGTTTTTCATTTTTTTGAGAGATTCCTAATAATTTGAGAAGAAATTTGATTGAAACGTGAAGGATATACAACCTAAAATTGAAAGGTCTTTGGTCAATTTAGCTCAATTCAAGCTAAATAGTCAAATTCATACTCTCATTTTAAATAAAACTTTCATTTTAAAAAAATTGGTGCTTTTAGTTGAGCATCAACATGGTTATTTTGAGAGGCCTTCATTCTCTCATTTTAATGAATATAGGGTTCTTCCAAGCAGTAAATCATAGTCAATTGCATCTCTAGTCATTTAATTTTGTAAACGCCCATAGAAGCGTGACTTGTTAAGTGAGCAATAAACTTGCAGCCCATCTTTGTTTGTGGATACCAATTAGGATTGTTGCATTTCCAAACATAGCAAGGAAAGTTTACAACCTGCAGTTTCAAGGCCAATTCACATTATGGCCAACCAAGTCGAGAGGCAATCAAATTTAAGTGACCAAACTTTGTTGAGGGGACAAGAAAATCTGCTGAAAATAGGCAATAAACGTTGAAACTGATTGCCTCTTGATCATAGTTTGGGTCTCCATTTTTGTTGGATCCAAACCTCCTTTTGAGAGGCAGTCACTTTGGAAAATAAAGTGCTACATGTAAGTAGTTTGGTGAATAATGAACTTTAAACTTTGACTTCTAGTGTGAAGGGTCTAGAGACCTAACTCTTGGTTTCTTGCAATTGATTGGTGGAAACCGATGGCCTCTTGACCTTTGACTGTAGTGTGAAGTGGCTCTCATATTCATGGAGAAAGCAAGTGCTTTCTGTAAACCAAACGTGGTGTTTGTGGAAGGTTGTACTGTTATAATCCATAATCCTTGTGCACAATGTGGGATTTTTGATATACAAAAACAATATAGCTTTCGATAATGTTCACAATGTGTGAAGATGACCTTGCATTATTTCGGAGGCACTATTGGGACCGGTGGTGCCCTTGCCTTAGAATGGTACGTCTCTGCTTCTGCATAGGCTTTATATGGATCCTTCCATGTGGGATCATCTCGTGCAGCTTTTGCCCATCGTCTCTGAAATACCAGCAGCTCTTTACTGGATTTCTTTCGTACCTGTTGACCACAACGGTAAATGTTTTGTCATTCAAGAACTACCATGATCATAACTTAATACTACTTATTTCAAGATATTTAGTGAGTGTCCATGAATAGTCTTTGCAAGAATTTGAATTTGAAGTGGTAGATGGCTTATGTCCCTTATGTACCTCGTGGCGAGGATCTTGCACCTTCTGTGCATACCATTCCACAAGCACCCAACCACAACACTTCAACAGTATTAGGATAAAACATAGCAAGTCCAAGACCTAAACTTCTGAACTACACTCCTGAAGAAATTGGTCACAATAGCCCCTACTACTAACAAGCCCTCAATTTGCTAAGCAAAGCATTATTTTGGAACGTTCACCAAGCGTGATCAAAACCCAAGTAACAAGTTCCACAAAACTTGTAAGGTAGGTTGCTTGAATTGCGTCCCCACTCTCTAAAAGCATCCCATAAGTACTTCACAAATGGATACGAGGTGGTTCTTGAATGGACCTTTTTTAATCATAAAAAAAAAGGTGTATTCTACTACAAGAACTAATTATACTCCCTAATTTTACCTCATCTTTTTATAAGTTGCAAGGGAACAGTTTTTGAAAAACCTAGAATCACAAATAAGAGCTTACTACAAAAAAAAATTTAAAATTCATTCAACTATTTAATAATGCTTCAAAAAACATGAAAAGAATTGTGTTATGGCATCCCTTTCTCTCTATTTGAAAATCCTACAAAAATCTTCTTGTCTCACAATGCAAATCAGCCCTTAAAGCGTTGCTTTTTAAGCTACCTAGCTTACTCTCCTTTTCAATTGGCAGAATAGGAATTCACTCACTGTTTCTCCCATTGACTTTGGGAATTAACCCCTAAAATTCTTTTGTGTTTAGAGGCCTAAAACTGCTTCAAAATACTAGTTCCCATATCAAGGTCAAAATCTTCATTGAAACTTACTTTTTCACAAATCCAACCGTAGGATCCTTTAGTTGACTTGCACAACTACATTGTCCCAAAATTTTAGAATGAATATCCCCACCAAATAGAAGATCAATGTGCCCAAACTTCAAAATGTAGGCTTTTCTAATTCTTCTAGAAGGTGAAGTTTTGTTTCTCAAACTTTTAAGAGAAAAACACATATGTTGTATTTCTTGTGCAATTTTTGCAATATGTTAGAAAATGGGTTGAAAGCATATATATAAAAATTTAACCAAAACAAACTTTGGATTCATTTTTACAAAAATTGTAAAGTGAAAGGTATTGATGAATGAAAGATATAACTAATATGCTAATAAGTTTTGGAAGAATTTGAGAAATATTAATCCCAATGGTGAGAATGCTCTAATAGACAATTAGTAACTTTAATTGCATTTTCATTTGAAAATTTTCAAAATTGAGAATAAAAGATAACTTTATATGTTTTTTTCTACCCTCTTCTTACCTTCATTGCCCGCAAAAGAAAACGCCCTGTAACTCTTACCTCATTATTTGGAATTGAGTGAGTTAGTTTTTTTTTGAGTAGGTATCAATCTATACAATTTTGTAAAATAGTTAAAAAAAAATTTAGAATATATATATTTTCTGCCCGGTTTGACATTGAAATTGAAAAAACCTTCTAACTTTTGCATTACTTATTGGAATGACATGAAATAAAGGTTCACATGTAGATTATGATGAGTAGCATCCATCTTAAAAATTTCATGAAAAATTTCCAAATTATGAAGTCAATAGAACCTACCCAAGTTCTCATAAAGCCCAAAGTGAGCTCCTTGGGCATTTAGGGGATAAAAGAGCTAATTTTGATCGTCTTTCTAGTCTTTCCAATATCTTTAAAATCCTACTAAATATCTAAGTTGACATGTATTCAAAGTTCAACAATTTTAGCTAAATTTTTTTAGGAGATGACAAGGGTAACTCAGAATTAAGTGCTTACCTTAGTTGTATCGTTTCCAGAGATAGACTCGTTTTGCGCAAGGATGGTCTGAAATTACACACCACGTAAATTCATGTTCCCATTCATGTAACTTGCAATATTCACTAAGTGTTTTCTAAAGAGCAGAAATACAGATATTTGGCTACTGCTGGCAAGGATGATCAACAAACATTGAATAGCCCAGGGAAGAATTAAGGTATCCAAGATGCTTCACATTTCCAACACTTTTTTCTTTAGCACAAATTTCTCACAACCACTTAAAATAAGTAAATATATTTACTTTTTTAGAGAGTGAAGTGTGAACTTATATGTTGCTTTTGGGTTTTTCAATTAAGGGCTAGCATGGACATGAGAAGTTTACCTTGAGAAGTGTGGACATTCAACACTACTCTTGGATGTTACAATGAGAAGGGAATGGTAGAGAGACAACACTACCAATGCTTGTGAATTTTATGATGGTCATTACTTTTAGGAAAAATCTGATGGACACCCTCAAAATTTGCAATATTTGTATAGATGTCCCTGGTTTTTTAGAAATTGCACAAATATCCTTGGATCATAATTTTCAGGCTTTTGTTTTGTTGTGCACATCACTTCCTTCTCCCTTTGTGCACACATTGCTTCTTTTTTGTAACAGCATGCTCGGGAAGTGGTGTGCACAACAAAGCAAATGCCTATAATTTACAATCCAAGGATATTTGTGCAACTTCTGAAAAATCAAAGGCATTTAGGACATCTCTAGAAGTATTGCACATTTCAGGGGTATCCATTAAGCTTTCCCTTAATTTTATGATGACCTAGCAAAACATTTTGTGCAAAACCACCCCCCCCCCCCCCCCCCCCCCCCCCGCAATCTTGTCCATGGAAAATTATACGCTTGCGCTTACTCTGTTTACATGTGGCCCACCAAGGGAAGGAATGCCTTTATGCAAAATGTATTCTGCATCAATAATACCCACTTTCTCACTCCTCAAACCCTGCGTTGTTGCCAAAAACACCTTACCGTTAAATTCCTAAAGTAGAACGCTTTTGCATTTTCCAATACGCAGAATTCTTTGACACTTCTCCACAGTCCTCTATTGGCTCTATAACATGTCTTTTTATGCATTTCAATACTTTGCTGTTAATTTAGGGGTTTGACGTTAAGCTATCCAGAGTTTCTGTAGAATGAAACCTAATTTCGGAATTTTAACAAGATACATGGTCAAATAATATGTACTGTGTTGTGAAACATACGAAATTCCTTTGTTTTGTCCCATTTTTAGTATTTTTTTTTGTTAACCCTCAAATACTTCCTCAACCAAATTTGATCAATTTCGATTAAGGTTTTTGGCAATTGAGCTTCACCCTAAATTTGTTTTCCTTGTCCAATGAAGTTCAACTAAATCTTCTACTTTCATGTGTAAGGTCAAAGCAAAATGAGATAGTGGAGGTTCCAGAATCTCCAAATCTTGCTCAAAGTGTGCAACAATGACTTTTGACCCCTAAAAGATCACTTGTCCCTACGGGGGACAAATGGGATTTTGGGCATGTACTTATGACTAAATTATTTTGTGTAATTTTTTGAAATTTTTATGGGAGATGGGGAATTCTAAGATCTATGTGGGTATCTAATTTTTTCCTCATTCCAACATTTATTAAAGAAATTATAAATGAATTTATGAGAATTTTTGTTTGGCGGGCAGCCCAAAAACTTCTTTAAAAATTGCATTTTTAAAAAATAAAATTTTTAGGTTAGTTCTTTAGACTTGCATACATGTGGGAAGCTTTGAATCATTCAATTCTAATTGAAGAGATAGAAGTTATGAGAAGTTTTAGTTTGCGGGTAGGTGTGGAAAATCTCAAAACTATGCCTATACGCAAACTAAAACTTCTCATAACTTTTATCTCATCAATTAGAATTGAATGATTCAAAATTTCCCACATATATGTAAGTCTAAAGAACTAACCTCAACTTTTTACTTTAAAAACATGCAATTTTTAAAAAGATTTTTGGGCTGTTTGCCAAACAAAAATTCTCATAAATTCATTTTTAACTTCTTCAATAAATGTCTTAAAGAGGAAAAAATTAGATGCCCACACAAATCTTTGAATTCCCCATCTTCAATAAAAGTTTCAAAAAATCATGCAAAACAATTTAGCCATAAACACATGCCCAAAATCCCATTTGTCCCCGGTAGGGACAAGTGGTCCTTTAGGGGGTTAAGTTACAAGCAATCAATGTGCTGATATATTTAATTGCTTTTGGACTATTCATGTAACAGTCAACTTTCTATGCTCTTTAATTTCTAAAGATCTCTCAATGTTTTGCATATATTTTCCAATTTGGTTATATCTCCCAACGTTTTTGCTAATATCCCGAAATATTTCAAAAATATTTATCAGATTTTTACAAACCAAAATATTTCCTACACTAAGGTATTAGTTACTTTGGATAGTCCATAAGTACTTAAATATGGCATCGCAGTACCTGAGCACAATAGCCAATTTTCAAGTCGATACCCCATCCATGGATTAAGTCATTCTGATGCAAACCACCAACCACCATCCACCATATCCATTTCAGAACTTTGGGGTCTTAAAAACATCGTTGGACATAGTAGCAAGTCAACCTACTTAATTGAGGATTTTCAAATCCATGTCCCTTGGGGAGATCTAACGATTTAGACTAAAGAAAAGGATTGTAAAAGCTTGAACCTTCCCTAACTTACCAATTAGGTGGTAAAAAGATTCCATTCAACATCACTAATTCTAAGGTTAAAAGTTCAAACATGAAAACGTATAATGACACATTTAACTGGTTATGCAGTATTTACGTAAACGTAAATTTTTCATGTTCTTCAACATTGGAGATTTTTCAATATTTGGTTTTTTTTTGTCCAAAGTTTTGTAGGTTGTTTGATTTGAACACGTCTTTCAATATTTTGCAAGTGTTTCTTGATATTTTGCAAGTCAATTCACTTTTTGGACAATTATTTTGGATGGTCCTTGCTTGGTTAAATGTGGCAGCTGATCCAATGACATGTGAATTATCATATGGATTATAAGGTATAAGGAATTGATATGATCAAGAAGATTCCAAGATACCTTACAAATGAAAAATACAAAGAGATGTGAGATGCATAGTGTTATTCTAAAAATAATGTTGAGACTAATAGGGGGGCGTGAAAAGGGATGTTGTTTCTATGTATATATATAATTAGGCTACATTTGCTTAAATGTAGAATATTCATGGAATCTTGGACTTTCTAGATATTTCATTTATTTAAGACTGTGCAAATCAATGGAAGATCTCCCACTTTTTTGTATACATCTCTCCAAATAGTTAATAATTGGATTCTTGTTTTTGAACTCTAGATTGTCCATATGTATATAGTCTATATCAAGACCAAGCTTAGTTAAATATGATATATATAATATAACAAGGCCAAATATAGCTAATTTGGTATACCTAACAAGGATGTGTTTTCACCTTATAGGTCATAACCTTGATATTTGAGCCTTGGTTGGCTACAATTGCACCCACATGCAACAACTGGTTGCCAAGTCCAAAAATCATATATGCTTAAACTAGGCTTAATTGACGGAATGAGAGCACTACCTGAATCATGTGCCACACACACTGCCAAGCTGCCCGTGTAAAAACCGGGGCCATAACTTCAACATATCTGCATCCATTATGCAAGGCAATAATTAAGTTAGAGCATTTTTGTATTTTAAAACATAAAAAACGAATGTATACTATGGAGAAAAAAAGAGGAATTTAAAATATCATTAGCTGTCCTTCCTTTTAAAAACAAAAGAAAAACAATCCTTACCCAGTACATGGAACTGCTTTATTGTCTGCTGAACATGACCGTGTAATAATTGATCTGCACCACAGTTTAGAACAGGAAAAAAAAACAAAAAAAGAACAGAAGGGCAAAAAGATATTCATGTTAGAGATGAACTAAGCTTGGCTAAACACACAAAATGATATTAACCCATTAACGCCCTGAGGTCAGGAAATACATGGGAAATCTACCATGTTCTGGTCGATCAGGCGTTAATGGGTTCATTATAACCAAGCAATCATGATGACTTGTTATTGAGGACTAGTTTTATGGTGAATTTTACACAATATTTTTTCTTCTTTCGGTGTAAAAGAATCAGAATTGACATATGAATGTTGTATGGAAACTTTTAAACTCAAACCCTAATCTGAGTGTCACAATGTTAAGCATATTGAAAATTCTTCAACAAATATCCGTTTAATATTTGAGTTTATTAGAGTTTGGCGATGGAAACATACTCATTGTTGGGATGTCACTTATCACAAGAGTGAGCAAGAACTTAAAATGAATGACGTGGCATCAATATGAAACCTATTGAAACATGTTAGGGGATTGATATGCCTACCACACCCTTTCAGATATTCTACCACATCCTCGGGGTAAATTTTAGATTTCTATCATCAAACAATTGAATTTGAGAATTTGGAATTCAGATTTGGACTTAGAGACCTTGATTTTGTTTAGAACCATAAAAAAAAGTTGTAATTGAACAACACCCAATGAAAAAGCTTAACTTGGAGGAAAAGTATTACTTTTACTTTTGTTTATAAAAAATAAGCGTTTTCATTGGGTGTTGTTCAATTAGAACCTTTTTATGATTCTAGACAAAATCACTGTCTCTGAGTCCAAATCTGAATTCTGAATCCTCAAATTCAGCTTTTTGATGGTAGAAATCTAAAACTTACCCCAGGGTGTGGTAGAATAACTGAAAGGGTGTGGTACACATATCAATCCCCAACATGTTAATGTGTCATTCTTAACACATTATGAGGCCTTCTATACTGTGATTCCAGTATACGTTCATACAACTTTCAAATTCTTTATCTAGCAATTTTCTCTGTTGCCCTAAACTAATAATGAATCCTACCCTTGCACCAGAAGTAAAAGTCGATGAAGAGTAGTAATGATTTGACACAGTTTCCAGATTTGTGGATTCCAAAAGTTTAGGTCCATTGTTTAGGAATTAGGGTTGTAGTATTTAGGGTTTTGGTGTATGGATTTTAGTAAGAATGGGGATTTAAGTGTTTTAAGGTTTTGGTGTGTGGGTTATATTAACGTTTTGGATTTTAAGCTTTAGGATTTAGGATTTTGGTGTGTGGGTCATACTAAGGTTCTGGTTTGTGGATTACACTAAGGTTTTGGTTTGTGGATTACATTAGGATTTTGGATTGTAGAGTTCAGGATTTTGTTGTGTGGGTTATACTAGGGTTGAGGGTTTTAGAACTTAAGGATCTTGGTGTGTGAGTTATATGAGAACTTAGGGATTTAGTGTGTGGATTCTAGTAAGGTTAAGGGTTATCAACAATTAGAAACACATACAAAATAGTTTCAGTTCAGGACTTGCAGTACAAGGGAATCAGGATTTAGGGATTGAAAACGTACCTGTGGGCAGTTAGGCGAGGATGGCGAACTGTGATTTTATGATGAATTTCTAAGGAGGCTGGATCCAGCGCAGGCTGTGATATTTCAAGGCCCTCTGCCTGCATTATTTCCAAGTACCTGGGCACATGAACTCGTAACCTTCTTTAGAGGCCCTTTGCGGCACTTTAAAATCCAAATTTGAGATTCTGATACTACGAAAGAGCTATAGTTTGAATTCCAACCTGTTAGTCAAAAATTAATAACGCAACAAGTGGTTGGAGTTGTATGGTAGAAGAAGAAGCCAGAACATTTTCTATAATAACAAAAGGAACGTTTCTTGAGCTGGTCATGTCAAAATGTGTTATTAATTTCAATTTTGAAAGTAATGGGTGCACAATTAGATGAGATAAGGAATGCTTTGGCTTAATGATGCTAAAAAGTAAATGAAAAATAAGTAAAAGCTTCACTTGTCACCATGACCTTGCAAAGGGGCCAATAAATCTTCAAGACATGCAAGCATTTTGCACCCATGTAAGAAATGAATCAAGTTTCTTGAGCAAACAAAACCAATTATGCAATTTTTTTGGCAATCAACAGCACAACCTTTAGAAGAAAAACATGTCTTAAATGACTAATTCACAACAATTGTAAATGTCCTAAATAATTGTAATTGAGTCATTGTATATATTTGTTTAGGACATTTGCAATCATTGTGAACTAATTGTTTAGGACATCTTTTTTTTTTAGTGAACAAATCAAAAACCACAATTGATGAGAGAACTTGTGGTGCAAACCCCACTTGTAGGATCCCACTTAGAGAATCCACAACTTTGCTCACACAAAAGCCAAGGGAGGTGTGGGGGTCATTATGTCAAGTGGCTGGTCACATAATTTCAATGACACAATTCTCATAATAAACAAAGGAGAATAAAATGGGGGAAGAGAACCAATTTCTCTATCTGATTCAATTGACATTTTAGAGTGCATGTCATGGAAAGTACCAAGACCATGGGTTCCTTGACTTTCTTCAGGTGAATTGACATTCAACTTGCTAAATTATCCTTTGTTATTGATGTTGCATGTTTGTAGCATGAAAAATGCAATTGAACATTTACATTCTATTATAAACTTGACATGAAATGGGGTATTGGAATCTTAGACCTTTATTAAAAAATTTACTTACGAGAAAAGGAGACATTCAACAAGTACAACACAATTGTTTTTATCATCTAGCACACACACAAAATTCAGTATGCTTGAGGTGATTATATCCGTTGCACATAGCTTTTCAATGAATAATGTGGAATATCTTTTATTTTGATAGGCGTTGTGTAAGACGTGATTCTCATAAGATACAACTTGCAACTGTTTTTGGCAGCGTTCAAACTTTGATACCTCTTAGACACTACAAACTTGGTGAACTTCTCACTTCTGAAAATAAGTTGGTTCGAAAGGTTGACTGAATTATGCATGAATTTGGATTATTCTTGAAGTTGTGATGTTGTTAAAATTTTTGTTAGTGAGAAAATAATGGAATTAAATCCATGCTTCAGTTTGGATTGATAACATTTTGAGTTCACCCCTTACTTTCTTAGGAGCACTACTGTCATATTTTACTAAGCATGGACTTTGCAAAATTCACAAATAATAATCTAAACTTTTTGAAGATGTATACAAAGTATTCAAAGATCTATTGATTTTTTCTAAATACTAGAAGATTTCTTGATGTTTTACCTTTATTATTTAGACATCAAAAAATCTCTCAATATATTGCGTCATTTATAGTTACACACATTGTTTATAAATACATAAATATTCCATGGTTAGTTAAATACGGCATAAATTGTTTAGATAACTCCTTTACAAATTGCTTGGTTAGTATGTAACAATATGCAATTTTAAGAGGGAAGGCTTTGAACTTACCTCTCGGCATGGAAGTGTCGAACTCCCAAGTCTTCGTCCCAAAGGAAGATATAATCGTATTGGTCCACAATGTCCGGGTGCATGAATCGTTTAGCAAACCACCTATGAATTCATCCAAACGTGAAATTCAAACAAATTAAACTCTTCTTTCAGTGCCCCCAATTCTATTACTTTTCAAGTTATTAATCAAGTGCCAAAATGGCTATATACTTAAAAGGTTCTCAATCAATGGCAACAAGGTGATTTTTTCCTTTGGTTTCACACATGCCATTAAGCAAAAACTAAAGAAGTTAAAAAAATTGCACGGTCATGTATGTTAAAGTGGTTTCTTTATAGCTCTAAAATTGTAACATTCCATTCAAATGCACATTCCTCTGATAATAATCCAGATGGATGAAAGTACAAGGTTCCAAGTGAACGACTTAAAGAAACTATGATCTTAAAATTCAACCACTTTAACGACTACAAAGATAGGTTAATAACGAGTAAGTAGAATTATAAGTTGGACCAAAAATGACAACAAAATTTCTTCAATGAAGGTGAGTACAAAGCAGCCCCTTTTGTTCCATATTTTAGAGAGTGCTAGAATGGCAAAATAAAATAAAATAAACATAAAATATCACAGTGAAGCTCCAACATGTTTGTCTGTTCATTTTTGTTTACTTTGGATGTAGATTCTAAGTTTATCTTTGTCATGTTTATCTAAAGGAAATTGATACATGTACCACCCCTTCTTGACCATTCTATCACACCCTATTGTATATGGTCAATATTACAATATTAAAATAGGTGTGGATCATGGGAAAAACATCACTAATTTGAAAATACAACTTGAAATAGAAGAGATAGTTTTTATTAAAAATTTTAGCTCTTAATCCTGCTCATAGTATCAACCTAAAAATTCATGAACTAATCTAAACATAATTCAGATTTTTTGATTGAAACTATGAGCGGGATCTAAAGCTTTAAAAAATTAAAGTTGCAACTTCTATGTCAAGTTGTATTTTCAAATTAGTGATGTTTTTCTTGTGGTCCACACCTATTTTACTGTTGTAAATATTGACCATATACAAGGGTGTGGTAGAATAGTCAAGAAAGGGTGGTACATGTATCACTTCTCTTATCTAAATCTAAACTATTTATTATAATTCTAAATTTTCAAAAAAACTCATTTCATTCTAAACCATGTAAAACATATGGAGATCTCTTATTATTTAGGCAAAACATCAAAATATCTCCTAGTGCAATGCAATACATCAAGAAATCTTCTGATGTTTTAGAAAGACACCAAACTATCTCTCAATGCCTTCAATAGATTATTATTTATATCTCTCAATGCCTTGAATAGATTGTTGTTTTTAAACTTTGGACCGACTGTATTTTATTTAAATATGGTATGTCTCATATCTGTGTATATGTTTTACTATACGGTCATCTACATTTGACAATTCTGTCCATTTTTAGTGTACGGGTGATCAAGTCACTATATAATTCTCAGTTTTTGGCTCATTAGCAACTAGATTATATTCCATTAGTATTTTTCAGCTCAAAAGAAAAGCTGTGATCCCAACATGGAATTTGCTTTTACTTGGACCGAGACTTGGACACATCATGAAACACACCTACTTCACACCCTCCAATATGGGAAAAGGAGGTGCACTTTTTTTGTACACGAATGTGCAAAAAATGGCTCCATTGGCAGGTGACATTCCATAAGAAATGGCAAGAAATGTACAGTACTTTTCATGTGGAGATACCTACCATTTGGTCTGATGTAAAGCCATGATGTGGATGGACTGGTTACTCCATGCAAGGTCTTGCCATTGCTCAACCACCCCATCGTAATGAAACAACATAATGGTAAAATTATGGCTTGAAAACTGCACACAACATCCCACTTAACTGAACCTAGATTATTCATGTAATTTTGGAATTTGTGTGCAAAACATAGATGGAGGTCATCTTTCAATGTCAGGGGACATAAATCTGCCAATATTTTGTACAAATCTCCTAATGGATATCATCCTCCTTCCAATGTACAATATCCATAACCAAATATAAAATAAGAAAAATTTAATGGATACCCTGGAAGTTTGTAATATTTGTATAGATGTCCCTACTTTTTCAGAATTTGCACAAATACCCTTGGATCATAATTTTCAAACATTTGTTTTGTTGTACACACCATTTCCTTCATGACTAAAGTTGAAGCAAGGAATGCAATTGAATAAGAAAGAAGCAGCATGCACATAAAGGGAGAAGAAAGTGATGTGCACATAAAAACAAATGCCTAAGAATCATGGTCCAAGAGTATTTGTGCAATTTCTGAAAAACAATGGACATCAATACAAATATTGCAAATTTCAAGGGTGTCCATCAAATTTTCCTATAAAGTACACATCTCTCAATGTACAGCTAGCGCACGTCTTGGGATGTTCTATATACGTCTCCGATGGCGTTTTACATTTTTTAGTTACTACTTGTGGATTTTGCATTGTTTAGATTTAGTGAAATGTGACATAAATGCAATGCATCCTTTTGCTATGCAAATTACTTTCTCTTCATAGCATGCAAATAAATAATTGATAGTATGCCTCAATTATCTAAATTTGGATTATTTATATAATTTTCCGTTTTGTATTGTTATAGACTATGCAAAACATTGCCAGACCTCTTTACGGTTTGGACATCAAAACACTTCCTTATGTTTTGCATATATTCCTAAAAGTAAAAACAAGTTTAATATTTCTAAAACTTTGGATTGTCTAGCTGATGTTAAAAGACAGTATAAATTTGTTTGTGACAATGTCATATTTGAATGTGGCTTGTCTAAGGTCAATTAGCGTTTGACCATATTGATGATTGACTTGATCATTCAAGGTCAATTACGTTCTGACCATGTAAAATATGGTATTGGTTGTTTCTTATGCAGTTTTTTTTTTTAAATTTAATAAATGGTTTTGATACACATGGATTTTTTTTATTAATAAAAATAAGCTTCGTGTTTGCTGTTTGCTCCAAACTGTAAATACAGTCCTTCTTTTAAACTTGCAACAACGTCACTTTCTGACAATTTCATATAATTACCACGTGACATTTTCATGCTTACAGTGGTTATTCAGTGGCAACTCCTACTTACTGGTTGAGTTTGTGAGATATTTAGTCCTTACACCCTCATGTTCAAGGATATTGAAACCAACATAAAAAAGAAGCTAGAGCCACAACGTGTTATCTCCAATAGCTGTAACTTATTTTGTACGGTAGTTGCACTATAATTGTAGCTTGTTTTAAGCTCAAGGCTACCGTTCAAATTTTTATTAATAGAAAATATTATTCATTTTAAATAATGTCAAAAAAATTTAGCCGGCAGCAATCATGCGCCAGAAGCTTGGCCAAAAGCTATAATGTATATCTTCACAAAAGTCAAATTTCATTCCACAAGCAAGGACCAAAGTACATTTTGGGTTTAGACCGTGCACCCTAAACCCCCTGCAGATACTGCAAATTTAACAAAATTCATGTTGACTTTCCTTGAGTTTCTCATTTGACTATAAATGTAGCACCTAAGGGGTGCACTTTTTGTGGGTGTCCCAAAAAAACATTGTAGTATACCAAATTTGGAATCCTGATTCAATTCCTTAAAGGACCCAATATACGATAATTCAATTACATAATGGGAACTTTATAAAAAACCAAGGTAGAATCTGGATGCTTAATATTTGGTGAAGTTATCTTACCTTCTGTACAATGTCGTTCACGACAGTTTTCTGCTTGATGCCGACTGCCATAGCCAACAAGTTTTTAGGCAATGCATTCTTCACCTGACAATAGACAAAGATGGGCACCATCAAAAATCACTTACCATTGATTTGGATGGTGTATTTAAGTACATTTGGAATGTGCAAAGTTTAGAAAGAATAATTCAAAAAAAAATGAGAGTCATGTGCAAAAATATTGGGAAGTCTCTCAATGTTTGAGAACATATATAGTCCAAAATTGCATGAATGGTAAAAAAAATTTCTAAGATTGATTTTAGAAGATGAGCATACATATACATGAATAAATAAAAATTGGCTTGTTTATTATTGTACAAGTATGGAATTTTCTATGGCCAAGCTAAAATATGCATTTGCAAGGAATATTTATGCCACCTTTGTTAGAATGGCCTCAAGAGCAGTATGTTGTTACTTTGGCACAATTTAGATCACAACGTCAATACCCAAAAACTTTATTGATCCTAGTTTGAGGATTGTAAGTAGACCACTGTGAAGAATATGTCACTACTTTTGGCACATGAGTACTGCCAATTCAACAAAATTGGCATTTATTCAATAGAGAAAACAGAAAACGTACTACAATGGATGAAGAATGAATAGCAAGAAACTTGGTAGGTACTAACGTCTTTCTCGTAGAGTGATCGCATTTGCAAATCGCTGGTTGCAGCAACCATGCCGCGAGGCATTTCCTTGCCCCTCTTCCTGCCTGGCGATTCCTTGCATTCAGTGCCATTCACTGACAACACCTCCGTCTGCGCACAAACAAGCAGAAACACCAGACAAGCTCCGCATTCAACGGAGATTACAAGACACGGAATCAAAACATAGAATTATTTGAAACTAGTGAAGTCGGGAGGGAAGATGCAGGAGTTTACTGAAGGAGTGGACAGAACCTGGAGTCGAGTGTTAAACGAGGATGAAACTTTTTCTAGAAGTGAATTGTTCTGCAAATGTCCAGGCAAACGTTGTGGGATTAACTTCGAAGGCATCTTACTTTTAAGCTCAGAGTAGTTGAGTTGTGAGACTAACCATCTTGGCTTGTTCGGTCACGAGGACGGTGCTGAGAATGAATGTGAAGCAGAACACCACCACTGCAGCACACGTGATGAATTTGGGTTGGCACAAGCTCCAGAACTTTGATAATCGTACTCCATTGTCATTTGAAGGAAGGCGTTTTAATTGATCGCTTGGCTGCTGCTGCATCAGAAAACAATGTCGACTGTTAAAAGGTGTGTAAGAGTTTAATATCCAGATCATGCTATCAAAGGGTCATTTGCTGTAAGAGCATGAGCGGTACCAGAGCTAGCACCTTTTTGCCATGGCCTGTATTCCTGTAAGTGTGACTCAAAATCCTGGCATGAAGCCTTGCCAAGCTTCATATTAGGTAAATTGGGAAAAATAGTACATTTTGGGACTTTCACTATTTCTGTCATTATGTAAAATTTAGCATATTACAAAAAAACAAGCATGCACTTTCTTGTACAATAGCAAAGTCTTAGTGATTGCCTCCAAGAATTTCAAATAATTACAACTTTGAGCTAAAGCTATGCCTACATTTACTGTAAGATGGTGTAGGTCCCTCTGTTTTTCCCAATTTACCTACCAAGGCCAATGGCCTTGATTTTAACCTAGGGTTCTGCTCGTGCTAGAAAGTTTAAATTAAAGCTTAGGGTTGTACTAGGGTTCGAAAGTTCAAGGTTTTTTATTCAGCACCACGTGCTCGTGGTATGTGTATGGGATTGTGGAAGTGTTCTCTCTTTTGAGGATCCTTGTGCAAATAAGAACTGAAAAAAGTAACATTCTTCTCTAGGTGACTCCTAGAAGCGAGAACGAGAACGAGAGCTTCACTGGACAATGTGCAAACTTAAGGCGAATAGAAGGTGAAGGCAGTGAAATGAAAACGAAAAGAGCAATGGATAGGAAGAGACTGTAGTTTAAACGAGAAGCCAAGGACTAGAAAGGAAGAGAACTTGAAAAAATGGTGGAGTCGTACCGGAAGTAGTCCCATCGGTGCAGCTTGCATTTACAGCTCCAGAGCTAAATCCTCCGCCGGATGGTTGCTCAGTTGATCGACATCTCGAAACTGCTCAGCTAAACCCCAACAATGCTAGCAACCTGCTTCATCAAGCAACTCACAACAACCTTTCGGCTACTGAATCAGTATATTAAACAACTCCTTGGGACCAGTGCCGTTAATAAGCTCACTATCTCAGGCGCATGGAGCCCACTGGGCAATACTAGATAGATTGGGAAAAACAGTACATTCTGGGACTTTCACTATTTCAGTCATTATGTAAAATTTAGCATATCACAGAGAAACAAGCGTGTACTTTCTTGTACAATAGTGAAGTCTCAGTGATTTCCTCCAAGAATTTCAAATAATTAGAACTTTGAGCTATAACTATGCCTACATATACCTATATATAGCTATGCCTACATTTACTGTATGTAAGATTAAGCTGGAGTACAAAATGGTTCCTCCGTTTTTCCCAATTCACCTAATATGGTGTTGGCAGGGGCTGAAAGAGTCTCTAAAGGAATCCTGACTTCCTTGTGAAGCTAGGCAGGTACAGGTATCTTTGGATCCGATACAAATTCTAAATTAGAGGCTTCGGTGACAAGAACGGAAAGGGCTACTCAATCAACAGAGAATGAAGGCCACTGGAGCTGCAAATCTGAAAGTTACAACGCCTAGATGCCGAATCGACACCATAGACACCGTGTGAGATCGATGGTAGAATTATCTGTTTCCAGCAAAGCTTGGGGTTGGTTGATTGCAGCTGAAGCTAGGCCGTCTCTAACTACAGCTACAGCGGACGATTGGACTAGGGCGAGGAAAAGAGCAAACATCTTTGTTGGAGCCAGAGGAAAATGAAATCAAAACGAGGTGAGTGTATGAGTGAGTGGGGTGACAAGGTTGTGATTCCAGCTGTGTCATAATGCTGAAACTCTCTCAACCGGGACTTCTGAGTCACCTTGCTCGCAATGCCGGCCACTCATCGAGGGGCAGTCCAGGGCCACCTGTACCGTCATCCAGTGGGAGCATCTCTGCACGTGGTTTTTTAAACAGGCCTCTCTGACACTAATTTGAAAAAATATTGGTTTTTCAGAAATCCATCGATGGCTTTTCTATGTCGGTTTTAGGATTGTCAGTTTACTTTGACGTGTTCAAATGTCTTCTACCTCTTATTTCAGAATTGTTGTGTATGATCACTCATCCCTGGGCAGAGTCTATCCCGACCTAGCTCTCATGAAGCCTGGGTATGTCGGAGATGCCGGCCTTGATCTACTGCTGTCCACATGAGTCCGCGCTTAAAGTGTCTAACTCAATGTTGACATCCGCCCTCCAGGTACCCGCCTCTCGATTGATTTCCACTTACAGCATTTGATCTTGACACGCCAGGCATCTCTTCTATTCCGCTGCAATTATTTGATTACTTAGGCCAGGTGTAGTTATTAAACCCGTGGCAGGACAAAGCCCACCCACGCGGCAGGCAACATCAATTTCGATAAAAATGGCTGTGCACCATTACTTCGGCCACGGCAGCACGGTCTGAATACTAAATCCTAGATTTTTAACTGAAACTAGCCCAGTGTGAAGATTATGTCCTACTCCTAGTTTTGGCGCATGACTACCGCCAGTTTAACGAAGTTGAGCTCCTGTTAAAATTAGGATGACATGCCATAGAAATATCATAGAAAATATCACTCGAGTTTCTAGACCAGGTTGTTAGAAAGAGCAACAAGAAGACCAAATGATTCTTTATCAATTAACTTAACTGAGATGGTCTCCGCATGGTCCCATGGCCTTCTTACAAAACGAGAGAAGAAGCTGCAATTAAGCTCTCTCGGTTATGTATACCAAGCTCCGTATATGCAAATAAACAAAGGAACTCTTGTGGTGACGAACTGTGTGCACGTCTTGGACTTTTCTCTTTTGTTCTTCTTCTTCTGATATTCCAATAGCTCCTAGAGCTCTAAAGAAGAAGACAATACTCACCAGCAGAACAGACGTCGCAGTCTCAGTAGGAGCAGCATTAATTAATCGTCCCTGAGCAGAAGAATGATTGCAAAAGCACACACACAACTACCGTGTCAGTCGTCCAGGCTCGGTCCACTGGTGCACTACCACTGGACCCCGCAATCTGCACATGCCCCGGTTTCTGTCAGACAAGTGAACGCTTTCAGATGATTGTAGGTGACTGGCTCAATCAGTATAATGGCTCAGTGCCTCGGCCCAGCCTCTCGCCCTCATCACCAATCTCGGGTGGCTGGCATGCAGTGTGATCTCAAACTTCATTTTCATACTTAGCTCAAGAGGCTTAAAAACACTACAGGATGTGCCAAAACTTTCAACTTTAACACGGAACAAGCTAATCACATAGATTCATGGGGAAATTTGATGGATTTCCCAGCCTGAAGTTTGTGATATTTGTATAGATACCCCTGGGGAAACTGCACAAATACTCTTGGATCTTTTTTAGGCATTTATTTGTTATGCTCATCCTTTCCTTCATGACCAATGTCGAAAAAGGGAGTGCAATGGAACAAAAAAGAAGAAGCAGCGCGTACACAAAGGAAAAAGGAAGTGATATGCACAACAAAACAAACGCCCAAAATTTATGATCTAAGGATATTTGTGCAATTTCTGAAAAACAAGGGTATCTATACAAATATCGCTAATTTCAAGGGTATTCATCAAATTTTCCCTAGATTCATTGGTCGAATGCCAGTGAGGCCAGGTAGAAAGGTTGGTGGAAAGGGAAGCAGATTGTGATGCTGCTGGTGCAGGAAGCCAGGAACCATGATCATGAACAATGTGGATGATGAAGAAATGATGCCACTCATGCCTGCACAGAAATCCGGGACAGAAATCCTGGGAGCGAAGGTGGCAATACCAGGAGAGAGTAATTCAAGGGAAGAATACGGAATTGCAGGGCTGGGCAGGGCAAGGATGATATAAGACTTCCTCAATAGCAGCTTCTGCAGCAATGCAGTGCAATTCTTATCTAAGGAGAATTTCATGGATACCCCTGACCTTTTCAAGAATAATACAGGTAAAAAATGCTAGGGAACCGCCTCCTCAAAGGTAGTTTCATCACTTCCATGGACTTGTTCATTGCACTAATACATCAAGATCCAAAAGCAATAGAGGATATTGAATGAAGTGCATGATTGTGATTGTAATTAACTGGATTAGAAATGAAAACAACTTATGAAATTTCCACATGGCATGTATTGTTTTCACAAATATTGTAGATTCCACACTTTGTGAGAGCATCAGTGTTTGGGACTAACAAGTAACCAATGTATTCTTATGGCCACTTTATACTTGGGGTTGGGCCGGATTGTGGGTTAGCTCGATTGAGGAGCCTTCCGGCCTCCAATCCGGCCCCAAGCCATGCATCCAACCCAACCATGTATAAAGTTACTAGGGCCTGATTGTAAGTTTTGGGAATTTTGGGAACATCCTTGGGAACCTTGGGAACCTCATTGGGAACTTTGGGAACATCATTGGAAACATCATTGGGAACATCATTTCAAACTTTGGGAACATCATTGGGAACTTTGGGAACTTCTTTGGGAACTTTGGGAACATCATATTATAATATTGAATTAGAATTTTAACTTTTTTTTTCAAAAAAAAATGTTGAAACTTTCTTTAAGATTTTTTTTTTTTTTTTTTTTTTTTTTTGAAAATTTTCAAAACATTTGGATTTTTTTAATTTTTTTAAATTACTTTTTAGCTCAATCTAGCCCAAGTTTGGAGTTTGGCCCACCTAAAACCTTGTCTTGATTTCATGACTTGGGCCCAATGTTTTGGTGCCAAAATATTGCTAACTAGGATGCCACCTAAGATAATTGTAATTCCGGCCCAGCTCAAGTATAAAGCCCTTGGGTTGGATTGAGGACAACTGAGCGATCCTATTGGTCAAGATTTGAAGAGTTCAGGCCGGCCCTCAATCCGGCCCCAAGTATAAAGTGGCCCTTAGTGGGTGAAAATGCACAAAAGCTTTGCCAAAATTTAAAAGTATATGAAAAAAACCAGTCAGATTTTCCATACATTGAGAAGCTCTACACCAAAATCACCATCTGATGTGGACCACACTGTTTTTGACAAATATTACTAATTACTACCTTTTGCAATGTTACTATGATTTATAAATCTTCAAATCGATATTATTTCCACATAATTCAAAAGTATAGTCAAGCTTTCTGAATGCTTCAAGCTGTAGAGTTTATAAGCTCAATTTATAGTAAAAATAAAAAATTAATGTGAATCACTACATTTTTGAACCCACAACAATTATTCACCAACAATATGGTGATTGTGCTTTACAATAGAACTCTAAACCAATATCCTCTAAACTGATATCCTCTATAATCTAATATATAACACAAATCTCAATGTCAAACCATACGTTAGTCATAAACCAAAGCAATTAATTCAATAGTAGTAATGCTCCTTGGTGCTATCTAGGCATTAACTTCAAGGTCACTTCACTTACACTTCCACAAAATTAACTAATAACTTAAATTAATCTAGTTCTTGGGGTCCCAACCATATTAGTTTAGAGGAGTTCTACTATACTAGGAGATGACTTTAGAAAGCTTTGCAATTAATCTAAGTAATAAAATTTGACTTGTATTATTGAAATGAGAAATATATGCTCAAATCAACATAGGCCACCCAATGAATTTGCAGTAAGTTTTTTTTGTGTGATTGCACAACATGTCTTCATGAGCATTGTAATGTTGTTGAAAATAATTTCTTCCTCAAAATCTCAACATAGTAGAGACAACAATTATCTTCAAAGTGTATCCTCGATATTATCCATGATTCTTGTTGACATTATCCACGATTCTTGTACAAACCCATGTCTTTTTATTAATATGTTTCCAAAAATCAATAAAAGTGGGGTTTTCGGTAGTTTACATTAATTATTAATACCTCCATGATCAACATTGAGTCAATAGCATGACCACCCAATGAAATCTAGCAACAGGCCTTCTTGAATTGATTCTTTTTATGGAAACAATAACAAGGTAAATTCTTTTTAAAACTTAACAAGTAGTTCAATAACACAAATCAAGGTGTAACTATTGTTTTTATTACACAGAGAAGAGTGATTACAATGGTGGACGAAGTTCAACACAACAAAAAAAAAAATCAAATTATATTTGAACCAGTAGCAAGTGAGTTAGTTTAACTAAAAGTATATCAAATGACCGTCTGAAAGAGCAAAATCGTTCAATCCCGAAGAAATCATGCAAGAAGAGTAATTAGGTTTAAAATTCCTTCAGTAAGCTACATTCTAGCAACAAAGCCAACCATAATTGGAGGCACATTCTGGAATTCATATACATCTTGTACACATTACTTTAGCATTCAGGACTACAGTCATTTCACCAAGGTGTTGTAATTAAGGGCCAATTGGAATCGTCTTCAAGACCGAGATCCCTATAAAAACAAGAAAGTAGTTCAACAGATATCGGATGACATCTTACTTTTGAAGGACGTATATCCTCCAAGCAATTCCGGAACACCTTAAATTTTTTATGAATAAGCATGTTCCACACAAGATTCAGATGGAAATTTATTTTGTACCTTTTGACCTAGTAATATGTGACTCAGATAATGGCCAAATATGGCAGGTCGGTACCTAGAAGCGAAGACCATTCATGTAAGATACTCATATCTGGTTGATCAACAACACATTCAATACACAATTCTATCGGGTAAGAGTGTCGCCGGTTAAAGAGATCGGTTTGTCAGAATAATACATGACCCTACTTGAGCAGCGCAAAAATTCGCTTCAAAGCTATATCAACCATGGAGAGTCAAAAGTAGTGGATCTTTCGCAATTACCATGGCTCACTGCAGCAGTATACCTGATATGCAGCCAAATGATATCTCACGCATGTACGTTTACGTTCGATGTCTTGATTCAAACCTACACTTTTCTCCCCCAAGCAGCCATTGGAAATGTAGAGACAACGGGAAGTGGAAATATGACAGACTCGTTCATTACATGACCTTAAAAATTTTGGAATCTGAAAAGAGAGGTACTAATCTCTGCATTACGACAATTGCGCCTTTCCAAATTTCAACTGTCCGGAGCAACAGATTGCTTCAAAATGTCACATGAATTCTACGCATATCAGACAAGGTAACCAAGGACCTGGCTGCTTGAGCTCCCCGAGCATAAATCCAACCCTGATGAATGTAGAAACAAAACGTACCTATTCACTAAAGTTCTAATCACAACGAGTGGTCTAATATATAATTAGTCTTCCCACAGACTAACAACAACCTCATAGCATAATAAGACGTAATCACAAGAAAGCCCATCTGCAACACAACACCAAAGAGGATGTTATCAATTCAACACTCGAAATAAACATTGACTAGCCTGTAAGAAGCAATCAATGCTTGATTCTTGCTAAAATTCCAAAAGAAGAGCATCCTTGCAAGTTGTCTCGAAACCCAGAAGGCTTCAAAATCACCAATGACAGACTATGGGCACTTGCTGATTCTTAACGTAATCGTGAGAATCTGCCTCTTTTGAGACAAGTTTGTGTTTGCAAAAATAAATCTGCACTTACATAACACGTGGGAGCCGGAAAGAAAACTACGTACTTGGGGGTGTATCAATTCATATCAAGCATTGCGACGGTTGTTCACTTCTGCCACTCTCACAGGGTAAAAATAAGGGTGTGCCTGCAAAAACACAAACAAAATTCCTCAGCTAAAAACTCGTATCAGGAAAACCACGAAGGATGTTTCCACTCACTATTTTGAAGGCTCTATCACACTGCATATTACTTTAAAAATTCAAATCTACTATTTTCTAATCCAGAATATATATATATATATATATATATATATATATATATATTCAAATGGTAGGTGTCCATTTTCTCCACTTCACATGAAAAATTAGAATTGATGACTCATATTGCCAAGGTTCTATGAATTATCAAAAAAAGTAGCCATCTATTATAAGTCAGTTTATCTCGTTCCTTATCTGGAAACTCACTAATACAGTACAACTGCACCTCATCTCCAACTTGAAGTAGAGGATATGTACATACCATAGCCTCTCTGGCAGTCAGTCGATCCTGGTGATCGTAGCGTAGAAGCTTGTCCAAGAAATCCACAGCCTGAAGATTTGTGAAAACAATATAGAATATCAAATTAACCGAGATACATTGGTAAAAACGATATGAGACGTATACGTAAATTCCCAAAATCATTAACTGCACATACCTCAGGGACGACCAGATGCTGATTGTCAGCATTGATGAACTTCGACCAGGGTTTTCTGCTGTGTCTGCCAACAGCAATAAAGCAATGGTGAGAATCAAAATAGCAAAGAAACCTACTTCAACCTCAGGTGGAAATGCCAATCATTCAAACCAATTGCTGAATAAGCACCCAAACCACAACACTGCAGAAATGACATTGCAAGCACTTAGATATGCGTGAACTCTTTCATGGATCTATCCCGTAATCTAGAGCATACCTGCCAACCAACGCTTCCAGGTGAGGGTCCAGCTCCAATCGGTACTTGTTTAGATAAGAATTCAACTCATCTGTTCCCAGCACCTGATGCCAGGTAGCCAAAAATACAAATAAAGTTGTACCATATGGAAGGTAAGAAAACCAATATTTATCAAGAACAAGCCTTCAAAGAAAATAACCGAAGGTGAGAATAAAGTGCATGAGTTGTCACTGCACCTTGGCAATCTTCACAAGTTGGTCATAGTTGTCATGTCCATAAAAAAATGGTTCCTTCCGAAATATCTGCAACCACTTCAACTTACCTGTTCAGTGACGATCATCAACATTGAAACCTGAGCAAGCGCATAAAATCCTTGTAATGACGAGAAAATACGTGTGACCAAGGACCCATGCAAAATAAAATGTAAGAATCCGTTACCATGCCAGCAAACATGCAACCCAAGCTCCACATATCAAGAGAGTAATCATAATCTTGAAGATCAACCAGCAACTCAGGGCCCTTAAAGTACCTGTTGTACAAGAAAAGTCCAAATGGTCGAATCAGAAAAGAGGTAAATTACTTCCACCACTTTCAACTTACCGCAGATGGAAGTTACAAAATGGAGACTATCGAGCAACCACTAACGCCTAACTCAACTTTTGCAAAGGTGCAAGCAATTGGTAAGATTGATTATACTAACCCACAACAACATAAATTTGAAGGGCATACCAAGTATGGAGAGATATCGATTGAACTTACCTGGAGGCAACACGCACATTGTACTCTTTACCAGGGTGATAGAACTCAGCGAGTCCCCAATCAATCAATCTCAGCTTCCGCTGCTCATGGTCGATCATCACATTGTGTGGCTTCACGTCCCTGTGCATGATCCCTTGGGAATGACAATAGTCCAATGCCTGCAGCAACAAGTTTTCCATTAACCCAAATTATACACCTCTGCATTACGTAGATATGATACCGTTGCTAAGATAAATAACAAAAGTTCAAGAAACTGCACAATAATCTTAAACACCTAAATCTCCATTACAACTCATACTCTCTTCAAAAGCCAAACAATTCCACGAGAAAAGGGTAGAACACACACTTTGAGCAACTCGTGGATGTAGTATCGAATATCATAGTCTGTCAGTGTAGGGTAGAGCACTTTAAAATCTGTGTTGTTCACATACTCAAACACTAGGCTCGGTGTTTTTGACTGCTGATCTCGTACGATGTCCAAAAGCTTCACAATGTTGGGCCCCCCACACAGATTCTGCAGAATCTTGATCTCTCTTTTTATCTGTTCATATTTGCAAACATGTTAATATTATAACGAGACCTTGTACACAATTACAAGATAACAAGTAAAAGAGTGTAATCGATAAAAGCGTATCGAGAACACGGGTTGTAGCTAGTTAACCACAGAGGCATTTGTTTTAGCACAAAAACAAAAGTATTCAATTCATCCATAACTCGTTGAACATTGTCATATAAGTACGTATGAATGGAAATGACTGCATCGATTGACAAAATATATTTTCACAGAAACTTCACACCTTTAACTTCCCACAAAGAGAGTACGTAATTACATGTAACCACGAATGAAAAACTTAGCATAAGTGGAGAGCATATCAAAACTATGACATGAAACACACGTGAAGGTCTCAAGAGTAGAATTTCAGTACCTTCTTTTTCTTTACTGGCTTCAAAATCTTGATGACACAACACTCACTACTCACAGCGTTGACGCCTTCGAAAACTTCACTGTACTTCCCTCGTCCCATTTTACGCACTACCTCGTAATCGTCTTGGTCTCTGAAATTCAATACACAGATCAGACAAGCAGGAAAAAATATAAGTACTTGAAATAAGAACATACAATAGTTCTCAGTTCGTCAAAAAAAAATTGCAGAGTGCTTAGGCACTCTAAAATTCATCGAATGTGGACATAATAACCGACTATAACCAAATATTGTGTCTAGGTCTAGGAGTGCGTTGCCTGCATGTTCCTAGAGATGCACATGCGTGGCACCAAATAGAAACAATAGGCGCCAGCATCCCACACTGTATTTCACAGAACCATTCTGGCATCATAACAGCAGGCAGAACCTTTGATTCAGTCGAGAATTCCACAAGATTTTCTGCAATCCTGAACTACTCTAATCACATGTCCACAGTTTGGGCTTTCCGAGACAAAATGCATGTGGAACTTAAGCTCTAATACCAAAAATTCGAAAAATCTGTAATAGCACATCCAAGGCCTAGGGTTTCTTCTAGATTTCATGTTCATCCGCTCGTTTGCAAGGTCAGCAAGTCTTAATAGATTCACTGACAGTTGGAATAAGCAAATATCTGCGCAAGATCATCGGCACTGTTGATTCTGTCTATAGATACGTGGCATTATTTGCGCTTCCAGAGCTGAACTGAATAAAAGAGCTGAAATTTTATGTATAAAACTAAGCGAACTCTAAAAACCGACCCTAAAGCAAGAGTTTTTTACTTGATTTCACGCTCCGCTACTCTGCAAGACCTAATTTTTTTGTTTACCGTTATTGAGAACAAGCAAACAATCCAGAAGAGAAAATAGCAAAAAACAGAGTGCATACCCCCATTGCACGGTGAGAGCCTCGTAATCCCAGTAATCCTTCGGACGCTGCACATTCACATCCGTGTAAACCCGAGCCTTGGACATAACACCTGGCCGTCGAACCGATTTTCCGATCTTCTGCGCCAGATTGACGAATAGGTAGGGCCCTAGGGGGGTTGGAGAATCTCTGCACAAGGGATCACTGCCTGCACCAACAAGTGCGCCACCACTTGAAAGGGAATAAGAAGCTCAAAGCAATGACAAAGCGCCCTCGCAACGTACCGACTCCACGACCGCAACAAGTGCGCCCCTAAGTTAGGTCAGAGGAGGACGGAGCGGAGGATTGTGACAACCAGCGATGGCAAAGCGAGGCCGTGAATCCGGCCGAAGGAAGACGACGAGATTACAACGGAAAAGACTGACTCCGGGCGAGGAGCGAGGGGCACCGCAGTGGAGCGCGAGCGGGGGAAGAAAGAGGTTTCCCTATTCTAGGGTTTCTGGAAATTCTGGATGAATGATTTCGTGAAGTGCTCCGTCCGTCGCTCTCTCACATATGGATGATAGTTGGATGGATGTCGCCCCTTTCTCCCTTAGTTGGCATAGGTGTTCTCTCGTCCTGCTGGCCAAGCTGGGGACCCGTTCTAATCATAAAACTCAAATAAAACAAGAATTCTAAAGAGATGTCTTCACCTGGCTTTGTGAAACAACCTGTAAATTCATAAGAGCTGTCATTGTTTACAGAACACCGGGCTAGGAGGGAAAAGCGTGTAACATATTTAAAGGGGTAATGCATAGGGCAATGCTCAAGGACGAGGGGACTGCAAAAATAAAAAGTCGACAAGGAGGGCGGAGCCTGACGAGGAGGCCTTTTATTTTTGCGATCCCGACGACGAGGGGCATTGCCCAATGTAAACCATGGCACAGATGTTTGGATGAATGTATGAATTTTTGAATGATGAATGCGTAATCCACGATGAAAAATTTGTTATTCACGGTTACACAATTTTCCCCGCAAAACAACCAGTTTTGGAGCAAAATCCACCCCGCATTTGAAGGCAAAACATCTCTGCAGTAGTTTACGGGGTGTATGGTGGGGTTAGTGGTTTTGGGTAAGTACTATACATTTAGACTTAATCAAGGGTAGTCATGGCACTTTCATCTCCAAAAGTGGAGAATGAGAATGCAGACGTGTCTTGTTGTTGGTGGGTGTTGGAGCTTGAGTTCTGCTTCACGCGTGAAACTTTGCACAACCTCATTCTTCTCCTCTAGAGGTGAAGAATGGAGTGGAGAATGAATTAGCATGTGAACTTCTTACCATGGTTTGCTTGTTTTTCCCACTCATGAATTGCTTTTCACCATAGCTCCTTCTGCTCCTTCAATCGCTAACCATGCAGCCTTTCTCAAAGTAAATCATTCTCCATTCTCCACTCTCAATTCATCATCACACATAAATGGGGTGTCATAACATCTTCAAGAAGAACAAGCTCTTATTGGCTCCTACTTTCATTTAGCCGATTCTCAATCTCCATTCTCTTTTCATTCTCCAAAGTGCTGTGACTACCCCTAATGTAAAACAAAGTTCTAGGGATGCGCTAGCGAGGCAGATAAAACCAATGATTAGTGGGTAGTCACACTAGCAGAGTTTGCAATGAAGTTTTCATCTAATTGTGGTTAGTTTATTTGTGCTTTATATTGCATTCTTACTATGAAGGACCTTGTGCAATGCAGCCACAATCACCTGCAACTCCCTTTGGAAGCAAGAGCAAAAGGTTTAGGAGTTGTTGTTTGAACAAGAGCCTATTGATTGTGTGAGCGGTGGAGCTTTCACCTAATATTGGTTAGATGATGTCTATTTTGTGTTGCATTCTTGTTGTGAACACCTTGTGTAAAGCAGCCGCAATCACCTACAACCCTCTTTGGAATTAGGAGTGGACACAAGAAAAGAAGGTTTTCCAATTCTCACACCGTTCTTTGCTAGTGGATCCTCCAAGCAAGGAGTATGAAACATTGCACCCAAACTGCCAAAAGATTTTCAAATCTTCCTCTTTAGGTGATCAATTTTTTTGCAACATTGGTGTTTCTAGGCGGATTTATTGGAAGTTACCAACCTCTTTTAGATAGCATTGGCATTTCAAACCTCCCATCAATGCATCCACACAGGGTCAAGAAGGCTAGTGTGAACAACTTCAACAACAAATGAGAACAAGCCTTAAATGTATTATATTCACTACTTAGTGGTGAAATGCTTTTTTAGGTTGAAATTGATCACATCCCTGGATTTGTCACCGGGTGTTTAGAGCATTGTCAATCTAAGGCAAGGAATGAGATTGTAACTTCATTTTTGTTGGTGATGGTCAATTGTGTGGAAGAATGAGGACGTCATATTTGTTAAATTGGGGTGGTATATTTTGGGACTTTCAAATTTTGAGGTGAAAGTTTTAGGTGCTCACCTAAAACCGAGCTTAGCATTTTTTATGTACACGTGTCCTCACTTGAGAGGAGGAATTTGTAAGGGAAAAAATCTCAGTGGCTCAGATTGAATCTGATACCTTTGAATCTGGTTTAAGGTAAATTTTTGGGTTTAAGGTGACATACAAAGTGGGACATTCTAGTAGCCCAAATTAACAAATATAACGTTTAAGGTACTTTTAGGGCTCAAGCACAACCACACAACAGTGCATAACAAGGAGAAGGCCATGTTAAAATGACCTTCTTAGTCAACAAATTTGCTTGTTTTTCAGTGCCTTAGGACTTTCATTGATGTCTGCTTGAACGCTGTCGGGTTGAGAGGAGCGCGCCTTGGGAACACGCAGGGTGTCTTGCTGCGATCGTGCGTTGCCGACTGAAAACGTTGTCAATCTTGATCTTCTCTTCAAATCTTTAGTCTTCAGTCTTCCGTTGGCCTATCCTGTGGCTGGCTCTAAGGGTATAAGGGTCAAGGTAGGGATAAGAGCCCACTGGATACGGGACGGGTAGATCGGGACAGCAGACACGAGCTGCCGTCCGTATGACGGGATCCTAAAATCAAATTCACGATCTGCTGGCCAAAACTCCAGATCGTGAGAACAGAGCAAGTCTCGACCATGTGGGTGATCAATCCCACTTCGTCACCACGACAATAAATGGGGTTAAGTTTGGTTTAACCCAAACTGCCCGCAACAAGGTTTACAAAACAGAATGGAAATGAATTGACAAACGAGCCTCCAAAACCGGCTAGGAATAACAAAGCCACATCCCACACATACATAAAAAATAAACCCAAAACATTCCTCTTGAAATCTTCATATCTTCAGATCTTCAAATCTTCATGTCTTCAAGTCTTCAAGTCTTCATGTTTTAATAAAAACAATGGGGAAAATCACAAATAACAAGTCCTAGAAAAGGCAGCAACCTTCTATCTAATGCCACAGATGGCTCAAAGATTCAAATGCTAAGTGTAATAGCAATTTGAAAAGCTCTCCTAACCTTCTAACATCCCTCTAAATTTCAACTCAATCTAAGATACTGTCCAAAAGTTATGCAAGTTCAAAGTAGAGGCTCTTCTTCCTCTTTACAAACTAAACACTGCCTCTAAAAACCTCTATAACTTTTGTTCTATACATCACCCATAGAAACGTGATATCAATTTAGAAAGATGATATCACTGGCTTCAATCCATAAAATTTGCACTTCAAAACAAAACTTTGTCCGAAAGCTCTAGTCAATCAAAGTGTGGGTCTCAATTTTTTAGAGAGCACCCAAACCCGCAACTTCTACCCACTATAACTTCTTCAATAAAACTCCAAATGAAATGATTAAAGACAATTTGAAAAGCTATGACAACAAACTATCACTCCTAAAATTTTGAGAAGAAAATCTCATACTGTCCAAAAGTTGTAGCTCTTCAAAATCTCGGCTTTCTCCTAACAAAAGGGCAGCCACCTCCAAACCTTCACACTTCCATAACTTTCTCGTCCAAGCTTCAAACTTCAAGTTTAAAGACTTTCTAGAAAGCCAATAACAAGATAAACACTCTCTCCAAATCTTGTTGCAAAATGATATACAGATCATAAGTTATGGCTTGTCGAAGTCTCAGCCTTTCTTCATAGTTTGGCTTTTTGACTCCAAAATTCAAACACTCATAACTTTTGCATCACAACTCCAAATCAAACTTGCAAACTCATTTTGGAAAGGTAATCACACAAGGAACAACCTCCTCAAATTTCAATTCAAAATCATGTATACACAGAAAAAAATCTCCTCTCAAAGTTTCGGGATTTTTCCCTTTCTTCCCACCAACACTCATACACTAACTTCCAACAACTAAGGGATCTTTCCTCCACAATTTCGACCCTATCTAAGGTAGGGAGGTGGGGCACATCAGCCCATGCTCCTCCTTATCCTAACCCCACCATAGATGCCAAAACCCTTTTCCTTTCACACCTTTCCCATTGACTTCTAAATCCTTAGTATTTTTATTCAAACAAAGGCAAAATATATGAGCCTTCCAAAATCTCTAGATAAACATATGAAAATGATTAAATTACAAAATAAACACCATCGTAAAATGGCCACGTGCTCTTGCGAGCATATAATAGCGTCAAACGCTTGTCTTCAGTTGCCAAGTCGTGGACTTGGTTGGCTGGAAAAGCGGTCGTCTCTGGCCGCCCGCCGGTCCGGGTTCGAATCCCATCGAACTCGTCGAGCGGTGATGGCGGCTCACGGCTTGGCAGCTAGTGAGGCAGGAAATTGGCCCAGCCAACCCGCTACCTACCCCCCTGAGCTGTGCATGTGACAAGACGGCGCAGCGCATTGGAATCTATGGCCGCTGCGTTGTCACCAAACCGTGGTCCTCACCACGACCACCCCTTTTGCCTCAACTGTTGATTTATTGAAATCAACACAAATATAAAGAAATAACAAGTATTTACATGATGGAGGGAAGTCCATCAGGACATGCACCCTCTCTAAACCTGCACATCCTCCGGTATGTGCCAAGTTTGCTCGTCATGAATATCTTGGTTGTCTTCTGCATCTTCTGAATCTTCATCTTTATCTTCAGCTCTTTCGTGGCTTTCCATCTCTTGAGGGTTAAAAATCTCCTCAAGGTCTTCATGATGAAATTTTCCACTCCTTCGAAAAGCTTTGATTCGTTTACCAGCAACAGGCACGCGCAGAGAAGTCCCATCCAATTCCCTAAGTGAATAAGTGCCGTTGGTGTGCACTTTCATCACAATATAGGGTCCAAACCATCTCTTAGCAAATTTGCGCACTGTACTATGCTGATGCTCCAATGTACTGTCAAATACAAGGACCCAATCACCCTCTCTGATCTGCTTGGTTCTTAATCTGTGTGTTTTGTCAAATCGCTCTTTATTGCTGAGCCTCGCTGTCTTCATCTTCTCCAATGCGATATCAAAGTCACTTGACAACCTTCCAAGCTGCTGAATCCGAAGTTCCAACAATCTTTCTCTGCTTATACCGTCCTCCCATGAAAGAAACACCCATGTGGGAATATCCTCTTCCGCCGGCATAATAGGTTTCTGCCCATACACAAGTTCGACAGGCATGTAACCAGTAACTGTACTGTGCGTAGTTCTGTCGGCCCACAAAGCAAATGGTAATAGCTTTGGCCACATATTTGGTTTGCCTTTACAAGCTTTAACCAAAGCATGAATGATCGGAGGATGCCCTCTCTCAATTTTGCCATTAGCCTCAGGGTTGTAAGCTGTCGTCAGCTTCAACTGCACACCATAACGTTTGAAGAACTCTTTGGCCTCAGTGGCATTTAGTTCTCCTCTGTCAGCTCTCATTCGGCCAATGCTGCCATAACGACTGAAGATGTCTTCGAGTATAAATCGGCATATATTTTCGGTAGCCTTAGTCCTCAAGGCTCTGCCCTCAACGAAGTTTGAGAGCTCCTCTCGTGCCAAAACAAGGTACTTCATTCCCCACATAGCATTTGGCATGGCTACCAAATCTATCATCCACTGAAAATGGATCGCTAGAGGGTAAGTAGGATGTAATTCATCTCTGTGGCGCACCTTGGATTGCAATTGGCATACCACACAAGAAACTACAAACTCTTCAACGTCTTTGTAAAGTCCTTTCCACCAGTACCTCTCCTTGATTTTTGTATAAGTGGCCCATATACCTCTGTGACCTGCCCAAAGAGTATCATGGAACTCCTTGAGAACTTCAGCTTTGGTCTTAGAGTCCCCCACCACTCTCAATGGTACTTCATCAGCTCTTTTTGCCCTCTTCCATAGAAATCCTTCTCTCAAAAGATATCTATAGGATTGATGCCTGATGTCTTTGAATGTTTTGTCTGTCCATCCTTCTTGCAGCTTCATTGTGCTTAAATATAGCCCAATGTCTCTCAATTTTTCTTCATAAAGCTCAGCTTTGAATGGCAAAGTATCGATCGATGAGCTCTCAGCATCTATCGTCACCACATAGCCTCCATGCAATAAATCTTCGACATCTTCGTGGCCCATCATCTCATCTTCATTAGAATACCTTGCTCTAGACAACATATCGGCAATAGAATTCTTTTTGCCTTCAATGTGTACTAGAACCGGATTCATGGATTTGATGTAGGCGATCCATCGAAGCATTGCAATGTCTGGTGAAGAACAATTTGCTATCATCCCCAGCAAAGGTAAGCAATCAGTCTCCAGTACCACCTCTGCTCCAATAAGGTAATTTCTGTCCGCCTTCAGAGCTGTAAGAGCACCCCATAGTTCTCTTTTCACTTGTGGATATGCTCTCTGACGCTCTGTCAAAATCCTTGCTCCAAATCGAATAGCAAATCTTTTGCCTTCCTCATCATCTTGTCCAATAGCCCAACCTATGGCAATTGGACTTGTGTCAACAGTCACGATCACCGGCCTCTTGCAATCATAGTTCACTTGCTTGAGAACTAGTGGCGACTCCAAAATCCTCTTCAACTCTTCCATAGCCAAGTTTTGCTCATTTTCCCAAATGAATTTGGTCCTCTTACGCAATAATTTGTAGAGAGGCTCTGATATATGAGCAAAATGGGGAATCCATATGTGGTAGAAGACACAAGCTCCAAGAAACCTCCTTACTTCGGTGATATTGCTACAGGCTTTCATTCTTCCAATAGCATCAATCTTTTCAGGATTAGGTTTTCTTCCATAAGAGCCACATAAGTGCCCAACCACCAGAATTTCATTCACCCCAAACTTTGACTTATCAATGGATAGAGTCAAATTCACCTCCTCAAGTCTGCCCAAGATTTGAGCCACGTCATGGATATGGTTGCTTACAAAGGCTCGGCAACCATCACTCTGAACTGTCAAGTCTCTTTGATTTTCCTCGCATCCTTTTATTGGGATATCATCCACAAAAGGTATGGTTTTCTCTGGCACAAAGTCTCTTAGAATTTGATTCATAGCGCTTTGCATATGTGCCACTGAATTAGTAGCGCCTTGAGGCAATGTGCACATACGCACCAATCCAAGAGGAGTCTTCATGGTCGTCAAATCCCTGCTTTGAGCAGCAAGTTGGAATTGATCATAACCAGAGTATAGATCTCCAATGGAATAGATTGCATGTCCAGCAAATGCCTCCGCCACTTCGTCAACAACAGGGCCTGATCCTTTGTTTCTGATTGTAACTTTGTTTGCAGGCTGCATATCTTGGATGAACCTCAATGCTCCTGACTTCTTTGGCACAGTAAACCAACGGTTTGAATATGGAGCCATTGAAGGCTCTAGTATGCCCATGCGCGTCTTTTCTTTGAGCAACTCCACTAATTTTGGCAGTAGAGCTCTAGGCACTGGAATAGGCTTCAAATCCCATGGTATATGTGGTACTGTGAATATGACCATTGGTGCTACAACACTTGGCTGCACACACCCAATCTCATCTGAAGAAGAAGCAAAAGCCTTTCCATGCATCAAAAGCATGTCTTGAAATTTCTTTTTCTCTGGCTTAGTCAGGAAACCATCTCCTCCAATCTTGAGGTTAGCTAGAGTCTCTTCGGTGAATTTGTGTCCAATTCTCCTTGACTCTCTCAAACTTGGCTCTTTTTCAGCTTGTTTGATGTGATCATCAGTGTCAAATGGTAGCTGAGTAGCCACTGGCTTCACCTTCTTGTTCACAGTCTTGTACTTGGTATGTACTGCAGCTTCAGGTCTATATTCATCGATATTAGAAGAACACAGCTTTGCCATTGCTGTGTAAATCTCATGATGCATTGCAGCTGTATGGACATCAATAAGACAATGAGTAGTCGGCTCTGCATCCTCATTTGTCTTCAAATCTTGCAGAGTATGCAAGATATCATCTGGCATGCCACTTTCTTCATACACACCAGTAATGCTCTCATCTTCTTCAAGAACCTTCATTTTTTTTAGGTTTTTCTCCTTCTTTTTGATAAATCTTCTATGTACATGGTCCAAATCTTTGGCATCCATGAAACTCGCAAATCCACACTTTGTCACGCTCAAAAATCCACACTTGATAGCAGTATGTATATTGGGGAATTCTCTAGTATTGATATCCTTGGCACCCGTGGATCCCCACATCCCACGTGTGCCCTCTAGAAATCCGGAAAGTTCAGAGAAGTCGGCAAAGATACTTCTCTGAGTTGCATTCGATGCCTCTCATTGTCAGCTCTCACAGTTAAGAACTGCACTGACTTCTTCCCATCTATACTTCGAATTCGAGCATAGTGAGATCCATCATCCAACACTTTGGTTTCCATGCGTGAAGCAGTGATGAAAGGTTGGCCCAGAAGCACTGGATATGCCCCAGTATTTTGAACAAAGAAATTCTGCTCAACCTCCACATCTCCAATCTTTGCTGGCACTGAAGGGCAAGCTCCATACAATGAACTGCGCCCATTGTTAGCTGCTCTCATCACCCAGCCATGTTCTGTGTCAATTGGCCATTTGCCCTTCTCATAGGTCTTGCGAGATATGATGTTGATCTCTGAACCATGATCTACAAGGGCCAAAACAGATTCATCCATTCCACCAAGCTTCACTCTTGTTTCAGTGGTGGCTCTAGCCCAATACGGTTGCTGAAACTCAGTCTCGACATCATGAGGTCTATCAGTAGAATGATCACAACTGAACTCAAAAATCTTAGCTTCAACTTTTGATACTTCATCATCAATTGTCTGAACTTTTGCCTCATTAGCCTTTCCATTTGAGCGCTGCACCCTCTCTGGCTCTTTTCTTGTTATCTCCGTGAGTGTAATTTCACTGCAGTGAGCCTCATGGTCTCCCATCATGGCAAAAACTTCGCCAATCTCAATCTCTTCATCGATGGTCATGTGAGTGTCCAAAGCACTCACCATTACAGTCTCTGCTGTCATCTGTCTCTTTCGCTTGATGATGTCGATGATCAGCTCATGGAAGTCTTTCTTGGCTATGCCAAGTGCTTCCCTCAATGTGAACTCGATCTTGGCATCCAAGATCCTCTCTTCCAATATTCCCTTCATATCAATGGAGGTCTCAATGTCGGACTGGAGCTTATAAGCAGGGCTCTTCCCCTTTGGCTTGCTAGAGTCTTCTTTCTCATGGCCTCTTCCGCTGCCGCTAGACTGCCCCCAGTCTCTATCAGGAAGCAAATCATCCTCAGGGTGCACAAAGCTTGGACTTTGTGTCTTCGAGCGCGTTTGTACTCTGCGCCTCGACTCATTTGCAGAATCTTTCTGCGCTTGAGCCCTCTTCTTTGATGAAGGCTCTTCACCATCTTCGGCTTCAACTCTCCCACGCTTCTCTTCAACTGAAGCCTCATAGTGATCAACATTGGCTTGATCTCTCTCCAAAAATGCTTTGATGCTGCTTGCATCAACCGGGTCTTCCCATCCAGTTACATTTCTGATGGCTTGAGCTCCTCGTTTCATTAGTGTGGCTCTCTGAGTGGGTGAAGCTCCAATTGAGTGCTGCTCCACTTCAATGTGGTATGAATCAGCTTCACGTACATGTATGGAACTAGATCGTCCCATCTTTCCCTCCATAAGTTTCTTCATCCCTCCTCTGCCAAAGTTGGTCTTCAATGGTGTCTTTGTGGATGAATCATGAAGCTTGCCGTCAATAAATTCAACGATGCCATCTTTCAAGGCCTCGTCGCACTCTGTACAGTCTCGAAGGCGATGCTTGCCATCTTGTTCGCTCTTGTCACACCATATACATCTCCAAGGGAGTGTCCTCCCTCCATCAGATGGCTGCGACGATGAAGAAGAGCCTGATGCCTGAGACTTCCTCAACTCAATAAACTCCACCTTCAGCTCTTTAAAACTCTTGATGAGTTCTTCAAGAGCATTACCTTCGTTGGTTTTGGTGGTCTTCAAGATAGACCCTGGAGTTGTTGATGATGATGGTGCAAAAGATACTTTGGGACTTTTTGGAACTAAAATTGGATTAGTGTCTACTCCTGCTCCAAATCCTCTTGACCTCACACGTTGTTGTTTGGCCAACAAGGTCACGGTCTCTTCCACCCTTCTCCAATCGGTGGTAAAACCACCTTCTGTGGTACGATCTCCAAGAAGTAGAAGAAGTCTATCCTCCAATGCAGCATCAGCTGCTTGAAGGAAAAGCTCTGCCTTCCTGGTGTTGAGGAGGCGTCTCTCAATCATGGGTAACTGAGAAAACTTCTTCTCAAAGGCCTTCAGCAGCTCATGAGCACCCATGTTGTCTCCTGGCCGCTGCTCCACCCATTCTAGAAAAGATCTTCTGGTCATCCTTTCCGTGTCCTCGTCAAAGTACTCGTCACGTAGACGCTCAGCAAAGGCAATCCAAGTGTGAACTCCTTCGCGGATCTCTCGCACACGGTCACGAATGTCAGGCACAACTGCCATGTCGAAGGTAGCCATCATTCGATTTTCATCAACTTGATGCACCTCCATCTCGCAAACATAGGCTCGCAAAAACTTCGTTATGTTCTTGCCGTCAAATCTACCAGTCTTCACAACAACAGCTTTCAATGCCTCGGTGGCTACTTGATCACCCTGGTTGGCTCGATGTTGCTCCATGAATATGGCCAATGCTCCTAGGAGATCCTCCATTGGCATCTGAGGTCCACCAACACCTCTGGTAGTGGCGCTTGGAACCTCTCGAGGCAAATCAGCTCCACTGGCACCACCGGTATTGGCGCCGAAAGCCTCGTTACTGTCTCCCATATCAACAAACGCAATAATCGCCCCAAAGCTCTCTCAGTGGAAGCACCAAATGTCGGGTTGAGAGGAGCGCGCCTTGGGAACACGCAGGGTGTCTTGCTGCGATCGTGCGTTGCCGACTGAAAACGTTGTCAATCTTGATCTTCTCTTCAAATCTTTAGTCTTCAGTCTTCCGTTGGCCTATCCTGTGGCTGGCTCTAAGGGTATAAGGGTCAAGGTAGGGATAAGAGCCCACTGGATACGGGACGGGTAGATCGGGACAGCAGACACGAGCTGCCGTCCGTATGACGGGATCCTAAAATCAAATTCACGATCTGCTGGCCAAAACTCCAGATCGTGAGAACAGAGCAAGTCTCGACCATGTGGGTGATCAATCCCACTTCGTCACCACGACAATAAATGGGGTTAAGTTTGGTTTAACCCAAACTGCCCGCAACAAGGTTTACAAAACAGAATGGAAATGAATTGACAAACGAGCCTCCAAAACCGGCTAGGAATAACAAAGCCACATCCCACACATACATAAAAAATAAACCCAAAACATTCCTCTTGAAATCTTCATATCTTCAGATCTTCAAATCTTCATGTCTTCAAGTCTTCAAGTCTTCATGTTTTAATAAAAACAATGGGGAAAATCACAAATAACAAGTCCTAGAAAAGGCAGCAACCTTCTATCTAATGCCACAGATGGCTCAAAGATTCAAATGCTAAGTGTAATAGCAATTTGAAAAGCTCTCCTAACCTTCTAACATCCCTCTAAATTTCAACTCAATCTAAGATACTGTCCAAAAGTTATGCAAGTTCAAAGTAGAGGCTCTTCTTCCTCTTTACAAACTAAACACTGCCTCTAAAAACCTCTATAACTTTTGTTCTATACATCACCCATAGAAACGTGATATCAATTTAGAAAGATGATATCACTGGCTTCAATCCATAAAATTTGCACTTCAAAACAAAACTTTGTCCGAAAGCTCTAGTCAATCAAAGTGTGGGTCTCAATTTTTTAGAGAGCACCCAAACCCGCAACTTCTACCCACTATAACTTCTTCAATAAAACTCCAAATGAAATGATTAAAGACAATTTGAAAAGCTATGACAACAAACTATCACTCCTAAAATTTTGAGAAGAAAATCTCATACTGTCCAAAAGTTGTAGCTCTTCAAAATCTCGGCTTTCTCCTAACAAAAGGGCAGCCACCTCCAAACCTTCACACTTCCATAACTTTCTCGTCCAAGCTTCAAACTTCAAGTTTAAAGACTTTCTAGAAAGCCAATAACAAGATAAACACTCTCTCCAAATCTTGTTGCAAAATGATATACAGATCATAAGTTATGGCTTGTCGAAGTCTCAGCCTTTCTTCATAGTTTGGCTTTTTGACTCCAAAATTCAAACACTCATAACTTTTGCATCACAACTCCAAATCAAACTTGCAAACTCATTTTGGAAAGGTAATCACACAAGGAACAACCTCCTCAAATTTCAATTCAAAATCATGTATACACAGAAAAAAATCTCCTCTCAAAGTTTCGGGATTTTTCCCTTTCTTCCCACCAACACTCATACACTAACTTCCAACAACTAAGGGATCTTTCCTCCACAATTTCGACCCTATCTAAGGTAGGGAGGTGGGGCACATCAGCCCATGCTCCTCCTTATCCTAACCCCACCATAGATGCCAAAACCCTTTTCCTTTCACACCTTTCCCATTGACTTCTAAATCCTTAGTATTTTTATTCAAACAAAGGCAAAATATATGAGCCTTCCAAAATCTCTAGATAAACATATGAAAATGATTAAATTACAAAATAAACACCATCGTAAAATGGCCACGTGCTCTTGCGAGCATATAATAGCGTCAAACGCTTGTCTTCAGTTGCCAAGTCGTGGACTTGGTTGGCTGGAAAAGCGGTCGTCTCTGGCCGCCCGCCGGTCCGGGTTCGAATCCCATCGAACTCGTCGAGCGGTGATGGCGGCTCACGGCTTGGCAGCTAGTGAGGCAGGAAATTGGCCCAGCCAACCCGCTACCTACCCCCCTGAGCTGTGCATGTGACAAGACGGCGCAGCGCATTGGAATCTATGGCCGCTGCGTTGTCACCAAACCGTGGTCCTCACCACGACCACCCCTTTTGCCTCAACTGTTGATTTATTGAAATCAACACAAATATAAAGAAATAACAAGTATTTACATGATGGAGGGAAGTCCATCAGGACAACGCCAAGTTGCTTGCATTAGCTTGCAACTTTTTAACAAATTGCACGAGCTCACAATTAGGATACCTATAATTGTTGTGAGCAAGTTGTTTAGGACGAGTTTTTCTTCTAATGGTGTGCAAGTAAACAAAAGCTTATAAGTATAGTTTATGAAAAATGGGTTTCATAAAAATTGGATGAGAGTTCATTCATTTAATATATCTTGTTTTTTAAAATTCACAAGAAACTCTTCTTTACTACTTTAATTATTATAATTTGTAATATAATATAAAGGGACTTGATATATGCACACCAGGAGGTTGATATTTGCACACCCCAGGGTAAATTTTAGATTTCTACCATCACCAAGCTGAATTTGAGAATTTTGAATTTAGATTTAGACTCAAAGACCATGATTTAGTCTAGAACCATAAAAAAAGTTGCAATTCAACAACACCCAATGAAAAAGTTTTAGCTAGGGGGAAAGTGTTACTTTTACTTTTGTTTGTAAAAAATGATAAGCTTTTTCATTGGGTGTTGTTGAATTGCAACTTTTTTTCTGGTTCAAGACTAAATCATGGTCTCTTAGTCCAAATCTAAATTCAAAATTTTCAAATTCAGATTTATGATGGTAGAAATCTAAAATTTACCCTAGATGTGCAAATATCAATCCTCAGTGTGCATATATCAATTCCCAATATAAATCATTATAAGCTTACACTAGTAAAAGCTAAAATATACGTTATTCATTAAATGGGGAAAAAACTTAAATATTGAGACTTTTGAATTTTACATTTTTAAGAATTTTTAAATGATTTAGAGTGAATATTATGATGACTTCTTCAAGACCTTACATCAATATAACATGCATTACATGAATTAAAAAAAAAAACTTACTTCAAACCACCATAATATTCTTGCAAATGCAAAATTTAGTAACTTATTTCCAAAATGAACAGTGTTTTTTTCCAATAATGAATAATGCGTCAATAGTTTTGTTTAAAAAGAAGTCCCTACTTTTTTTATTTTAAAAATCCGTTGGCTTCATTTATGTAAACTATATCATTATTCAAAATTTAAATAGAACCAAATTTATACTACTTAGATTATTGTAAATTATAATACATTAAATATCAAAAACTATTCTTCTACTGTTGAAGGGAAAGAGAGATTTCTTATATCGTAAGTCTTCATATAAGTTAACAATAAACTACAAAAAAAATTATGATTCAAATTTATTTTTTATTTCTTATGTTGAGGGTTAGATTGTATAAAATATGTTATTATTCAAAAAATTAAGTTGATCTAAATTCCTACCTCTTATACATTGTAGATTATAATACATTGATGTTCAAAAACCATTCACCTATTTTTGACGTGAAAAAGCAAATATCCAACATTGTAAATCTTCACACAAGCAAACCAAAGACTAAGAACATTGTTTTGATTAAGAAGTGTTCCTCGATTTTTTACATTGAAATTTTACTAGTATCAATTATGTAGTTATAATATTTCAAAAAATAATGCTTCTCTACTAATTATTAATTTTTTCCTAAAGGTAAAAAGCATTGAATAGTAGAGGGAAGATTGTGTGTATTGCATACATTGGTCTAGTATCTCTATGTCCATCCTACATTTTGATCTTGGATTCTTGTTTTTCATATGCTTGTATTATGTTTGGATAGATTTGTATTTTATTTTATTAATGTTAGCATGTGCTCTAATATACGTTATTTTTGTCTTTGTCTTATAGTAGGATGGAGAAGAAATCAAAATATGGAAGTTGTAGTAATAAATTTGGATATTCTAGTTTAGACAATCCTAACCACAATGTTGAGTTTTATCAAGGAGATAATTTAATAGGTGTGGTAATTAATCCTACTTGTAAAATAATTCAAGGAATAAGTTTCCCAATCTAATTGGATCATGGCTATTTGGTAATGCTAATTGCTAATGCTTATTCCTCACTCTTAATAGCCCAAAAGTAAAGAAATTCTCAAATCTAGGTTTTATCTTTATCTTTGTCTTTGAGCTTTTCCTTCTTTATTCTCCAACTCTTTATCTTAGCTCCAATTCTTTCTTTCTTCTTTTGTGTTCCAATTTATAGCAAACACACCAAGTCGGCTTTCTGGCAACTCCTTTCTTTTGCTCCTACTTGGAAATATTTACCTCACAGTCTCTCTAGCAATAACTCTTCAATGCTAAAATTCCCTCAATATTCTCACCAACCAATTTGGCTCACATCACTCTCGATCTCATACTCTTTTTATTCTCTCGGGATACTCAGGTCAAATTCACCAACTAGGCTTTAAGTACTCAAACATTCTCAAATTGGCTTCCAAATTCAACTACAACAAAACCTGAATTACTAAGTTGGACCAGATAGGTAACACTTGGTTTTTAAACTCCGAATTGGTACTCTCAAACCAGTTGAAAAACATCATACATGCATACAATTTAAATCAAAGACAAGGCTGGTTGGACATATCAACTTGCAATCATACAAAGATCCAAATTGCAAATTTCATACACATGTGCATACCATTGAATACTCACATCATCCAAGTAGAATACACACTCCACTCAATCATAAATTCATAGCTTCTCAACTTAAACTCCAAATAGTGATTCTTTCCTTGTAAGCCAAAACAATAGATTTGATTAAGGCTCTCAAATGGAACCAGACACTATTTTTTGCATAAGCAATTCTTACTTCAACTCAAACCAAATTGGACCACACACATATTCAACTAGACACCACACACATACTCAAAACAATCCAATTAGGGTAACAATTCTTATATTTCTCTATAACAAGTTCATGACAAACAAAAAATGAGGAAACATACATAGCCTTTTGACTGGGACTCTCACGCTCATTAGGCTATGGGTGCCAAATAACTTGGCTCTTCCTCTCTTTAATAGCTATGGCCACCAACCGTATCAATCTCCCTATTAGGCTTTTCAAAATGTCACTTACCTTTTTACTTACTTGGGCTCTATACCTATCTCCTTAGCCTAACTAGGTCATCTTAACCTCCCATTTGACCTCTTAAGTGCCCAAAACTAGGAATAGTACACCAAGTTTTTAATTTTAACTTTTTAGTATTAATTGTCAATCTACAAGAGTGAATCTCAAAAAAAATGTTTAATCCTAATAAATAATAATGATATATTTTTTGAAAATATTTCCATTGATAATTTGATGAGATCAAGTGGAATTGATAAAAAGTGTTTAAATTATTGTTCTTATTGCAATAAACCTATCCCTACAAACTTCAAAAGTTTAAAAAACCATTTTTCATCTAGTTCTCACATTAGTAATTAAACCACTACTAATCTCCTTTTTATATTGTGTAAATTTTGTATTGGTCTATTGAGTGGAGGATTTTTTTTTGCCAAGAATATAATGTAGAAATAGAGTATAAAGCTAGAACATTATCAAAATATATTAAATGCATGGAAAAGTTAAGGAAAAAATCAATAGTGGAGGTGAAGAGGATTTTGGGTATTTCAATGTGACCATAAGTTTATTTACACATAAATTATGAAAAGAAGATTTTAAATCCACAAATGTTGAGTTAGATAGACAAACTTCTACTTATCTTATTTCTATAATAGGCTTAGTTTTGTTAGTTGGGTAGTTGGGTGTCAAAATAATAGAATGTAAGGCAATTGAGAAACTAATTAATAACCAAATTTTTTGTAACCAAATTTTTTACTTTACTAGCCGGCATTGGATGGGGCGCCATGGGTATGGGAGGAGATGGTTCATGAGCATGGAATGGGATGGGTCATGGGCATGGGATGGGATATAGGACCACATGAAAAAGTTGTGATTGGTTAAGGGCCAAGGGGCAAAGTGATGAACATGCAAAGTGATGAACATGGGCGTTGGGTGTGAAATGACATATTTGGTGGAATCTATTAAATTTTTTCCCAACTTGAAGTTGAAATTGAGAAAGAAAGGGGTGGAAAGGGAGATGAAGAGGCAAATTGATTTTATATTATCCCATGAATTTTTTTTCAATGTGAATCGGAGACTAAGCTAAGTTTGGAGAGTTTACAAACAAAAACCAAAATGCAAATCAAATTCCATGTTGATTTTTTTGCAAGGACCTCCTCTTGTGATGGCCCTTTGTTGAAACAGTGGGTATTTGGGCCCACTAGTAAAAATATAAAAAGTCCCTTTATATTAAGAGAAATAGATTTTTCTGACTCATATCTTGCAAGTTTGAAAAATGATATTTTTTCTCAATCAAAGCTAATTATAATGACCAAAGCAGCTTCTTCTTTAGAAATTAAAACTTAATATTTGAATAGATTGGAAAAGAAAGAAATTTCAATCTTAATGCATTTGGAATGAGATGGACTATGGGTGATTTACAATGGTAAATTACTTATTTCTTGTATACAATTAATTATGTTTCTAACTTTTTTAAAATATTTTTGTATGTTTAAATATTTACTCATATATATATATATATATATATATATATATATATATATATATATATATATGTATATATATATATATAAAATTTCTATAATAGAACACAATCTATTAATTGGGTAGTTGCAAAGCTCACACGCTCCAAAATGATTAAGTGGCGGTTATGTCCGTGGGAATGGGGTGCACACAGTATAGGGGATACACAAGATAGGGGTGGTTGCGAGAGAAGGAGGAGCACCGCTTCAAGAAGATTAAATGGCGTTTTTGCGGTGGCCGTCTTCAGGGATGGGGTATATACAAAGATAAGGGGTGTGTAGTCTAGATAATGTAGTAGAAGCTCAATTTAACCTTTTATAACTTTTTGGAACTACTTTAGTTTTTAAATTGAATAATAAAGAAGAAAGCACTCTAGTATACTTTAAAAAGGTTAAACGTAGCTTTAAAGTAAAAACAAAAAACAAAAAACAAAAGTATATGATAGGTCACATCCTTTTGAAAAGGGTGCAACCTTCGAAAGTAATTACTATAAATAGAAGTAAAAAAACTTGTGAAAACCGGCAACCACATAAGACCCATTTATTATTAATGTTATTATAGTGTTATGTTTTTTTTGCATTGTTTTTACTTTTGAGTAATCTTGCAAGACTAGTGCATGAATGTGAAAGTTTATGTTGTGTTGTAGTTTGTAATTTTGAGAATGGAATGAGAATTTGTAGAGGATTGTGGAAAGAAAAGAAGAAAAATAAGAATAGTTCTAATAAATAAATAAAAAAGTAACACATTGTGAAAGAAGAGAAAGAAAGAGATTGAGGCTGTGAGAAGAATTGTGACTGCTGCATTTGAGAGGATCTGCAAGGTGAAGCACTAGTATGCAAATGCCAAATTCTACAAAGGGTGTGTTCATTGTGGACAATTTGGGGCAAATTTCTACTAATTATCTACCAAACTGAGGCAGAGGAAGGATTAGTAAGTGGAGGACCAGCATCAAATTTATGGACAAACAAATTGCTGAAAAGACAAATGAGTAGCAGCAGAAGGTGATTTTTGCTGATTGTGTTTGTCAAAATTGACCATAAGGTAGAAGCTCTCCATTCTTCACCTGGCAATAAGCGCACTAGTCGACTAACCGTGCAAATTCAGTGCATGCAAAAGAATCTCAATCCTCAAGCCCTAATTCTTCACCAGGATTTGAAACTCGGATATTTTCAAAAAGAATGCTACAAAAATTTATTGAGCACATCTTTCCCTGATAAAACAACCAGCAATAACCAATGAGCATTTGTGAGCAAAATTTGTATAAAAAGAAAGAAGAATTTAGAAGGCCTTGATTGTCTTGAAAACCCTAGACCACCTTTCTTCTATTGATTGAGTATTTTGGTCAAAAATTCAAATTTCAAATCAGCCTGTGAAAATTGGACCAGGTAAGTTAGATGTTGAGAGTGATTGATGTCAATCAACATCAAACTTTCACTTCTTTTTGAAAATCCTTGAGATTGAAAACCAGAGAGTGAAATCTTTGAGATTGAAAACTAGAGATTGAAATCCTTGAGATTGAAAAACTTGAGATTGAAAAACCAAAGAGTGAGAAATGCTAAGAGAGAAAATGAGAGGAATAATTTACTGAACCAGAAGCTCACGAGAGAAAGATGAATTCAAAGAGAGACTCAAAATTAGGGATTCGGAATCAAATTAGGGATTCCAGCTTGTGGTTATAGGGTAAAGTGCACTGTCTTAGGATTAACCCCTAAAAGACAAGGAAGCCCTTTGCGACCTGTACAATGTGGTGTATTCTTTTTGTATTTGGAGTGCATCCACACCTTTATCATATTTGAGATCAACAAAGAAGTTAGAATATAAATCAATGTTGTTCTAATGAGCTAGTCAAGATCCCAAATTAAAACTTTTTGTTGGTTATAAATAACAATTGTATACCATTATGTATACTATACCTTTACTATGGGTGTTTAAGGGTTAAATATAGATTAAATTCATAGTATTAATTGATTTTACACATTATTTTTAATATAAAATTCTTGAATATAAACAAAAAGGAATTATTTACTAACTATTGCATGTAGATGTTAATGTGTATAAGTGGAAAATTGACCTAGAAGCCTGAAACCCGTACCACTTTGTAAATCTTATAAATTATTTAATTGTGCAAACTGTGAATAATTGCCAATTGAAATATTGCCCTAAAAGACTGATACATTAGGCATTTGCATTTGATAATAATTAAGAAGAAAAAGCTTCAAAAAGTAGTGGTGACTAGACTTATTGACTAAAAACCTTAAAAAGAGCAATAACAAAATTATGTGTATTATAAATTCAAATATAATCTTGGCATTTTGATCAGGTCTATATACAGCATGCATAAAGTCAAATTGACCAACTTGACTATTTGACCAAGATTAATTGACCTCCTCTTAGAACACTAGACAGGACTGTGACTTCATTCATTGTGTCTAATGCATAAGGAATGGATTGCAAGTGATCACTACAACTAACCTCAGAACAAGAGTGCTTTCCTTTTATTTAAACCTTTTAAACCAATTTCTATTTGAAAGTGACTTTAGTCACAAAACAATAGACTATTTCCACCATTCCCCTTAAAGAACCCCTATACTAGTGTTTCTTAGGTTTTGTAGAAAAAGACAAAATCTAGTTTACAAGGTGGTTAGATTGTAAGTAGATTTATTGCCTTTCGCCAAAATAGCAGGTGCACGGATCCACTTATTTTATATATACAAGTTTGTTGCATATTTAGCAAAGCTAAATGAATAATGGGTGGTTATGCTTATTCTTTGTTTTAAATATTGGTCGATTTGGCTCCATACATGAGATTTTTTAGTTTATAGATTTATGGTATTGTTTTTATAACAATAGAAGAAACTTGTGTTTTTTGTAATGGATTTTTTTGGACATCCACTTGTTTTTATGTTACAGTTGGTATTAAAACTAACATCAAGACGTTAGTTTTAACATCAATTGTAACATAAAAATGAGTAGATGTCCAAAAAAATTTGTTATAAAAAACATAGGTTCCTTCTAGTGTAATCAAAGTTTTAGTGTTCATCAAATATTATCTATTTATATAAAATTTCTAAATATTCACATTCAATCATTTTCTTCCATGCTTCTTCTTTTGAATACTCATATTCAATAATATTTTTCCATGCTCCATCATTGCAAATCCTTCACTTGTCCATTTTGCCAACTTGATGTCTCCAATGTTAAATCTTACCAACTTCATCTTCATCATCATTTTTTATGTTATTTAGAATCTAAAAATTACTACATATTATACATGTGAATTTCTCATGTGTTTATTTTTTAAGTTGTAGTTTTTTTTTGCAAAAAATACAATTTTTTTATTATCCACCTTAGATAGAACCTATATTGCAATATAAATTTTAAACATCCACACGCATAAAATTTGAAACTTTAGTAACTCACTTGTACTTACAATCTTTTGTTTGCAAATGACATTGCAAGAATAGTATCTAAAAGAATTTTTAGTTTAAAAATTAGTTAGGAAAAACCTTTTTTTTTTGTTCAAATGAAATGTCTCATGACATACTTCTCTGTTAGTGTCATACATTCCATTAGAGAGGGAAAAAGGAAAAGGAAAATTCATTGGGTAGCCCCATTTAAAAAAACCAGAAACAAATTATGTGCTATTCATAGAAAGGATTGATAAAAAATTTAAATTTTCTTGACTTCAACCCCTTGAACTTCAATTTCAATTTCAATTTAAAAATTAGCCAATGACGTTAGCCTTTTATCTCCCTCTCCACCCTCTTGAACTTGAACTATAAATTTAAATAAAAATATCATTCAATGGTTTAAAAAAAATTGTCTCTTTATCACCTAAAACCCATTCCCTTCCCCTTTCACTTCTTTTTCACTTTGTTCCTTGGCCCTCGGCCAATCACTAATTATCAAACAAACGCATAGACAGATAGACTATATCTATCTATATATATCTATCTATATATATATATATATATATGTATATATATAAAATTTATATAATAAGTTTGGTTCTATTAGTTAGATACTTGCAAGCAAAGTATGATTTAAAAATTTGTGATTGGTCGAGGGAAAGGAGTTCCATAACCAAATCATGTAACCGAATCATGTAACCAAATCATGTAACCAAATCATGTAACCAAATCATGGGGATGAGAGTGCATGGGATTCTCTTAACAAGATGGGAGGGCATGAAAAGGTGAGAGGTCATTGGAAATTGTGAATGAAAAGACATTGCAATTGTGAAAATTTATTGGAAAGTGAAAAGTCATTTGAAATTGTGAAATGTCATTGTAATTGTGAAATGTCATGTGGAATGGAGAGAAACAAGATGAGGATGGGGCCATGCAATGGGAAGGACACGGGATGGAGGATGGGGACATGGGATAGGGGCATGGGATGGGGACATAGGATGGGGGCATGGAATGGGAACATGGAATGGGAACATGGAATGGTGGCATGAGATGGGAACATGGGATGGAGGCATGGGATCACTAGTAGAAAACTTTGTTGAAGTTAACATAAAATACATGATGTTTTCTTGCTTCTAATGCAAAAATTTGCGTTAGAAGCAAAAAAACATCATGTAATGTAAGTTGACTTTAACAAAGTTTCCTACTAGTAGATGGAAGGATGGGGAGACACTAGATGGGGACACAGAATGTGGGGCAAATTTCATGTTAATTTTTTTGCAAGGACCTCATTTCGTGACTGCTCTCCTCTAGAACAGTAGGTACATGGGTCCACTAGTGTATATATATATATATACACATTTTTTTGTGATTTAGGTACAAATACAAAAACCTTGATATTTATAAGGGTCTTAGAAAAAGTTGTTGCATTTGTTTCTAGTAAAGTAAAAATGAAGTATTCAATGGACTTTGAGCATTTACAAAAAACTTAAAGGATGAAGGCTTTAGAGATGGACCAGAATGCATTGGGAGTTTTCTCTTTACAATATTTTGTATCTCAAGAGATTATCATTGTTGACCACATGTTAATATGGATGACTACAACCTTAGATTCATCATATGGTTATTTCTGTGTTAACATGTACTTTCTTTGTATTCTAGATTTTTTTAATCAACTATTATGTTTTTTGTGTATGATTATAACAACAATTTTTTTTGCAAATATTGTTCTAAAAATAAATAATTTTTGTGTTTGCTCTATTAGAGTTAAATTTTCATTCAATCCAAGACATAGTGATGTAATGTGCTTTCCAAATGCAAAAAACCTCAACCTAGGTTAAGATTCAATTGGGCCGGCTCATTCACAAGCCTTTTGAAGTACCAAATGTAGAACAACCGGATAATTAACCGACCATTCTACTTGGAATTATAAAACCTTAATAGATAAAATCCTGCTTTGTTGAATATTATCCCCACTCAACTCTTAAAAAAGTGTAGCCACCAAAAATTGTGAGAGTGATATCACAACTACACGAGAGCAATCAAATGCTGTTCTATCGACACCGCAAAGTAGGCTACCGGGCACCAACAACAAAGATCACGTACCTAGTCCCGATGAATCACCCTAACAGCAATAAACCCTAAATCAAGTTCAATTTCCCTAGCAACATATCATTTCACATCTTGCAAGCTCATAACACTAGAAGAAACACATGCCATAAATGACTACCACAAATTGCCACAACTAAATCACAATAATTGCCTTACAACTGCACAACAATTTAGGGTGAATACATGGTTAAGTGGCTCAAAATCATGTCACACTATAAAATACTGCACACATTCAATTTTCAAATGTCTAAAAGGTACATTGGAAATTTTCAAAAAAAAAAATCCATTGTCAAGACTTAAACTTCATTGTAACTACAATAATGTTGTTCAGTTTCTTTTTTGGCATTTTATGGAGGTATGGAGGATTTTTGAAAAAACATGAATGTGACGGTTTTGCTATCAACAAGTTTTTCAAAGATTTTTTAAAGATGGTTTAGTTACTTAAGAGAATACAAAGGATTATGATGCTAGTGGGTATTTGGGTAAAATTTTAAGAAATTATAATCTTGTTGTATAGATGTGTATTGAATGTTTGCAAAGGACTTTTTAATGCCTTTTTTAACCTTGGATTTTACAAAGTTCTTTTCTCCTATGTCTTTTATTTTTATCCTAATTTTGTTTTTTCAATTTGAATATTTTTCAGAGTTCTAGGACTGCTTTTAGCAATAAGGACTTTTTGAATAACTTTGATTGATATAAATCTAAGTCCTAGAACACAACCTATAGTGTGTAATTTCAAAAAGAAAAAATCCGGAAACATGGGACTGTTGATTGCGTTTATAAGTCCATTATAGACATGAAGAGGCCACTTAGCTACCCCGACACTTGATGCAATTCCAAGCTAATACTTGAATCAAAATACCTAAATCCACTCAAGGGACTTTGATGACAAGGAGTTTTGCCAAAATTGAGGCACTCAACCATGCATTTACCCTGCACAACAATTGCATGACTAGATTGTAGTAGTGCAAATGTTGTGTAGTTGTTGTGCAATTGTTTGTGCAGTTGTAAGGCAATTATTGTAACCTAGTCGTGGCAATTTGTGGCAGTCATTTATCCTTGTTTTTTTTCTATTATAACTCCAATTTTGAAACTAAACAGCAGACAAACAAGACTAACCGCCCAAGCTTACACAATAGGACCAAAGTAGAAAAGGAGTCAGCCACTTTGAATTCACATCAAGAATCTCCAGCAACAATTCATTTAATTGGATCATCAAAATAACAAGATCAATGACATCCAATCTAGAGTAAAGTGACTGCAGCAAATTACTAGTTAAAGTAGTATTCTAATCACTATTGCTTCTATGGAGCCGCGCCGTTGCTATTGTTGCAGCGCTTGCACCAAAACAATTATCAATTGCATCGACTCTCGCGCCCCATCCGTCAACTCTCTCGCCCCATTTGTTAATTCTTTTGCCCCATACAACAACTCTTTGGCCCCATTGTGCTACTTCCACCCTCCATTCTTGATTGTAGCAATTGAAGCGGAGGCCGTAGGTCCAATGGAAGAAATAAGTACATGCAATGATGGCCGCCAAAACGAGTGCGCCGCCAATAACCGCTCCAATGGAAGATGCCAAGGTTTTAGCGAAAGTCCTCAAGTGGATCACTCTTTGTATGTTGGGTACCCCCTGTATGGCAATGAGGTATTTTTTAAAGGGCTATTTCCCTCCCATGCAAAAATAACAAGGCCTCCACAATTATACAATTTGACAACTTGATGTATATTAGGGCACTCTATAATTATTTATACGGCCTAGAAGTGTTATGTCTTTTATAATGAAAAAAATCAAATTGTCAAGCAAAGACAATTAGACAATAAAAGGTTTTGAGTAAGAGGTACAAAAAACATATGAATATTTGATGGTTAGAATTTAATACTGAAAAAAAACTAATTTTTTTACACCCTATTTTTTTCCGTTAAGACATTTTGGTTGGTGCTTAGATTGGTGTTAGATTTTAAATTTTTTTCACATCCTATTTTTTTTCTTTGGACCCTAGTTATGGCATCTTTGTTTACACAAAATTTTGATATTTATTTTACTCCTCATTTTTTGGGTTAAACAGTTTTGCTAGGCTTAAATTTATATTTGGTTTTAACACCTTATTTTTTGCTATAATATATGCTATGACACTTAGGTTGGTTTTAATTTTGAGTTTTTTTCACTTCATGTTTTTTTTAAGTCACTTTTGCTCTTGGGGGGGTCAATGTGTAAAATAATAAGGAGATAGGTGCAAACATCAAGTATTTTTTAGGGGGGTATTAATTTTTTTTTTAAATATTTTGAACACCCTATCATTATGTAATTTTCTGCTTTGCATTATTAAAGAAGGGGCTTGCATTACTTATAATTTTGAATTGATATGAATAAATGATATGGTAAATTAGATAAAACAAAAAATTCTACTACAATTTTTTTAGACATTAAACTTCTTTCAAAAAAAATTTCCTCTACTAATGACTATATTGAAGTTTTAACTGTACCCTAACAAAAAAGTGTACTCAATACTACTATTGTACCTTCCATAAAAATTGTCAATGATGCTCATTTACTAAGAAGGTATCATATTATTGAATGCTATATAAATTGAACTTTAGGTTTAGGTCCTTTTTACATGATCAATATGAATGATATAGAGATTATTTTTTATTATTAACTTTACTTTAACTTACATTGTTTGATTCAATGTACTGTACATGTTTTTACAATATGCAAAATAATATGTTTCACTAAATAGTGGTGCACAACAAGAAATTGTCAAATATAATATATATTATGCAAACTCTTTGATTGGCAAAAACATGCGGTACGTATGTTTGCTTCAAAGTGTTGTACATGTCTTCAGTGTATGCCAAATTATATGTAAAAAATAATTTTTGAATAGCAGCCAAAATATGGAGATAGTGGAAAAGATAGATTGAGAAATTCCCAAATCCCAAGTTGGACCTTGAACCTTGAACAACAAACAACAAACAGAGGGCTCGGAGTAGGAATTGCCAATTTCCAAAATTAAATGACAACCACCTAAAGCCATCCAATGTTTATTGTAGAAATTAGTAAAGTCTATAAAATTATTGAACGCTCTAAATATGCCACTTACAAGGCAGCAGGATTTACGACTTTTAGCCAAAAAAACAAATAAAAAAGGGGGTATCCTAGGTCTAATTTTTTTTTAACTGGACCTATTTTTCTATACTGTATAGTAGTTTGAAGACATCTCATGATATTTTTGTACCCTATAGTATAAAAAACCAAATTATAATTTTTTTCCCAAATGTTTTTTAAGCACCCTATTATTTGTTTGTACGTAGTTTCTATTGCTACTTCTCACTGCACCCCTTGAGCTTTTGCTTTGACTTTTTATCCAATACAACATGGCCTCTTGAATACCTGATTGCATGTACAAACCCATACTAAATAAAATCTTGTGCATATGATAACTCCAAATCTTGTGCTCCTATATTATTTGTAAAAAAACTTAATTCCTTTGATTTGTAGTGTATTTACATTATTTATATTTGATTTAGAACTTTGAGTGTTCTCTTCTTTATTTGTAAGTTTGTTATAAATTTTTATCTCAAATGAATAAAACCCTTGCTATATTATGCTGCACGTCAATTTTAAAATGCGCTAAGTGATCCACCAGGGCAAAAGTCACCATGGCTCCTTCTAGTCTCCTAAGTTGCAACTGGACACCACCAAAGCAATTCGACGCTGCCATGCAACTGCACCTTTGAAATAGCCTTGACGGCGTTGTGCAATTGCACCTCCAAAATAACAAAGTATTGGATCTTGGAGATCTGGATGATCTACATTTGTTCATGCTGGGGTTACACAAGGACGGGACAAGAACCGGTTGTTTGAGACGGAGGTTTTTGAAAACAACATTTTTAGTAGGTAGTTTGCATAATTTGGGCTACATAGGAGAATTCTAGAGAAACAACTCCTTTCCCAGCTAGAGTTAGAAGGTTTGCTATTTTCTAGGACCACGGTGAAAATTTCAAATTCTTAATTTTGCCCTCTATGTTGACAATGGTCAATTTTGTTCTTCTATAGTGACAAACAAAACTGAGTACTGATTTCAAGAAGTGCACTTCAAAATCCAATAATAAACAATCTACATAACATTTTTTAGAGCTATAAATTTTATTCATAAGCAAATAGAGTTGTGAACATGTATGCAAAACCATAAATCAAATTAAAAACTATATAATTTCTTACAACCTATAATCTACAACTATATACAAGTACTCAATATTGTTCAACTTACTTCTTGAACTTCAATAATCCGTCTAATAGCCTTTAGCAACCAATACAGCAACAACTCTTTGCGGCATGCTTTCATACAATGCCAAGCAATCCTCCTGACTAAAACTTGAGAAAATTGTACACACATGCTCCCACAATTCTTCAATTCCTCTTGGAGGCATAGAAAGCTCATTCAATTGCCGTTTCAAAAGAGCCCAAAAATGCTCTATGGGATTCAAATCTAGAGATTGAGCAGGCCATTGGAGAAGCTCAAATGGTTGTCATTTAAGCCACCCTTGCACCAACTTGTTTGTGTGTTTTGGATCATTATCCTGCTGAAACACTAAGCTATTTGGATCCATACTATAATGCCGAATTGTAGACCACAAAAAGTTTTCTAAAATAAATTTGTACTTATGCTAATCCATAATACATTCAATCCTATACCAAGCTCCAGGTCCAAATGCTGTCATACAACCCCATATCATGACATGCCCGCCACCGTGTTTCACTGTTTGACAAACATGCTGCGGTTGAACACGTTCTCCATCTCTAATCCAACACCGGGACCTACCATCTGAATTGAACTTATTTATCTTTGTCTCATCATTGAAGATAATGCCTTTCCAATCATGAATTGTCCAGTTTGCATACCTTTGAGCAAACCTCAAACGTGCCAAAACATGTCTCCGTGCCAAAAAGGGTTTCTTCTATTGCACTTGTGCAGCCAACCTTCACCTCTCAAAGCTCGCCTCACAATAATGTTAGACACAAATTTACCTGTCTCATTTCAAAATTGTTTTGCTGTCTTTGACGCAGTTCCAAGACAACCTTCAATGAGTAGGGTTGCGCAACGTTGCCTCTCTCTTGCATTAAGATGCTTTGGAAGCCCTCCTTTTTGTTTCTCCACCTCTCCAGCAATTTCCTTTCACTAGTAAAAAAGAGGGTAAAAATGATTGCAATTAATGACTGCATTTTAGTAGTTTATGGCATGAAATTACTCATGTACAACTAGATGGATTGCAGTTGTATTTCAGTCAACCACAATTGCATGCTAGTGATAGTGAACCTGTCACATTTGCCATCTACTCAAAAACAACTGTGACCTTTCATCCATTGCCCCTCCTAAATTTTGATAATAACCTACCCTCTCTGCCCTTCTTTCTTCTTTGTTTAGAAGACATCTTTCTCTCTAATCCCAATGTCTCCTTTAATGCACATCCGACACACAAATGACCAGGTGCCACTTGTCATATTTTAGAGGTTCTGGTCATATTTAGGCAATTTCATGAAATGTGAAATTGATAATCCATAATGACATGTGTCCCTTGCAGTCATAAAGCAGTTGCAATTTAGTTGTAAAGTAGTTGCTTTGCAGTTGCTTATATTATTTTAGTAGAAAAATGGTTCACCTATAAATTCAGTTGTACATTAGTCATTTTTCAGTTGTCATACAATTGATTTATAGTCAAGTTCAAGACATAAGTGACTCATCACTCTTTTTTGGTACTATAGTACAATTACAATGTACAATAGATTGACAGTGATAGTTGCAATTTAGTTGTAACTAAGTTGACCTCATAACTTACATGTCAAGTTGTCAACTATGCAGTTGCAAGACAGTTGCATCTCAGTGGCTTCAGTGACTCTATTATCACTTATCAGTTGCATTGCAGTTCTCACCTAGTAGAGACAAAGTTGTATTTTAGTTGCATTCTTGTTGTAACTTAGTTGTATTCTAGTTGCAATAGAGTTGCAAGCTAGTCATAAATACGACTCATTCTAGTCATCATTGGATTATAAAGCACTTGATTTAAAGTTGTAATCTAGTTGGACAGTACTAGCAAAGAAGTTATACAACAATCGTACATTGATTGAATAGTATAATGCAATAGGGATTCAACTGTACATTAATAAAGCAAAATACCTAATACAAGGGCCAGTTGCAATGTAGTTGCACATTGGGCTTCTCTACTGCAACATGATTACATTAAAGTGCAGTTTAGGGCAATACACAGTATGCGGCCAATCTCCGCATGCTTCACCTTCTAATAAGTGTTGGTCTTTAGTCCTTCTAAACTGCTATAGAAATCATATCTAAACATAAAAAATCAATGACAAGCAACCTAACTTTAATGATACATATAAGCCCTTCTAAACTCCTCTAAACACCATAAAACAAACACCAAATCTCAATGTTAAACAACCTAACTTCAACTATAGAAATGGGCCCTATTAAACACCTCTAAATACCATAACATCAACATCAAAGCTCAATGGCAAGCAACTTACCTTCAATGAGGCTAAATTGGTTCTTTTGAGCTCCTCTAAACATCCTAAAAGCAACAACAAAGCTCTATGCAAAACAACCTAACTTGTACTACAAAAATCAGCCCTTCTACACTCTTCTAAAAACCCTAATATCAACATCAAAGCTCAATGGCAAGCAACTTATCTTCAATGAAGCAAATTAGCCCTTATAAACACCTCTAAACACCATAATATCAATATCAAAGCTCAATGACAAGCAACTTACCTTCAATGAAGCAAATTGGCTCTTTGGAACTCCTCTAAACACCCTAAATGCAACAACAAAGCTCAATGCAAAACAACCTAACTTGTACTATAAAAATCAGCCCTTCTACACTCTTCTAAAAACCCTAATATCAACATCAAAGCTCAATGGCAAGCAACTTATCTTCAATGAAGCAAATTAGCCCTTATAAACACCTCTAAACACCATAATATCAATATCAAAGCTCAATGACAAGCAACTTACCTTCAATGAGGCTAAATTGGTTCTTTTGAGCTCCACTAAACATCCTAAAAGCAACAACAAAGCTCTATGCAAAACAACCTAACTTGTACTACAAAAATCAGCCCTTCTACACTCTTCTAAAAACCCTAATATAAACATCAAAGCTCAATGGCAAGCAACTTATCTTCAATGAAGCAAATTAGCCCTTATAAACACCTCTAAACACCATAATATCAATATCAAAGCTCAATGACAAGCAACTTACCTTCAATGAAGCAAATTGGCTCTTTGGAACTCCTCTAAACACCCTAAATGCAACAACAAAGCTCAATGCAAAACAACCTAACTTGTACTATAAAAATCAGCCCTTCTACACTCTTCTAAAAACCCTAATATCAACATCAAAGCTCAATGGGAAGCAACTTACCTTCAATGAAGCAGATTGGCCCTTCTAAACTCCTCCAATCACCCTTAAATCAATACCAAATCTCAATGTTAAACAAACTAAACTTCATTGATGCAAATCAGCCTCCTGTAAGTCTTCTTACATACCACAAGTTAAAACCAGAGCTCAATACCAAGTAACTTAAGTTCAATGATGCAAATCAATCCCTTCTAAGCACTCATACACACCACAAATGAACACCAAAGCTTACTACCAAACAACCTAACCTCAATGATGTAATTCAACCTCTCTCTAAGGATTTCCAAATACCATAACTCTTGTGGACCAGGTGCAAAATGAGTTATGGACTACGCTGCCTTGAAGAAGTCAAGGATTGACCGTTAACTAATACAAATATAATACAACTACAAGCTAACTAAAAAACAACTGAAAAACCACTCTAGAACAACTAAAAAATGACTACTCCACTAAGATACAATTGAAGCTATGTAGCAATGCTATAGCATTTATTACTTAGGTGTTGCATGGTGGCAACAGAAAATGACTGAAACATCACTAAAAAACAATTGAAAAAAATAAAAAACAACTGCATGACTCATATACAATTGATGTCGTCTAGCACTTTAGTATTTATTTCTTAGTTAGTGCATGGCAACGAGGACTGTGACATGAACTACATTAAAAAAAACAAAATTGGTTACAATTCCCCACTTACGACTTGCAATGGCACAAATTTAAAAGCAAGCTCAACAAGTCTTACATACTTGAATAATTTGTAAGTATGTTCTCTCCTTCTCTTTTGTGCTTGTAGTTTTCAGTTGTTAGATTGATTGCAAGTGTAGAGATTGAATCTAGATCCTTCATTTGACACAAGCAAGAATGAGCATACAGATTCCACCAAAAGAAGAGTACAAATAGTGAAGGAACCATAGAAGAGAGAGACACCTATTCATAATTATATTGTATGCAATTTTAATTAGTAGTAGGGGAAAAATAATTAAAACAAATAAGATGTCTCAGATATTTAGAGTTCAAGAACAACTGACTTCTTGAGTTGTATAACAATCATTTTTACTATTGCCAATATTTGTCAATTGTATAGTAGTTGTATGTCAAATGTTACGCAATTAGTTATATTTGACAGGTAATATTAGAGTGATGTATGAGTTGTTTTATAGTCACACTACGGTTGTATTCTACAGATCAAAGCCGACAACACTCCAAGTCTAAATTGAATACAAATTCAATAATTGTTGGTCCATTTTTATGTGAAAGTAGAACAGAAAAGTCTATGAGCTGCCCATTCTTAACGCGCATAGGGTACGCTTAAGAGACAACATTAATGCAGTGGACTAGAGAAATAAAAAGAGCATTGCTCTTTCACACATAACACTTCCACTAACCTTGTTGTGTGTGCAAAGGGAGGAAGAAGTGCCTATTGAGAATAGTGAAGAAGCAACCGAGTGATCACGGTAAAGAACTCAAATTTAAGGTTTGGAGGGGATTAGGTGAATGAGACGCCTCTAACAATGATTGGGAAGAATTGCTACAAAGACCTGTTGTATTGACAGAGGTCAAAGTAGATTGTACAAGATCCTGTTGGGAACATTATGTATCAATGCAGCAGAATAATATTCTAAGATTTTTTTTTGTTTTGGACAAATCCTAAATCACAATCAATTTTTGAACTCTGAACTATCAACTCACATTGCACAAATATATTTTAACTCTTACTTGTTGTCATAAATAAATTGACTGCAATTGTCAGGTAGTTTTATTCTAAAAAAAAACAACTATACATTGAAAATGCAACTGCAAGGATACGCAGTAGCTAATTAGTTGTTTATTTAGTAGTAGTAACTAGCATGCAACTATAAAACAACCTAAACATTAAACCCACTAACGACTCAAGGCTAACTATAGTCAACTACTTCTCAACAACAATACAACTGCAATAGCTAAATGAGTTGATAGCAAGACTATGAGGGATAGTAGCAACAGATCAAGTGAAATGAGAGAATAAAAGAAGGGAACCATATGTTAGTTCTTAAAGAAACAAATTGTGTGAAAAGAAAAGAAGGAGTGAGTTGTTTATCAGTTGATATATAGTTGTATAGCAGTCATTCCCAACCCAGAAACAACTGTAATGCAATTGCGTTTCAACTACAAAAAAATGGCCCTATTCACACAGTGAACTTTGAAAATAATTTCTAAACTTGACAGTCCCCAAGGCTCAACAAGGGATCTCAAGGAACGTGTGTAATGATGGAAATTCAAGAACAAATTAAAAATAAATATGTAGCAAGTGCAGCTGCTTTTTTGTTGATTTGTAGTAACACCTAATCCCAAAAACAACCAGCTTGCAATTGCCATACAACAACAACTACAATATGCATTCACACTAAAACCTAACCAGAAGTTTTTGAACAAAATTAATTGCCCAAAGCAAAAGAATGGCAGCCTCAAATGTTAATGAAGTGGATTAAAAACGTAGTCGTAAGAACAACTGCATTAGTTGCAATGGAGATGTTTTTTAGTAGTACAGTATTTGCTTAAACCACTCAAAAACAACTGCAGTGATATTGAAATGGTTACTGGAGTCCATATGAATAGATAACATCCATGGCAAAATTGTAAATTGATGATGATAAATTTTTTTGTCCTCAGCAGTTGTTTAGATGTTTTTTGTAGTTGTGTGTACAACTACAATATAATTGTGTTGTTGTTAGTGTTCCTCCTTTGTTGTTGAGATGCTTTAGTGAGTTGCTATGTGATTTTGCAATTGTTTTGCAGTTGTTTCACGGCTTAGTTATACTATAGTTGGCAAAACGCAGTTGAAAAATCCCATTTTTCTTCTAATGTTTTGCAATTGAGCCACCCACAATTGACTCATACCAACTGAAACAGCTACTTTCCATGTCAACAGACCGCTCCAAAGTTGAGACAAAGCAACATTTCTCTTCATCTCAATTACGGGAGCCATACTCAAATAATAGAAAATCCTCACAATCCTCACAAAGTCCACAGATGTAGAATCACAACACATCAACAACCTCTCCAAAACAAGCACAAACACTCACAAAAATTCTTTTTTAAGTGCGACAGACAGCTTCAAACAGTACCGCGTACTAAAACCCTAGGTGGTTCAAACCCTTGGTTTTAAAGCACTTTAACATTTTTTCACCTTTTTTTTTTCACACACATGAGTGGAACAAGTTGTTTTCACACTTCTATCATTCACTTTAACAATTCATGTTATCAAGTACCACATAACTCTAGTTAAACTTGAGTTCCCTATTTGAATACTCGGTTTTGTTCGTCACTATATGTGGTTCTAATTTAAAATCCATATCTCTAAGTCTAAATGATTACTCAAATTTTCTGAATTCAACATCCAGATGATAAATATTGAGACTTTTACATTTTCTAGTAAGTGAAATATACAAGGCTTCACAGTTATTGCACCATTCTAGCTAGAGTCTTAAAATAAAATAATCATTTAGGTTTGATTTTTTTGGAAAGCTTCTTTATTTAGACATTTAAAGAAGGTACTCAAACAAGAGAATACTAAACAACATATATGTAAGAAAGCAAAGGGTGTGGGTAAAAGTGATATAGAAAAAAAGACCGAGTTCATTAAAAGAAGAAGTATATACATAAAAGAACTTAAAAAGGGGAAAATATATATATATATATATATATATATATATATATATATATATATATATAAATTCCAATATATATTTTAATAGCTATGTTTAAGGTTATTTTATATAAACAAAACATATGGTTTACACATAATAAATTTCATCAAACTTAATTGTTTTAGAATTTTAATTGAATTTCATTATAATTAACACTACAAAGTAAGCAGGGTGTCTAGAATGACAAAGAACTAAAAAATAAATGTCCAAAATTACAAGAGCCACCGTTTGGCACACAAATCTTGTTGATTTGAACAATTGCACCTTTCTTTGTTAATTTTTTGTGAACAAATTATTACTACTACCTCGAATTATTCTTACAATAGATAGAATTTGGTCTACAATCCCTCTTCTATTAAATTTATTATTTGGTTCCACCCTATACACATTGCATGCCATCGCCAGCATTTCTAGGTTTTTTTTGCATGATAGGCGCTTGTACTTCTAAAGTTTTCATTTAGCATTTTTTGTTTTGTAAACGTGTTTTCTCCCTTTGGTTTTGTTTTTTGCTTCATTCTTTGCTTCATTCTTTCCAATTCTCCTTGTTCACATTCTCTCTCTCACTTTCCTCGGCAACACCTCTTGTGTCCAACAAAATCCCTATTGCAAATTTGTGTTTTGTGGTTGCAATTTTTGTCAAGGGATTTTAGTATGCTTTAATTTGCGTTGTGACCTTTGTCAATAGATGGAGGATTTGAGGAGTTTGTGCCAAGCATAGAGAATTAAGGTTTCCAAATTTGAATTTAGGCTTTTTTGTACCTTCTCTTGACTATGGTGTTGGCTTGGTTGTACTTGCTTGTTTTTTGTTTCATTTGATATAGATTTATTGGTTTGATTGTTGTTTGTTGATATTTGTTTGGAAAAAGAGGAGGTCTGGGAAGGAGTTTTCTTTTTATCTTTTGTAGAGTTCAATAAAGTAGAGAGAACCATGGTGGGGATCTTTTGAATGATTTTAGCAATTTCTTGCATAGTCACCACAAAGAGGAGAGGGAAAAGCAATAGTAGGAGCAGCAAAAGAATCTTGTGCCTACTTCTCGACATAAACCTGCTAGAGGTTTCAACGTGAAGGTTGCAATGTAAATTAATGGATTATACTTTTTACGCTCATGTTTTCATGCAATGTAATGGAAACAACAGTGTGCAAGTGCGTAGCACAATCTTGTCTCCTATTCTCTCTTGCCCATTGCAGGTGAGTTTTTGTACAAGAGTGAGTTTAGGGTTTATCTTTAATTTTAAGTTGCAACAACTTAATGTTACACAATAGAATACTTTTTGTCTAAGATTGGACTTTGACTAGAATTTGGTAAGCCTCATTTATGTGTGTTATCAAAAGTGATTTACAAGCTTGTTGGTAGCAAAGTAGGTACTAGCTTACAAGTTATTTTTATAACCATGCATGTCCAGGTTGTAATGCTAATGCAAATTGCATTTCTAAATTTACAACCAAATTTTGATCCTAGTGTATAGGCCTTAGAGCACTTTTTAAATAAGCAATCAATTAGAGGCCAAGATTGGGACCTATAGGGCATTGTTTTTTTTCACCTACCACTTGCCACATGCCCTCCTAGGAATGGAGAATTTCAAGAGGGAGAGAAGAGCATTGGTCCAATTTCTGACAAGGTAGCCTCACAAGGCCCAAAAAAATAACATTGCTATAGGGGTCCCAAAATGGTGCCAATTAAACATTGTAAAGCATCCATCAGCTAAGAATTGTTTTAAAGACATGTCTCACATGTATTTTATTACTTTTTTATTTGCCTTGTCACTTATTGATAGTAAATGAATTAATATTGTGCTTCGTGAACTTTGTCTTAAGTTGTTTTAGTACTTTGTGTCTTTGTTTGCTTTACTAATTAATTCAATATATGTGGAATAGACAAAGTAAGAAGGTGTGAAGTTAGTCAAAGTGAAGGATGCAATAGAGGTAAGGTTTGTAGCTATCAAATCTAACAATTTAGTTTTTACTGCTAAATATCTTTATTACAATTTGGTATTATAAAGTTTTATGAACATGTTTTGCAATCTATGCTAAATACATATTTAATTGGTTCACATATTGGTGCAAAATTTTATATAACATCATGAAATTCCACTTATCCAAAGAAACTATGTTCAATTCTTTTTTACACATTTAATAGAATACATGTAATAAAAGAAAACCTAATTGTTCACCTATGAGTTACAATGATCTTGGTGTAGTATGAAAATGTTATTTGTTTTTTTGAACAAATATTTATTCCAAATTAAGAATGCAATTAAATATTTATTTCCTAAACCCTTTGTCATTTTAGGCTAATTCAGAAGCATATCCTATTTTCAAAGTAACAATGTAGTCACAATCAACACTCAAAAATAATGCAAGCTCCGACCAATGGTTACTTAGGATTTGGTAACTTTCTTAAAAATAAATAAAAAATGTGCAAAATGCATTGCTGGTATGGTAATTATGATGATATTCACTTTTTTCACATTAATAAATCTAACAAGAACTGCATTTTAAAATTTCATGAAAGACTGAAATCATTTAGTTTCTCTGTTACTTTTAATAAAAAATATATATATATATATAGGTAACTCCTTTTCTCCTTCAACAATTTCAAAACTTAAATTTTACCTATACATTTGTATTTTCTTCTAAAGACAACCTTTAAACTGAATTTAATTGTTATTAAGTTTGACTTCAAAAAGAAATTGAAACTAGTGTGTGACCATTGACTAATCCATCCAGAATATTTAACAAAAATTGGTAATCCATTGGCAACATCCAAAACGGCATCTAAATTGCAATATCATCACTTCGGCTATAATAAAGTACAAACCATGCAATTAAATTGCAAGCGTAAAAGCCATTGTCCTAATCATTTTTGTTTTTGTAAGAATATTTATCTATGACAACAAGTAACAAAACTGGTAGTGAAAGTGAAAACAAGTTGAACTCCTACTCATAGGAAATCATACAGTTCAAAAAAATTGGCCAACTCCTTTTTGGAAACAAGCTTCAGATGTCTTTTGCAATTTCATGAACCCCTAAAGGACCAAGCACTTTTTCTTCAAAAAAAACTCAAAACTGTCATTTTTACTGATTTGATCCCAAAAACAATCTTTTTCAAAAAAGATCAAATCTAACCTTAGGATCTTGTAGAAGACTCATTCAAGAACATACCATGAAAATTTTGTGAAGTTTGACCGTACGGATTGAGAGAAATGATCATTTGAAGGTAGTACATAAAGTTTTTTTTATCCCTGCCCAAAATTTTCAGGTGCCTTTGACCACATGTGGTGAACACTTTTTGCACTATAGGTGCTGAAGAGATTTGTCTAACATGCTCTAAATCATGTTAGGCGTATCTCTACAAGTTTTTGTGATCATCCAAGACATGGAACACACCCTCCATGGCCGTGCATTGCAAACATGTGCTGGAAATTCACACTACACTGAGGTTTTTTGCCAACCAAGATTTCTAAAGATATATTAAAGAAAATAAAAATCCAAGCAGCGGATTGGAAGAGTTTAGCTTCATTGACAATCTCAAGAAAGAAAATTAGAAAAAAAACCAAACCTCTAGTAGTTATTGCAATTCAAAGGTTAATGTACTTAACAAATACAATAATGTATTTATTTAGTACATTATTGCTTTGGATAGATTCCAATGAAGGGCCATCCCTTCTTTGGTTCCCCTTGGGAGAAGTCAATAAAAAATGGCATGCCCAAGTTGCCCCTCCAACTAAAATTCACATGTTTACCCTTATAACTTTTAAATAGTAAATTGGAATTTAGTAAAAATTGTTCTCCCATGTAACTTTTGCAAACTTCTACCTTTGGAGGCAAATTGTAGAATTTGATCATAAATTGTAGTAGCATGGCCTTGCCCAAAATCCCATTTTTTCATCGTAGGGACAAGTGGTCCTTTAGGGGTTAAGGAAACAAATAAATTGTAGTATAAGATTGTCATAAATGTCTTGAAGCTGATTAAGAGATTTGGATTAAGTTTAGAGCACCTTTCAGATGCTATAAAACAATTCCTTTATTTTGTTCAAAAGTTTGTAAAATCCTAATCTATGCATCTTTATTATAAAGCAAGAAGTATCTATCCGTGAGGTAAAATTTAAAGTATTTTACTAACACAAGAAATTCAATTTTATGTTTTACAAAGCATCAAGTGTCAAGCATTGGCATTGGACATAAGGTAGGAACACCCATAAGCATTAGTGTCCCCATAATCATTACCTTTGAAACCTTGGAAATCTATGAAAATGAATAAATGTAATTACAAGGATGTACAATATGTGAACTTGAAACCTTAGTGTTGGTTATGGGTGCAATGGTAGTTTGCTCTTTAAAAATTCACAACTTATTCTCACAGTACCCAACTAATACATTTGAAAGTGCAAACTTATTAATTTTTTGTTCCTAGTAGGATCCTATAATTTGCTAGCTGTTTATTAATACTCATCATGTTCAAAACCCTTGAACTGACGCTTATGGGTGCTCCTACCTTATCTCATTCATCAAGATTTTGAAGTTTGAAATTTGAAAAGGGAAGAGAAAAAGGAAAAATAATGAAAAAAGAGGATGAAAAGCTACTAAAAATTAACCCCTAAAAGATCAAAGGGACGAAAAATGTCCCTGCTCATACACGGGGGCCTGTGTAGGCACTGTGACCCCAGCGCTTAAGGGTTAAGAAAGATCCTGAAAAGTACAGGCGAGGCATACTAACTTCATCTATATCACTTTACCACCTTGCAACTATTTTTAAATGTGCACATTCATAAGATCAATATGCACCATCAAGCATAAGAAATTTTTAGAGTTCATAAGCCCATCCTCGTGAAAGCCCGCCATCATGAAATGGTAGTTCAAGTACTACTACTAACTCATGTGCAACAAGCATAAATTTATTATTTGAAAGGTGGGAACCAACTCCCCATCTCCGCAAATACTTGAAAAACTGGAAGTAATTCCCATGCTAAAGTGCTTGAGATGGGAAAATTTGTTTCATGAGCTCTTGTCTAAAACAAAGTACTAGGAGTCAAGAAATCTATAGTTAACCTTTGAAAGTTTGGTTGGTCAACATGACTACCCTTCTACAATAGTGGGTGTCAACCCTGGCATTTTTCAAGGTTTCGGGATAACTTTGTCCCCATTTTTTAATAAAGTTATGGGTGGTGGCTGAACTAAATTCTCCAAAGTTATGGCCCTTGCAATGTTTCACAAACTATTTGATAAAAATTTGAATAAGTCTTCATAACTTATGTATGGGATAATGTCACAAAGATTGATGTGTGATACTAAAGAGGGAGGGTGTGACATTAAAGAGGTTAGTGCTATTACTAATCATACTACTAAAATCTCAATTACTTTTGTAATATCACACCCTAACCTTTTTAATATCACACCCTCCCTCTTTAGTATCACACCCTCCCTTTTTAGTATCACAGTCTCCCTCTTTAGTATCACAATTTGTCAATCTCCCTCTAAAACAGAGCTATAAGATCACTTGATAACTTTAATAAAGAGAGGCCACAACTAGTTTAAGTTTTCAACCACCTCTAGAGGTGGGTGATGAAGTTATCATGCCTTATAACTTCAAAACGTGGTTGAGTTGTGGGGTGGACCCACCCAAACTTGTCCGGTGGGAAATAGCCAGGTTTGACACCCACTAATAGCTCTACAGTGTTCTATAATGGTGTGGCAAGTATCCACCCATATTGATATTGTTTCTAAAAGTTGCAAAAGTTAATAGTGCATGCTGACCTCATGAAAGTTGCAAGAAGGACAACATGGGACCTAACACCGTGTTTGTGAATCTTCTCACAATTTAGATAACCTAAAATATGAATGTATTTGATGAGATTATTTTTTACCTTTCATGATGAACCATGTATGTATGATCACTTCTAAAAACAATTCAAATGAGAATTTTTTTTTTGGTCCTACAAATTGTTCTTTTAATAATTGGGGATAGAAAACGTCGGCCTCATTGTTTAGGGGTTAAACATGTGTTAAGAAAAAGTCAATACTCATATGGCATATACCAAAAACACAAAATAGAATTTACAAAACATAGGGGAATTTGTACGATACTTGGTGTACCTCCAAGAATATACAAGATTCAACAAGTTTAAAAAGTACAAAATCAATGACGACTTCTAAATTGTAATGAAACTTCAAAGTAGAAATTCTCACAACTCACTAACTTTTATCATTCATAAATAAACATAGCCGGTTTTGTACCTCAATGCGTAGCAAATTTGGAAGATTTTGGTAGAAAACAAAAAATAAGTCACAAAACTCTCGTGTGAATGTAGAGTCTGAGATATTGAGCTTCACTTGCTAAAATTTGGCATTTCCCATTTTCTACAATTTTACATGTGCAAGCAATAAATATTGCCTATATTTATGCTATAATTGGATTCTTTTGAAAGTATGGCTAATTTTTATCCAATAGATTCCAATTTCAACTATTTTTTTTGCAATTTTGTTTGGCTAACTTTCCAGTGGGATTTTCTACCTTAACATAGATTTCATCAACTCACAACAGCATCTCTATCTTCATATAGGTACCTTGTCATTGCAGGATGTACAATGGAGTCATGACACCTATTTTCTTTGTATGCCTGCATAAGAAAGCCCCAAATAGTATATTCAAAGATTTTTACATCAATGGGAATGGAAAATCTTCAATAAGATACATCTTCTATAACATTGTAAACTATAATCTTAAGCACTTGAATTCACACACATATAAACCCTATTGCCTATCCAACCACCTAGATGGATTTTCTATTAAACCACTATCTAAACTTCCTAAAAACAACATGCATTTCACTTCCAAACCTTCTTTCACTCACTACCACTAAAAATGATTACATAAAGAGTTCTCCCTTGGTTTCTCAAATTTGACACCAAATGCTATTCACAACCATTTAACCTTTACAAGTAAAAAATTTAATGATATCCCACTAAATAAAACATTCTTGGAGGATTGATTTACTAGAACCATTTTCATCCAATTATGGCTAGAAACATTTTGGGACCACATTAATGAAAAATATGCTCCCCTTTGTCTTACAAGAATTGGTCAAAATACAATATCTTCTTCAATTAATGTCATATTTTGGAATCAAAATCCTCCAAATTTACAATGCTTTAAAGTATCTTGTTTGGTGACAAAAGTAATCTAGTGATAAACTAAAAAACCTTTTCATACTTTTGTTGCCAAATATGGTATTCTTAAACAATGCAAGATTTTGCTTCTCAAAAAATAACATTAATTGCAAAACAATTTGTGTATCAACCAACTTTGGGAGATAGAGGGAGTATATAGTCGGCAAACATGAACTATGTAGTACCAACTCTTTGAACATCAAATCTTTAATAAAGGACATAACTATTGAAATATATGTACACACTAGTATTAGTATAAGTATATGTATATGTATATATATATATAAATATAAATAACACTTTCTTGTAGTAGGGAGCCCAACACTCATCAATAAAATCATGACACTCTGCATAGATTGAGCTAATCATACTTTATATTTTAACAAATTCTAATGATTTATATATTTTGACAACTTAAGAAGCCTCCCACTCTTCAACCAAATTTAGCTTTGTTTAGCAATTCGTAATTGGGGTTTTACCATTAAAACCAAGAGATAATTGCACTTATGACCTAAGTTTTGCCATGGAAATTAACATTAATATGAACAATACTGCTTGAAAAGGATAAGTAGGCGCAGGGCTAAGACCAAGTTTTATCTAGATGGGAAAACATGAAGGTATATCCAATTGTTCAAATGTGTGTAATGCCATCGTCAATGCATGGACTCAATCTTCTGTAATTGCACTACCTTGGGGTACGTCAAGGGGGACAATGGACTAATAAGTGCACTAGGCAAATTGACATGTAGAAGTGGAAATTGTTTACTAAGATTTGTACTCGACAAGCATGAGGTATATTTAGGATGTACAACGGATGTGCAATTACAGAGGTTGAGTGAAATGCATTGTCTACAGAAGAATAAAAAGGATACGGGATACAATACGACTGTTTAACTAATCATGGATTGTGAAGGCAAATTTGGATTGTACATGGCCATGGAGAGATATTCCAATATCTTGTGCATTTTTTGAACCAAATTATCCAAAATTGGACCTTATCACAGATCTCCCCTTGTAATTTTCAATGCTCACAGGTTGGTTAAAACTTCCAATTATCTTTTCCTCATGAAAACGGTTTTTAGATCTGAACTTTGGATTGTCCGCGACAATATATAGGTAAATCTTGTTTAAACAATAATTGTGGTAAGATTCACTTCACCTGATTCACGTCATTGTAAATCTCCTGCCTCAACCAAGGCTTACACGTTGTGTACTGTGCCCTTTGCTCTGTCACCGGCTCCTTCTGAAACACAAAAAACGAGCTTGGTTACAGAGTGGCAAGCATCACACTCTTAATACAGAAGTGCCTAAAAAAACAGATAGGAAATTACTACAGCAGAAAATTTCAGACAGTGAAGAGCTCCTTTATCAAAATCCATTTATATGAAATGAAAATTCTGCTTGTATCACCTATGAACACTGTGGGAAACACTCCGTTCTCAAACTCGAAAACCTATTTATGTCAATGTCAAATTTTGTATTTATGGCATCCAAAAGGACTTTTGTTCCTAGGCAGCCTGCTTCTTTCTTCAAAATAAAAAATCAAATTGAATGAAAAAAGAGAGAATTTATGTGGCCTTATCAACACCTCTGGATATGTTTGTTTTGCCAAACCATATACGCGTTTGTATCAGAGGGTTATATCAAATATGAATACACAAAGTGAAAGCCTGAAATCCCCTAATAGTGCGAAAACTGAAGCTCAGAGCGAGGATGGGCTAACCGTTGTGTTGCATCCGTGGAAGCGCCCGGCAATGATGTGCTCATTGAAAGTTCCTTGTGGACCCATTGGCTTTGGCCCAATCACCCTGAAACGAGGTAACTTCTCGTTCCCTGGTTCCAATGGCCCAGCAACTACGTTCCTTTGTACAACTGTTCAAAAAGGCACATGGGTAGATTAGAACCATGATTATCATTTTAACCAGACTTGAGAGCTGGCCTCAGACATCAGTCCACATCCAGGGCACCTGTACTGTTAATCTCCTTCGTTTGTGTCAAAGTGGGTTGTTAGTAAAAATGCAGAAAATTCGACAACAAATCGATGACCCTGGTTGAATCTGAGGGTGCTAGAAAGTATTTTTTGGTCGCTTTCGAAATAGGTTGAAAAAGGTATGAGTATAAAGATACTTCAACCTCCATAGCAGGTGAAACGAGTAAATATATTTCTATATCCGGTTCGATTTTACTCACCAGAATGATGTTGAGGACCGTCTATTATCCGAATGGTTGGCCTGTATGTGTCTTTCTTCATGCAAACACAAAGCTGCACACGATTTGCACCGATCAGTATTCAAATCAGTGCAATATTTCTTGTAAAACAAAAGTTTGGTAATCCTCTCTGATTGTCTGAGATTTCAGACAACCAGAAAGGAAAAAATGGTGTCAGAGCATGTTCTATTTCAGCTATATGATTGCTATGGTAGCCCAGGTGTTAATAGCACTGTTCTACAGATTCCAAAATAATGTACTATTCGGTTTCGGATTCGATTGAGAGATTCAGTGCTTACACAGCTGGAATCAAGATGATCGATGTGTCCTGAAGATATAATGCGCCTCCTGGTTCTGTCTCTGCCTGCAATCACACGAGCACATTACCCAGAAATGACGAATCTACCAAAATTGACATGTGTTCTCCTTGGAGGACAACGATATCAATGAGAACCGCCAGCCAAGAGAGACAACAGAGAAAAACAGTAAACTAGACAGAGTATGCTCTACCGTCAGGGCACATAGATCATTCAAAATTGCACAGCAAACATGAACAAGATCCAAGAGCATGTTTCAACATAATTACCGTCATCATAAGTGGGATTGCTCCTAGCAGTCCATGGAATCGGCTTCTTCCCATTCCGAGGCATGAGTTGACCTGATGTACAACCCAGCGTCAAGAAGTTGTTGTAACAAGATGCACGGCATCTGTAGAATTTTGAGTTTCAATCTACTGTACATAAAGCTTACAGTATATCCTATGACTACAGGTATAGGAAACTGAAAGCCAAATGAGAGACGAGAATTCTAGCTTCCTATCTTGTACAGTATATATGATGTACACTACCTTCATCATCAGCGTGAGGCATAAAGTCGGGAGGGTCATCGTGGGCAGGAACGTCGTACAGCTGAGACCTGATAGGATGTTCTTTGAAGAAAAGTGGATTTGCTTTCCTCATACATCTCTGCAGCAGTCCACGTCAGAAGGCAGATATCAAAGGGAAGGATTGAACATATTGAAAGGTGAGCAAGCATCAGGAAAGGAAAGAAAACGAAACGAAACGAAATGAAACGAAATTTCAGAAAGGAACTGAACTCCTTACTGGTGGCAGCTTTTGTTCTGTCTCAAAAGCAGGAACAGGATTGTAAATGTGCTCAAACTTGCGTGCGTTGTGATAACACTTCTTTGTGCAAACGTGGGTTCGTGAAGGCCTCCAGTCCCTTCGGTTCGGGTAAAACTCGGGAATGTATTTGAGGTGAGGTCGGAAGGCACCTTGGGTGGTTTCGGTGTCGGCAGTGTAAGCCCCTCCTTTCGTAGAAATTTGACTTCTGTAGGGCTTCTCCAAGCCTCTGTCCAGATGAGCATGACTGTGAACAGAGGATCTCCAATCTTTCTCCTTGCAGCTCTTTTCGCCAAGATACCTAACGCACGACCTCCATTGCCATGATTTGCCATAATCACGAGCGCACGGAATGTAGGCTTTACTATTCCTCCACTGCATAGACTCGTCATCAGTGCCCGTCATGACAAGTAATATGCTGAACAATCTCTCTCAAGCTGGTTGCTTACTTTACAACAAAGTGGTTGCTCTGGAATCTCTAAAGCAAGCTGAGTAGACTATGACAACATATTGCGGAGAAAAAAATCTGTAGAATATTGAAGTGTTGTGGAGTTGGAGTACGATCGACTGACCTCAGGTTTCGGATCACAGTTTGCTAGGTCTCCCAAGTTGTCACAAGGCATTTTACCCTGGCGTACGGAGGGCCTGAAGATATCCTGATAGCTGTGCTCGTGATACATGGGCACTCTCTGGCTCGAGGACCTCCGCTGATTCACACAATGCAAGGTGCGCTATCAGCGGTTTGAGCGAACATATACAGACTGCATTCATACAGGAGATTCAAGTTTTGAGAGTGAACTAGAAAAAATCTTCAGAATGTCCAAGCAAGGCGCGTACCGGCTGCTCCTGACAATCAAAGGTGTCGAGAAAAGTTTCGGTGTTGCAGAGGTCCGGATCTCCACCAGGCGGCCTTGGATGAATGGGTTTGGAGCCGGGCGGACATGGCCGTGGTTTGTGGTACGAGGCTCGCTTGGGTTCGTTTCTGGTATAGTCCAGGCAATCCCCTGGTGGTGGAGCGGCGTGGATGTCTCTGTAAAGCTTCTCCGGAATTATGTGAAGCACCCTTTGCTTGGGGCAGCCACGTGGACAGGTCTTCGGCCGCGATCCTATGCTTTTCGGTGTCTTGCCACGCATGTCGCTGCATTCAGCTGCTCTGGTCTTCATCGAACCAGCTCAACTTTCCTACAGCCCCATAGGATTCAACAAGGGTTGTTAATTTGCTCTTTCACAACCTGACTGCTTGCAGGTCAGTGTAGAGGGTCCGGCTCTTGAGGATAGAGATCATGTTTCGCCCCTGCAAGCATTGCCAGGAACACTTGAATCTTACTTAAATCCCGATCTCAAGCATTTAAAAAACATTGCATAAATGTTCAACATCAACATGCATTGAAGGAGATGCTTGGCGAATTCTGTCACTTTCACTCTGTTTTTTCTGCTCTATCAACTGAAGCAAACATAAGTACAATCATTCATAACTCACTCACATGTAGAGATTGTCTAGGCTGAGAAGTTGACTGATGGACATGGCAGCTTCGAAAGCCCAGAAAGCGGTTCAAACACACATTCTTAGACTCCTCTGCTCCAAATGCTGGATATCCAATGAGGCCAACTCAGAAGTGAATCCATGTTGAATGTTGAAAAGATCCGGGACCGGCAAAGCAGCAGTTGTACACGAAATATCATAAAGTGGCCGTGGCAGGATCGAACCTTTGGTGACCTGAATGAAGATCAACGAATCTGGCCATGTCCAAGAAGACAGCTACGATTAGCGGAGGTAATGTTGGAAATAGGGAAGGCCTTTCAGATTGAAGGCATCATCATCATCATCGTTTTCATAAATGTGAAATGAGACTGAGAAAAACGGCAACAAAGTCTCCTCGCACGAGGATGGGAAAGGGCGCAGCAGCAGATCGAATCCACTTGTCGGTTGAGAGAATGGCGGAGTCTACAAGGCAACTAACACCTCGGACCTGAATTGGTGCCTCCGCTCTGGAACCCTGTAATTTGGAGCAGCTGGTTCTCATGTTGGGGGATCTCAAATAACAAAAGGCAGTTGAAATCGTGTGAACCTTCACGTCTTTCAATCGATTGGGACGAAAGTCCAGAGATCAACCAGGTTCACACTTGGCCCACTTCCTCCGGACGTCGTAAAGTTGCTGTCAGCCATTGCTCCTCACCTGAAGACTTATGCGGCTGGTTTTTCAATTATTGACAAACCCTAATTCTTTCCTCCACTTCATTTCAAGTCTTTGCAAATGTCTTTCGCTCTTGCCGGATGTCAATGAACGTCGAAGGGTTTCCATCCAGCAAAGGACCTACAACAACCCTCACCAATGGAATGAAGTGGCAAAGGTTTCGGCATTTGTGCTCTCTGCTTCGTTTGCAGGGTTCTCCGCCTACAAAATGGATTAGGTTTTGTTGTTACTGTTGGAGGCCAGTGGCATCTCACTGCAGATGCGGATCGCTGACAATCAGCAATTCACTTCTTCGCGTCAGCATTGCAACGCAAGTGTGGCTGAATCCTACTGTACCTCTCGCAAAGGTCCGAAACGCAATCACCATTCATGCAGCAATTATAATTTCCAAGGACGACACCACGAGCAGTAAAAAACAGATCTCAAAATCCAAGCTTCAATTCAGAAGGAAAAAGACGGCATGACCAGAGCCTGCTGGAACTGTTTAGTGTCATCCACAAGCTTGTAAATGCAGGTCTAGTTTCTAAAACAATCCATTGCACAGGAGCTATTAGTATGTGATAGAAGTCTAGGATACATGCTTCAGTCACGTAGTCGACACTCAACAATGTTGGTAGTAATCGACTTAGTGGAGAGGTGGTTGCGCACATTGAAGCAGCTATGGACACTCCCGCCGGTCCAAATCAAGGCGAGCTAAGAAGTTCTAACTTAGGTCAATGAGCTGATGTACAATTGACGACAATGGAAAATAGCCCCCATGGCGATTGACATGCCAGCGCGTCCTCGTAGCGGGCCACCACATGTCCGTCCACGTCCATCGCCAGCAAATCTGCGCGTGCGAAGTCGAAGGGCTGCACGCGCCACCAGTACCGCACGAAGAAATGCTTCAACCACGGCGTCTTGTGCGTCACGTCCTCCAGCCATGACCTCCCCTGTGTTCATAAATTGCATCCCAACATGGAGTCAGCTTGAAGTGACCGACGGACGCCCAACGCGATGTGTTGCAAGCTAAGCTACTTTACCACAAACAGGAAAAGATTGACAGAATTCCATGACATTTTTGGCCCCATGAAAATTTTCTTTGTAACAAACTTGATACTGACGCCTACGCCCGCCTAAATCGTCCAGCTCAATGAACCGCGCCAATTTAACAACTAAGTATGAGGAAAGTAACAGTTCATACCTCAACAACATTAAGCCAGAACGTTTGTGAAGGCGCATGGAGATGTATGTTGTCCGGCATGCCGGGCAGATTTTAAGCAGAGATCTCTGACGTGCTTTTTCTTTCACCTTCCAGCCAGTAGCCCATAGTTACATCTATCCTTCCAGTTTCCGCAAACCACGAGAAAATCTTCCTGAGGAGAGAGCACAATGGCCGTGAGAAAACGCGAGGCCCTCCATCATCACCGAGGTACGCCCCGAGCTGTGGACCGAAGTTAAGCATTCGGCCATGCGGTCGCGCCTCTAGCACGTCCAAGCGCCATGCATGCATGCATCCAATGCGTGTTGGATGCGTCTGTGATTTGCCCGTTTCTCGCCACTAATAGACTTGCCTCATCAATTTCCACACCAACCATCAATTGATGTTTTGAGCTCCCATCGAAGGATTTTACACGCCGATCATCAGCCTATCCGTCTGAGATCTAATATCATGTTTGTGCTGTCTTTCAAATTTAGCAGGAGTTCATGAAGTATTTCCCCTTGATCAATTGGTGACCATGAAGGTTCTATGGCCAGAAAAACTTCTCCGATCAACTACTGAACGTCGATCCTCCTGTTTTATCAGCTCGAAGTGCCAAATTACGCCTCTTGTGTAACACAGCACACTCTTTTCGATTCCCCTGTAGGGACTTACATATGAATTCCCTGTGTATTGTACAGGGAAATGGGACAGAGGGAAAAATCATAGAAGAAATACACGGAAATGTTTAACTAATGAATAGGGGTTCAGATATGTCAAAAAAAACAGTGAACAAATGGTTGTGAATGAATTTTTGTTCATTGGTGCATATGCTGTCACTACCTCAAGAGGTTATCATGGCTTGTTCACGCAGTGAGTTGGTCAAGTTATTCACCAATTTCATTCACGTGGACAAAATTGCTGCTGAACAGCATATTTGAAATCCCCTATTCAATACAAACAGTAGAATGTAAGGAAAACCACAAATTTGTGAATATTTGTAGGGAAAATGTGAAGAATTCTTGACACGACAAGGAAATTCACAAAAGTTTGCTGTGATGAACCTGAGTCAGTTTTGTTAACCCTAAATGCCCAAGGGTGTTTTTCTCGTTTTCAAAAGGTAGTTTTGAAGTTTTTGAATTGTCCTTATAAGATCATCATTAAACATCAAAAAGAAATTGTAACCGTTGAATCTTGAACTCTAAGGTTTCTAAATGGCACTCCCAAAAAGAATCCCAAATGGCCATGCAGATTTTAAGAAATTTGTGATTGAATGACGATGAGTATAGAAATTTTTGCATTTTGTTAGCTGCCCAAAACTTCTAATGCATATTGGCAATTATTAAATACAAAATTGGGAGACAACCACTTAGGATGCTTTAGTGTTTATTGTTTTTACTTCAAAACCAATGGCCCCTCTTCCAAATCCATGACCACAATTTCACAAATGAGCCTGCAATGCAACTGTCAAAACACAATTGTCTAATAAAAAGAAATTTTCAATTTCAATTATTGACCAAAAATCATTACGAATGAAAGAAAATTCATTGGTGAAAGGATTCTAATTTCTATAACAAAGAAATTCCAAGTGAAATTAGTCCAAAAGCACTTTTAGATTTTGTTAAATGTCAAAATTTCAGTAAAAAGGCCCTTATTGCCCAAGGGAGTGCCCAAGGGACATCTTCACCTTTTGCTCAACTTGATGCCCACCTTTTCAATGTGGCAACTTCTCATAGGCTTTGTGACATTATTCACAACACTATTCATGACAAAAAATGTATGCTTGTAGTTAACCTTCCACCAAAAATAAATCGAATAAGATATGAAAGAAGCTGAGATTGAATGGCAAAACTAACTTCAACAAGCAGCTTTTCTACAAAAAATAACCTCAAAACAATAAAACCTGTAACTTCAACAGGGTTTCGAAGTTTGCTGAAATTTTTTGAACACCAGAATCTGGTGCCTTGGGCATTTAGGGGTTAACCTGGCTTCTTTCAGAGGGCCAACATTGTGACATTTCTCAAAAGGTGCCAATAAATGCGTGAAGTTCCGCCGATTTGACAATTTAAATATCAGCTTTCCAAAAGGACATTTATCAATACAGCTGAAACCAGCTGAAACCTCATATTCCTTGAATGGAGAACTTCAATATACCAACCTGTGATGTTGACGACTTGACGTGCCATAATTTGTGCTTTTGAAATGCTCAAATGAGTCTTTTGAGCTGTGCAGTTGAAAATTTGAAATTTCAGAACCCTAAAATGATGATGTTGGTTGTGGGTACCGATTCGAGATTTGAGATGAGTGTCTCAAAACCGCTCCAACTCCAGGCTCGTGTCTAAGTGTCTTGCCTAATTGAGAACCCATGAAATCCAAATTCACAACAAACTCATTTTGATTTCCCTATAGGGATTTGCTTACAAATTCCCTGTAAATTAACAGGGAAATGTGACTGAGGGAAAATTCATAAAAGAAATAGACATAAATGTTTAACAAATCACAAGAAAAATGTGAAAAATTCCGGAAACCAGCAGAGGGGAATTAACAAAAGTTTGCTAAATGCGCCAATTTTTGAATGGCAAGCTGGAAACAATAACATATTGTCAATTTCTTTAAACTGGCTAAGGATAAAGTGGTGACACAATCTTCATAAAAGGTCTAAGTTCAGTCCATAGACTAGGACAAGATCAGGTTTAATTTTGGATTTTGAAATTAAACAACACGTTCGAAACCGCGGCAAAGTGATGGCATACAGCCATTTCAACAAAGTTGGCAATACGATCTCAGTGTAACTGGGTCCCCTTTGCCTGCGTGGAATTCCTTTCTCAAAAGCCTGCCTGCAAGTGGTTCCACCAACATGTACCAACCTGACACTTTTCTGAGAGCGGGTCAATGTTTTTTCCAGCCACTTGTCATCAGATAGATGCCAAACAGGGTTTTCAGAGCTCTGAACCCTAGTGTGACACAATTCTGGCACTCGGAATCACGCCATTTCTAATAAATCTGATCACAATCTCATTGATTTCAGTCGTCAAAGCCTCAATTCTTATTATTATTCAAGGTTTGTCATACTCACCACATTCAATAAATTGGGAAAACTTCAATTCTCAAAAATCAAGAAATCAATGTGTGCTACCAACGTAGATTGAAGTTGATTAATAATTATCGTGGTTTACTTTTTCACAGTTTTATTATTCTTCAAAATTCGCATTTGACTACCACATGAAATTAACAATTCGACATGCATTCATTTAGTAGGCAATGCCCCTATATTTGTTAAATTGGGCAAAATGATAGATTTTGGGCCTTTTGAATTTTGCATTTTTGTGGGTATTTTGGCGATTGTGAGTGAATTTTATGATAATTCTTTCAAGAACCTATAAACATCATATTTGGTAAATTGGGAAAAACAGAGGTATCATTTTGTATTCCACCTTAAACCAAATTTGATGGTATCAGATTTAGTTTGAACCATTAAGATTTTTTTCTCTTGCAAATTCCTCCTCTTTGGTGAGGGCATGTGTACCAAAAACAACATTGCAAGCTTAGTTTTAGGTGGCCACCTAAAACTTTCAAAAGTCCCAAAATGTAGTGTTTTTCCCAATTCAACGAATATGGTATTTATATCATTGATCTAAGATTTGAATTGATCTAAGATTTTGAAGGAACCATCCTAAAATTCACTCTAAATCACCAAGATATTTTCAAAAATGCAAAATTCAAAAGTCCTAAAATTTATCCTTTTTCTCAATATGGCGTTGCATACATTCAACTTGACTACTTAATGGCTTTGATTACCATGAGTGTCAAAATTTGGATATTGTCCCAATTACTTGAAGATGGTGCTAGTAAGTAGAGCTCTTGCCCCATTTCAACCCACCACACAATAAAAGTAGTCAACTGTAACGCCTCAAAGACTGTCTCCAGGGCATAGAACACCATATTCATTAATAAGAAAATTTTGTAACATTTTGGATTTAAGGTGACGGGTACAACTTCGGAATCAACTTTTCCCAATTTAATGAATATGGTGTTATAGATTGATTTGTCCGCCCGCCCTCTTGCCCGTCCAAAGAGTTCGGCAGTCTGAAATGAGCCAACCATAACTGTTACGGTGTTGACGTTACTATCAATGGAAAGGCTTGAGAATGTGGCTGTGAGAGGCTGAGAGCGGATCAGTTGTCGTGCACGCATTTGCATGCAGTTAGCCAAGGACTTGCTGCCATTGATGTGTGTCTCTTTTGATGAAGCCCACAATGCGTTGTTCTGGTACTGACTGTGACGACACGTACAGTGCTAGCTTCGCAATCGCAAGATATATATATATATGTATCGATTAGGTTAAAAGAACCTCGCCTCTTGCACATGATTCCTTTGGCACTTTGCATTGCGGTAGTCCGTTCCTGCAGTTGGAGTGGTTGGTACTGTTTCACGTGATGTTGCTTTGACAAGGTCCTCATCGATGCATGCTTGACGTCCATCGGCATTGATTTCCCTGACCAGGCTTTGGGACATTAACGAAGGACGCTTAATTGCTCACAACATTTTTGTTCGGAGTGACTTTTATACAAAGTCGTCGAATTTGTTGTTAGTTTTGGCAAGTCGATATTCGTTAAATTGGGAAAATGCGGTTCTCAAATTGAACTTCACCGTAAACCCAAAAAGTTACCTTAAATCAGATTAGAAGGTATCAGATTCAATATAAGTCATTAAGATTTTTTCCCTTGCAAATTCCTCTTCCTAGATGAGGACATGTGTATCAAAAAAATGTTGCTTAAACCTAAAACTGAGTTTAAGGTGACCATCTTAAACCTTCAGAAGTCCCAAACTTGAACATAGTTTCCAAATGAACAAATATGGCCTTTGGCGCACCTCAAACTGATAAAGTTTTTCCCCGAGTTTTTCATTCTACTTCTTTACTGCACAATTTAATTAAGGTTCTTGACGGTGTGTTTCTCAATATTCATGTTAAAATTCACAGGCCAAGGTAGGCAATGTGAAAGTACATTAGCCTGTTACAAGAAATAACATGTCCAGCTAGCACTCTAGCCACAAGAGCGGAGCAGAGAGGATTGCTCTTTTTTTATATAACTTGGCTCTTCTTTCACCAACGTTAGCAGACACAATCTTGACTGTTGGATCTTGTTCAATCTTAGGATACAATTTGAACGGTGGGATACTACTTGGATCTTGTTCAATAATGCTCAATCTAGGATTCTAGGTCAAAATAGAAAGACGTTAAAGTAGACCATGCAATGGACTCATGGTCCGTGCAATGTATGAGTTGATTTTAAAATTGGTAAAAATGACACAAAAATATACTTTGTACATGCTGGTGACACTCATTGTTGCTAACATAAAGTTGAAATGTGGATTTAAAGCCATATCAAATACTAAAAGTGAAAAATGATAATTTGATTTTTCTTTTTCTAAGTCAAAATTCTTAAAAAGACCCAAAAAACTCAAGAAGATGGACACATCTATCCATGTTGTTTGTTTCTTGTGTTACGCTATGTTGTCCAGTAACCATATCTTGTCCACAGTAACAACCATGCATCTTCAATGTGAGTTTTTGACAAACCAAAAAAACCTCAGTTGCTTTCAAAGTCATGGAAAAAATGAAGTACATTGTCAAATGTGGGGAGAGGAGACAACATTTCCACACATTCAAAGTCACACTCTTGAGTCGTTACAAGAAGTTCTTAAAAGTATGAAAGGTGAGTTGGGTGATGAAGGACCATTTGCAATGCACAATTGAACATCTTAACACCTTTTTATGACCATATGAATTTTAAAGTGGTATTCACATGCACGTCATTATTTTTCCCAAAAGCTTGGGAAAACACGTCATGCATTGCACTTTGCTACTTCCTAATATTGGCATTTTCTAAATTTCATCCCTCAATGGATAGGTTCCACAAAACTCTCAAAAAAATAGGAATAATCATGTAAGATCATTTAGGTGGTGGGCTCTCAAGCTATCATGTGCTTTTAGTTTATATTCATGTTCTTTTAAGTATTATTCATTCCTTTGAAGGGCAATGGCACAATCAAGGTATCCTAAAGGCTAGAAGGATTGTTTATTTGCAATTTGGCAATTTTGTCCTTACTATACTGCCTTATCTGCAATACTTCTCCTATTTATTAAGTCCTAATGATAGTGCTTTGATGTTAATATTTTGAGAATAACATACTTATTATACTTGTATATTAGTAGAAAATATAAATATTTTTAAAAATAAGGAATGTTATCATGTCCAGATGAGTGCTTTTGTGAGAAATTCCGGAACTATCTCATTTCAACAAAACAAAGTAAAGGACTCATCCAAACTACAAGTTTGTTTAATAGGACTTGGGAAAATAAGATTATAGTTGTACAAACATGGATGGTCCATATATTTCAAGTATATTGTTTCATAAAATACTAAAATTAATGGTTATTGAATATTTAAAATTTTTAATTTAGAGTGAATTTCTCCACGCTCAATATAAAACATAAAGGAACTACAATTTTACCTTTCAAGTGTCAAAAATACGCACACTTACTAATTTCTAGGTGCATGTGAAGTCAAAATTGCTAAAATGTTAATAATTAATATTATGTATTGCAAAAAGTGTTCAAAATGAGGGTTTCAGGTGGTGTTTGGTTTTTTTGGGCATTCCGGATGTTGTTGGGTACCCTAATCATGCCATTGCCTTGAAGCTTGCCATTTAGTGAGCAAAGACAAGAGCATAATTGTACTTATAGGCCTCTACTTGCTTTCTTGCCCTACTTTCTAAAGTCCCCTACATTGAATATTGCATGTAGCATTAGCAAAATTCTGAACCCTCCAAATGGCCCCTAGAAAACTGTGCTGCGCTACATAACGGAGGTGAACAAAATAGTAAAAAAATAATAATAATAATAACAATACTAAAACCGCCGTGGCATATCATATAACACATTGCAAAGGTCAAAAATGGCAGATTCTGATAGTCAGAAATGGCAACTTTTTTCACTATATGCACATCTCTCAAGTGGAGTTAGGGGCCTTCTGGAGGGCTCAAAATATTGCTAATGGTTGCCTTGATAATTAGGTTGCCTCATCTTGGAAAGTTACCTCATGACTTATCATTTGGTTACTTGAAAGCATATGTAACTCTCTAAAATTCTAAGATTTCACATGGTTTATGACATGAAAGTAGCTAATTTGTTGCTTTGCAGCATCATTGTTGTTACCAAGACTTAAAAAAAAAATTTAATACAGATAATTACTCAATGTAACAGCAATAAATACTTATATAGTGTAAAATGTCTAAAAATTATTTTGGGGCAACCTAAACGCTATATTTAGTGTGGAAACTAAGCCTAGCCCGTACCAAATAGGGCAATGCCGGGTGACCCTACCAAAATGGTGGGTGGATGTTCTAAACTTCTAATCCGTCTGACTTGTTGTTGAGCGATGGAGGCTTGGAGCAGAAGGGTTTTTGATTGGTTCTAAGTTCAACTAGCTTAAGGTAGCCGCACCCATGGGCGTAACGTCTCCATGGGCATCATTAACAAAGTCAAGGTGGTTATGGGTACTGAAGTGATAGTTTTGGGTGACAAAGTGATGATTGTGGGTGACTCCATGACAATTTTGAGTACCCATCTCACTATTTAAGAACCAACAAGCCTTGTTTTTAGCATCCTTACACATGGTTCTTACAATTTAAATGATTTTGGACTTTGAAAAATCTTTGTGAACAAATGCTTGCAATTGGAACCTTGAAATTAATGCCAATATTTTTGGTTTCCATTTCCTAACTTACAGTGTTTTTTCAAAGTTAGTAAATTATTTTACCTACTCCAAAACCCTTATTTCCACACTTATGGGTGTGCCCACCTTAAGATAAGCTTAGTGGGGAACATGCGCAAGTCAAAACTCAGTGCGAAGGGAGATAACTTAACCCTTGAGCGCCCTAGTGCCCCATACATTGCCTCTTAGTATTTTCAATCCTTGTTTTGAGGGACTAGATCTAACTTTTTGGTCTTACTTTACACTACAATTATGAAGGCATTCAAGTTGTCCATGCCAATGGAGTAATGGCAAGGAAAGCCAAATGTTGTACAAGTGCTACAAAAGATTTGATTGGGTGAAAACATCATATGGGGAGTGGTGCCACCGTACGGGGCATGCTGGCAAGCAACGTTTTACAGGCTACAATTGGTCAATATCCCTTGCAAGTTTCCTTGTGTAAGCTTTGTAGAAGCTGGGAAGTTGTCGGCAAGGGTTCAAGCATGTTCTAGACCCTTATTATGGCAACCGTCATCAACTCTGCTGGTCATTGTTTTCCGTGCAATAGCCATTTGAAGCCCTAAAACTTGACATAAAAAGAAGTGCAATCTTCAATAATTTACAAGTGTGTGCGTTCACATCTAACCTTGCTACTCACAAAATTTGAGATGAATCCAGGGCTTATAGAATTTTGTAAAAATCATCAAATAGCAACTACCTACCAAAACTTGAGGTTTTGTCATCACATGTTGTTTGATCAAATGTTATAATCTCCCATCTCCCGCGATGAATTGTCCCCAAAATTTACAAACCATTTTCTAAATAGGTGCTCCACTACTTTCAATGGTCACTTTTTGTGAATCATCCAATTGACTGAGATACAATGCATCAAAGTAGTCGGTCTCCAAAAACTCTGATTTTTGTGAAAACGGCTTGTGCGCTCAGGGGTTAATTATCAACTTAGAGTAAATAATAACTCAACGAAGGGGCAGGACGGGGCCGGGTCGCCATGTGGCATGCAGCAAGTGGCTGGTGATCATTGTCCTCAGGACCATCTCTCTCTGGGGCCGCAATGCCGTAATAATGCACGCTCCCAGTCCCTAGCCCCCAACACGGGCCTTCTGCCCTCCATGAGCGACAAGCGCACGCCCACCAGCTCCAATTCCTTTGCCACCTCATTTTTTCAAGGATTTTTGGGACAGTATAAGAGCATCTCCACCGGTCCGGGCTCTTTGACAGTTTTCCATCTGTTTTGGCCAGCCTTCAAGTCCCGAGATCTCTATCTATGCTTTTCAAAAAGGTGATCTTGCACTCCAACAATCTCCATAAATAAGCAGCTGACCACTTACCAAGGAAAATAGAGGATAAAGTTCACTAAACTTAAGCTCAATAATGATGAACAGTGGTTTGAAGGGCCCTTGCTAAACACATTAGGACCAAGTGTCTTGAGGGGGTTTGGAGAGTGGCCACAACACTTTTCATCCACTTTGAGCATGTTGGTGTCACCAGTGGAGATGCCCTAAGGTAAGAGCACCCAATACCAACTTTGTATCTAGTGGCATCTCTACTTACATCAAGTGGTAATTCTAAAACTTAGATTTAGATAAATCATACATAGCTTATTATTTTGGTCAACGACAATAAATCTCTAATGTACCTAGATTTAAGTTTTAGAATTACCACTTAATGTAAATAGGGACGTCATTAGATACATTGTTGATATTGGGTACTCCTACCTTAGCAAGAAATTATCAAGGAAAATGTTGAGATTCTTTTGTAAAATTTCTTACATTTCCCATTTTCAATTGGTTTATTGGTGCATGCATCGGATATTGCCGATATACATGTATTATACTTAGAAACTTCCCAAAAATATAACATATCTTTCTCAAGCTATTTCGAATTTCAACCAGTTTTTTTGACACTTCATTTGGCTAACTTTCTATTATTTCTTGGATCTGTAAGCAGGGCTTGGTATACTAAGCATACCTATTCGTGAGGCAAAAAGCTCACCTTTTTCACTTATGGAGAAAATGTAGGAGTTTGAAAACTTACCAGTAGGCGACTGAATTCATGTATTGACTAAAAAGCCGGGTTTAGTCTAGTGATTTGAGCCACAGGAGGAAAGAACAATAACTGACTACAAAATAGGGGCAGATTAGGACAATGTGCAGGAAAAACTGGTGGCTAGTTCAAAGTTTGCTGGTGGAATTGAAAAAACAACTGGTTGCATTTTAAAAATATCTTCAAAAAATTGGTCCAATTTTACTAAAAAATCTAAGTATATTATATTACAATGTAAACTCAAAATAATATTTGGCATAGTTCCACAAAGAAACAATTGAATACAAAAAATGCTGGATTTTAACTGGTGAAGTCCAAAAATTTCCCCAACATTGCATAACATTCAATAGCACTTTCAAGTGTTGCCCTCCCTCCATATGAAATGGTGTGGAATATTTCACACCATTTCATCCACCAAATGAAATAGTGTGGAATATTCCACACCCATCTTTAGCTATGGGGACATTTGGCTGAATTTGTCAAAGAGTTTATGAAAGAGAGACTCAGTTTAATGCACATACGTCAATGTGAGGGCCAGCCATGTCAGAAAAAGTATTATATAAAAATAAATAAATAAATAAAACTATTTTTTAAATATTTGTGTTAGGATGAAGTTCGTGGATGATACCTGAAGAGAGGGGAAAGGCCACCTCTCTTCAGGCTACTGAATGTTATGTGGATTAGAACTTTTACCATGAATTACCAAAAGAAAAATGAGCTTTTCCACCCTGGTCCCAAAACACGTATGTGCAGTATGCGAAGCCTGGGTAAGGGAGGTCAACCCTTGACCCTCACAAATACATTATTGTGAATGATTTAACTTATTTCTAGTACTGCTTTTGCTGGTAATGCATCCGGGGATTCCAACCAAAGTCAAGGCTCCTCCTCGGTACTAGAGCTGGCATGGAGTGACGACGTTAATTTCTGTTGGTACAAAACTCATGTCCTTCATGAATGAGTGGGGTTTTTGCTTGGGATTCCCCAAAACTAATGAGGGTACCTTTGCTGTTATTTGGCTTCACTACCTCTACAGTCTACAATTGGGTGGGCTGGTGGGGTACCACTTGCTGCCTGTCCAAAACCCACCCCTAACCAAAGTATCCCTTATTGGAATTTCTTTTTGCTTTTTCGTTTATAAAGTGACACGCAACCTAGAGTTTATGCAGAAAGAAATAGATAGAATTTATAGAATCCATCACACGGGTGCACGTTCATCCATAAAATCAGCAATCATTAGGCACTTTCATTCAATAATTGGCAAACCTAATGCTTCTACTGAGAGATTTGGCAGAGCCACCCGTTTTCACCTCATTATTTTCAGTGTTTGAGGTAGCTAGGTTTTACTGAATTCACCAGTTTATAAATTTAGGATGGAAAACCCAAAATTTTCACTTGAGGAAGACGTAGAAATTTAGGAATATACCTATAAAAGACTAAATTTCGAAATCTTGAAATCTCATGTTTGGATTCAAAAACAGTGAATTCGTGTGCTTTTGCAAAAGGAAATAAAATCACCAACTACAGAATACAAAATAGAAGCAGCTTTCTGTACTATTACACTTGTTCATGAATAAATTGAAGCTTTTCCACTCTTGATAGAGTTGGCGGACAAAACGAGCCAATCCTCATTCAAATCCCTCCCCCATAGTCAATTTCTTGTCAAAACTAAAACTAATTACATATTTTAAAAGCCTAAAAAGAAGACGTAATGCATTAATACTTCAAGAGTGGACTATTCCTAACCCATGTCTTTAATCCATGCTCAGCACGATTTTGCAAAAATAAGTGTACCATACTCATTAACTTCCACCAATACTTTTGTGGCTATTAATTGTCCTTGGTGGTGGTATACTAGTGGTGGACTTGTAAAATAACATTTTAAACTTGATTTAATGTTTATTTCAAATGTTTTCTACTAACACTTCTCCTGCTTTGATTCTTGTCAAGTATTAATGCATTTAGTCCCCTTTTCTAGATTTTTAAAACACGTATCTTGTTTAAGATTTGGTAAGGAATTGATTTTGTGGGAGGGATTTGAGTGAGGAATGAATCGTTTTGTCCCCGACTGTATATTCAGTATAACTTACTGAACCAGGTAAGATTCTGGCAAACATTGAAGGATGTGTATACTGGAGACGAAAGGAGCTCCAGCAATCCTGAGACAAACAACTAGTATGTTTTTTAAATATTAGTTCACCATTTTGATCTCCTTTGTGTTATTATGAGAAAAAGTTTCTTTGAAAAAGAGAAACTCGTAATTTCATGATTTCATCTCTTCTTTATTTTGAAAACGTGTTGACAAACCGGCTGTTTTCTGGAGTATTTAGTGTAATATCAGTTAACAGTTTATGGTTAGTGTGTTACTGTGTTTAGAACACTATGTCAATCCTACTTCAATGTCTCATAATTGGAAAAATCCCTTAACCCCTAAGGACTAAGCTGCATTTTGTGGCAACATGGCAATTTTGGGCAGGTACCTGTGATTGGATATTTCCATATACTAGACTGAAATTTTAATAGAAGGTGAGGACAAGGAATATCTTCCATATGCACAAATTTCACAATATTTGGAATTATAAGTGAAAGTTTATGACCCAATATTTTGTTTTTTCCCTAGGTAGTCCAGGTTGATTAGAAAAATCACTTTTCTTGGAAACAAAAATCTGAAATTGGTTTAGGAGTTTTATTTATATGTTGAAAACTTGAAAAGCTTTGAATCATTCCATTTTGATCAATAAAATGAAAGTTATGAAGAGTTTTTGCATATGGGCAATGATAAATTCTCTACTCTAAAATAAACAATGAAGTCCTTTATTTTAATCAATTTCAATATTTGGAAAAAGAACAAAACTAAAGGGTGTAAATTATTTATCACAACATTGCAATTGTTGGGATTGGCATTTTTCATTTCCATAATTAAATTTTGAACCTTTTTGTCTCTTGAATCATTCTCTACTTCATTTTACGTATTATTTTTTTCCCATATGTTATACAATTTCAAATGATTTGAAAATTTTCAAGTATGTATCCAACTTGCCTTAAAGAATGAATCCAAAGGGTTACAACCATTTTGGGAAAAATTCATATAAACTTGACCTTGTGAAGTGAAGCTCCCTAGGTTTTTGCAAGACAAAAAGTGGCTTTTTGTCAATTCAAACTCATACATCTTATAATTTACTTGGTGGAAGTTTCTGAAACTTTTCCACATCTTTCAAAACGAGTGTACTACAAGATCTTATGATTACATGTGTCAAAAAAATTTAAAATTTGGTACTTACAGTAGAAAGGGCAATTTTGGAGCGGTTTTGGTGAAAACCTTAATCAAAACCTCAGTAGGGTTAAGGTCTTTGCACAAAAATAGAGATCTATACGTCACTATCAAATTGCACCAATTTAGTACGATATGGACATGAAAGAGCTAAACAAATCAAAATTATATTGATAGATGAACTCTAGGATTTGACAATGTATTTGGTTGACATCACTAGGTTTAGATGAAAACAATATAATATATGAATGAACTAATAATTTCTATCGAAACGCATTTGTAAATATACAGACATTACAAGAAATTGTGTCCTAATTGACATGTCCAAATTGACTAAATGTGTCCAAAATGACAAAAAGATTATTAAAATGAATAATTTTTGTAGATTTAGCCATGTTGATTTGGGTACATTTTTGTCATTTTGGACAGTTTTCATTGTAGTGAGATATGTGACTTTGCGGCAATTTTTTGTTTTGCTACTCTATCATTCTCTAGAATGTGAAGGATAAACTAACTACTGTATTAGTATTGAATTGTTGTATGTTTTTTACATCAAATAGTGTAATTAGGTTGCCCCATAGGGTGGAAGCATGCTATGGTCACCCCCCAAAGGTCCAAAAATTGGTACAAAATGTATATATTTGGTACAAAATTTACACACTTTGATAGAAAATGGAGCCAAAACGTCAATTTTAACCAAAATGCAATGGTGGCCCATCTCAACCACAATGATTTCTATCAGACAATCCAAACAAAAAACTTTAAAAAACAATTTAAAGTCAATAATTGGCATTCATACTAAAATCACACATGTGATAGGATATTTCCTTATGTTAACCCTAAAACACTCATTAAATGCCGAGTCTAAATACTTAAACATAAGAGCATTGGATTTAGCTTTTTGAATTGTGAAAATCAAACCCTAAACTAGGCAAAAACAAATATGACAATGCTAAAGCTAAATATGTGACAGTACAAACATTTTAATGTTTGTACTTTGTACACTACATTAATAAATGAAAATCACTTTTTGTTATGCAATTATCAATGTATGCAAGATGTAAGACTCTATTTTATTTTAAAGTAAAAAAGACTATAAGATAAAAGACTCCAAACTTTTGCTCTGTGCAGAAATTGGGCCGTGACTACAATTTTGGACAACCGTAGTGTGCTTTCACCCCACACCAATTTATCTACATTTGATATTGCAATAATTCAGTAATATTCATTGACAACTATTACAATGTACAATTTGTAACCCCTAAAGGATTGTTGGCTCTTTTGGGGGGACAAATGGGATTTCAGGCATGTTACTATGGGCTAAACTACTTTGGGTGATTTTTTGAAATTTTGATGGAAGACCGGGAACTCCAAGACCTATGTGGGCATTTAATTTATTCTTCATTCCAACGTTTATTCATGAAGAAGTTAAAAATGAAAATCTAGAAAACAACACTCAATGGGCAGCCCAAAACTTTTTTAAAAATTGCAATTCTTAATGAAGTTTTTGAGTTGCCTCTTGAGTGTTATTTTCTAGATTTTCATTTTTAACTTCTTCAATAAATATTGGAATGAAGAAAAAATTAGATGCCCACAGAGGTCTTGGAATTCCCCATCTTCCATAAAATTTTCAAAAAATCACACAAAGTAATTTAGCCATAGGTACATTCCCAAAATCCCATTTGTCTTCCGAAGGATCAACAATCCTTTAGGAGTTAAAGAGCTTAACAAATTGACAAAAACAACAACATTGCAAACTAGCAACGTCCATATCGTAGACCATGTAAAACCTTAACCCTTGAGCATTGGGGTGTATAATTGCGAATACACGGCCCGAGTGTATTTGCCCTGGACGATTTTCGTCCCCGTGGGCGTTTAAGTGTTAATATCTAGAAGTTGCATTTACCTTCATGGTAAGTAATGAGGTGACTTCCTAGGGTTAAGCCACCTAATTGATAACGAAACGTAATTACACTATTTAATGTAGTGCGGATCCAATTCCCAGAAAAGGGGAACCAACCTCAGGTCTGCCTTTCTAATTGGAATGGGTCCCTACTCTGGTACTCCCTAGTCCCTACCTTCCCTGGTATCGGAACTTTTCATTCCCAAAACGTGAATAAAATAGTATTTCCTTCAGAACTTTTTTTACATTATTCAAATCCTTAGGTCAAGCTATCTATGGAAATGTTTCCTTTTCAATGGACATGCTTAATAATTTGGTGATTATGCAGAACTGTACAATTATTGGGGGATCAACATTCTCACCTAAAAAAACCAAAAAACCAGAAAGCTGGAATAATGCTGCACTAATTCAGAGCCTGCAGAACCTGCAAGATTCCTTCGTAGCATTTACATTGTGTTTCTGGAGGAGAGTTTTATTTTATTCCGTCCGGTTTCCATCTTTTAACCCCTAAAGGACCAAGCCCCCTTTTGGGGACAAATGGGATTTGGACATCTAATTATGGCTAAACTACTTTTGCATGATTTTATGAAAATTTTATGGATGATGAGGAATTCAAAGATTTATGGAAATATCTAATTTTTTTTTCATTTTGATGTTATTGAAGAAGTTAAAAATGGTTTTTATAGAAAACAAGCAAGATCAGGCAACCCAAAAACTTCTTTAACCCCTAAAGGACCAAGGGTGTTTTTTGAGAAAAAATCTCAAAAAATGTCAACTTTTAGTGCATTGCCCAAAATTTAAAATAAAAACTTTTTTCCTCAATTCCAACCGTACAAAAGTGTGTCATATAGATAAGTTAATGTGTGCAAAAAAATTCAGCCTATTTGACCTCGCGGATTGTAAGATTATAACATTTGAGTGAGAAAAATAGCTTTTTTCATTCCTGCAAAATAAGGTCAGTAGACTTTGACCCTTCCTAGAGTAAATTTTTTGCTCTACACAAATTTGAGCTTTTTGACCATTCACAAGTATATGATGTTAAGTTCACTTAAGAAAATATTCAGATGCAAATATAGAGCCTAGCTTATTCTAAATCACCCTCCACTGCAAGGAGGTTCAGTGAATTGGCAATACATTAGTCATTCTTTCATGATTTCTTGTGCAATGTGGAAGTCTAAAATTTGAAATCTAAAAGGTGAAAAGTTGGAGACAATCATTTGGAATATGTGAAAAAAAGTTTCAAGAGCTTTAGATTTATAAATTGAAAGATAATAGGGCTTGAAGTTAGAGGATTTTTTTCTCTTGAAGCTGCCCTAACATAGTTAACAAAGTTTGACTCCCTTTAGAATGTGATGTGAGTCCTCAATTTGTTTATTTTTGTGACAATTATACACCATGTTGTTTTAGTTACACACTTGCCAAATTTCAAAAGTTTATGAGAGTTTTAGCTTAAGATTTTCCAAAGATTATCAAATTGCCCTAATTGCCCAATTTCTTTTGGGCAACATAACTTTTGAACCAAGCATCCAATTGGGGAAAATTTGAGATTTCCACTTGGGAGATACATATTTGCACCTTGTGTAACAATTTTGAGAACATCCAATAAAAATTAACTCCATATGACCATGCCCAAGTTCTCAAGTGGCTGTTGAACAGCCACTTGGTCCTTTAGGGGTTAAAAATTGCATTTAAAAAAAATAAAAATATGAAACAGGTTCTTTAAACTTATATATAGGTGGGTAGCTTTGATTCATTCAATTTTCATTGATGAGATGAAAATTGAATGATTCAAAGCTACCCACCTATGTATAAGTTTAAAGAACCTATTTCATATTTTTATTTTTTTTAAATGCAGTTTTTAAAGAAATTGTTGGGCTTCCTAATCTCACCCATTTTTGGAAATTCATTTTTAACTTTTTCAATAAATGTCAAAATGAAGAAAAAACTAAATTCCCACGTAGATATTTGAATTCCACACCTTCAATAAAATTTTCAAATAATCACAAACAGTAAATTAACTCTAGGTACATGCCCAAAATCCATTTGTCCTCGAAATCCATTTGTCTCCAAAGGGACAGCTGGTCCTTTAGGGGTTAATGGACCCGCCTTCTTTACCACTTCCCAGTATGTAGACCAAAGGGTGGAAAAGTTTCAGTTTTTTTAATAAGAATAAAGGTAGAAATCTATCATTACCTTTTGGTTCGTCAATTTTATCTCCTTCCATTCCATTAGTCTAATTTAAGGGCTTTCGAATCCAAACATGAATTCAAAATTTTCAAATTTGATCATCTTACTTTTGGTCCACATATTGAGAATCTGAGATGAAACTGAAAGGGGTTCTCAAAAGATGGAGGTGTGCCTTGTGCACATTCAAACTTCAACTCAGTATAATAGAATTAAAAAGACATCATTGATCATTGCAGTTAGAGGTCTACATCACAATGAACATAAGAGGGATATTGTGACAATGCCATAATTCAATTCAAAATTTGAAAATAATAGCAAAAGTAATAATAAGTTTTACCATATGATTACAACGTTGTCATTTTTGTTTAGAAAATCATCATCGTATTAATTCTTCTTGGTTGCACCTTATAAAGAAACTTTGCGTAATTGAGTATTTAAACTACTTCAAGAGGAGTTAACAGTTTTTTTTTTTTTTTTTTTTTTTTTTCCCCATTGTACCCAAAAAATTTAAATGGCTTTAACCACCATTTGCTGATTTTTTTTGCATTGCAGACCTTAAAGTTGTAATTTTATCTTATAGGTAATCAAGTTAGACCATTGCACACCAATTTCCAAGGCAATCAAACTATCAAAGGCATGGAACACATCCTAAAAAATATTGCAATGTCACTATATGACAAGTTTTGCAAATATATTATGACTTCAATGAGTGAAGTTTCCCACCACATGTTTTTAGATGGGTGATTGCAAGAATGACCTGTACTACATTCTGTCCCCCTCACCTTCTGCGGCTTGTTTTTTGCTTGTAACTTTTGCAAAGGAATTCATATTGACTTGTCCTTTTAGAGTAATGTGAACATGCAAGTTATTAACATTCAGTGATTTTTTGGTGTTTTAGAAAATTTTGCTATATTTAAGCAATCCTCAAATAGGTGTCTACCTTGGCCATTTTGGGGGTTTTTAGTACTATTTTGGGTCCAAAAAAGCTTTTTTAGGGTTATAAATCAGGGATATTGTTTATAGAGCATGCTTACAGGCATTTACAAAAGGGTTTTGCAAAATTATAAATTCCATGGCATCTACATTGTCTCAAAGTGGGCATCCTATCTCCATTCTTTGGCAAAGTACAAAGAAATTCCTCAACAAAGCAATCGTACCATGTGAATGTGTTTAATGGATTCTCAAATGGTCAATTTTCATTTTATTTTTTTGAATTATTCTACTATTTTCTAAAAAGCAAGAAAGAAATTGGCTTTTTGTTGGTGATTTTGTTTTGTGCATAACTTTTAGAATAAAAAATTTCTAGGTCTGAATTTTCACGAGTATGCCGTTTTAAGTGCTTTACAAATTCTCCATATTTTATTTTATTTAAAAAAAAAATTATTTCAGAAGCTCATAGTACTCTAGAGTACCACATAGTACTAAGGGTGTTTGAGACAAAACTGGCAGGTCATTCTTGCAACTACCCAGATATAGAAAATCCAAACGATGTGTATGAAGATAAACATGTATTTCAAATGTAAAAAATAAATAAAGTTAAAAAACTCAAAATCTCTAAAATTTAGAAGCTCCCAAAGCCCAATTTGACCTCCTAATTGGAAATAAAAAGGAGCAATGACAAAATAATGGGGACCACTAAAGCAACATGAGTGGCAACCCCTCTTTGCTTCCCCCCTCCAAAGTCAATATTTTCTCACTTGCCCGAGCTGCCCTTCAATCCTCAAATTGCTTTTGGCCAAAAAAAGTCCATAACTTGTGAACCATGTGACATATTCACATGACTTTTTGCATCCCACAAACCTTATACATTCCTACACTTATAAAAAGTTTCAAAAAATCATGTAAAAAATTGAGGTCACACACGCTCACCCAAAATCCCAAAAGTCCCCGAGGGGATTTTGGTCCTTTAGGAGTTAAGACTTTTAGGAACAAATGAATATACTAAGAAAGATAAAAGACACATAATGAGAATAATGCTAGGAATGGTACATTAATCATTGTATTTAGGTTGCTTTAACAGTCAAGTTGGCTTACCGGCTTGGAAATTTACCTAGAGACTTACCATTTGGCCAAATGGAGGTCCATGCAACTCTCTAAATACTAGGGTTTCACATGAATTATGACCTAGACGCTGCTAGTTTATCTTTTTGCAATATTGTTGTTATTGTCAAGCCCTTAAAAATTTGTATATGGAAATTATTGTGACATCAATAAGTATATCTATAGTATAAAATGTCAAGAAATTAGTGCAAGAGCAAACTAAATGCTCTATTCAATGTTGGAGATTGAAGGAAAAAAGTGAGTGAGAGTTAAAGTAGACGTATCTTATATCAATCATGAACCTTATTATGTGCATCTGTACCCCGGGTGATAATTGTGGGCCCAAAATCTATGAAGGCCATAGATGCCCTATTTTTTGAGATCCAAGAAATAGGGCATCTATAGCCTTCATAGATTTTGGGCCCAAAATTACCACCAGGGGTACAGATGCACGGAATAAGATTCATGATTGGTATAAGGTACGTCTACCTTACTCCATTTTTGGAAAGAAATGATTACAGTAAAGGAGGGGGCAAGCTAGCTCAGGCCCAATGAACGGGGAGAGCCAAAAAACTATAGAAAGTCAGCCAAATGAATTGTGCAAAAAACCAATTGAAATTTAAATAAATCGGCTAAAAACCAACTAAATTTTTGGAAAATTTCCAATTATAATTATAATGTAGGTATATGATGAATAGCCGATACATCCACTAAAAAAACCGATTGAAAATGAGAAATGTAGGCTTTTAACAGAAAAAGCTCAAAATCTCCCCGCACACTGCTCAGGCCTCAGGTGCCATTATTACATGACAATGACTGCCCGGCGCACCGAGCAGAGATGCGGGCAGTCTGCCTCAGAGCAACAATCACAACCCATCGGGCAGGCCAGGATCGAGCGAGGCAATAGACCGGGGAGCCCGGTCATGCCCGGTTACGGCACCAAGCATCCGTGCTTCCCCAATACTCTTCACGTCTTTCACTTCTCTCTCTCTCTCTTCTCTCGCACATTTCGATCGGAGCAGGCACTGCTTCTTCTCGCGTCGGTGGAGTACCGCTCGACCTCAAGCTCTATTTCCACTGGCGGTGGACTAACTCCGAATCCAGCTCATGCTCGCTGTATGTGTTCGTACGATCCTTGATTTGTCTTTGGCTCGAGGTGTGCGTGGTGTCTGGCGAGGGTCGGGGTTTTTGCAGGTGTTAGTTAGTGTGGAGTTTTATAGTTGCAGAGCTCCCGGCAATTCGCCGACAAGCCTAATATGGAATTCCTGTGAAGAGAGAGCCGTTCTAGAAGTCGAAGGGTCGCTCTTGAGGGTCTCTGTTGATTCGTCATGGTGTGAAGTGAACTAGAATACGTTCTGTGCCAGTTCTGCCAGAACGAACTTGTAATATGTAATTTTGATCGTTCGTCCCAACCTCCATGTTGCGGAATCTTGTGTGTGGCAGACAAAGCTCGGGAGCTTGACTGTTCGTGTCTGCGAGCGAGCTGCCGTCCTCTGCACGCCACAGTACATGCCTCTGCGCACAATTTGAGATTGAATCTGAGTTTCAATTGAGGTGAGTCTGAGCTGCAGATCCAAGCATCATACAGTAATAAGCTGCAACGTGCCTTTTACTAGCTTCCCTTCCTGCAGGAATATACGGAAGTGCTAAATTTCTGTGCTAATCAGTTAGAAGAACAAATTTTCTAGATCATGTAGGTTGATTGACGCCACATTGACTTCCTGTACGTACGTGCAACAAGAAGTGAAAGGATTGGTCAACTAAATTAATGTTTGACTCCTTTGCAGAAACAATACGAGAGTTTTCTGGACTGGCTCATCATAAGCTAGCGGCACCCTCAAAAGACAAAACGTACGCTTCAATATGCACCTGAGCTGCTAGCAGTTTGTGTCGAACGGAGCTAGTAGCAGAAATCGATCATCCGCTCCGTTCAGGCGTAAGTAAATGTGAACGTACTTGTTCACAGAGGAGGAATTTGCACCTTGGACTCAAATTCTGAAGAAGAGAGCTGTAGTGGCAGTAGTAGGTCGGAAGATTTTAATTCGTCTCGAAGAATGGATGGAGGTCTGAGTCCGGAGCTCGCTAGAAGGCCAAGCTAGATATTGAGTGCCCTGCATTGTTGTCATCGATCCACTCCATGAAAACATACCGCGTCCGGTCGTATCAAAACCACGGAGGAGGATGATCTGATCGAGAGCAAATTGATTGCAGCGGGGTTAAGTTTCGGCGGAATCCAATAACGACACTCTCCAAAAGCTCAAACAGTGGGGCTGATGCAGAGTCTCGATGAAGGATTCTTGGAGCCTGGGAGCGAAGTACTAGAAGATGGGGTGAGAAGCATCAAGTGCGCGAGGTTGTTAGTTTGGAACAGGGCGGCAGCCACGCTATGGAATCGTTGGTGTCCCGTAGGATAGAGACTACTTATTCGCTGATGCCAATCACTGCAATCTTCGCCAGCCTTCATGACCTTCACCAAACTGAAGTGGTTTCAAAGCGTTGGAAACGGATTCACCAGCAGCACGATGGACGTGCACGGTCGGCCGTCTGCAGAAGCAACATCCAAGGCGAAAGCTGTTCGATACCGGGAATGCAACAGAAACCATGCCGTGAGTTCGGGAGGGCACGCCGTGGACGGCTGTGGCGAGTTCATGCCGAGCGGGGAAGAAGGCTCTCCGGAAGCTTTTAAGTGCGCAGCTTGCAATTGCCATAGAAACTTTCATAGAATCGAAGTCGAGGGGGAGGTGACTTGCGACGTTTGCAGAAACGTCATCCGGACCGACGCTGCTGCTGGAATGCGAGAGCTTGCAGGTCCTTCATCCGCTCAGGCAGCTGGTGGCTCACAGATTTTGGCGCTCCCGACGCCGGCGCAAATCATCAGCCGTGTAACGCACTCGGCGCCTTTCTTGTTGGGCCCTGGCGGTCCAGCTCCTGACTCCGACGGGGGCTTGAGCGGCTCCCCGTCCGCCATCAAAAAGAGGTTCCGGACCAAGTTCACTACTGAACAGAAAGAGCAAATGGCTGCTTTCGCTGAGAAGTTGGGTTGGAAGATCCAGAAGCATGACGAGGCTGCGGTTCAGGAGTTCTGCGCTGAGCTTGGCATCAAGCGGCACGTTCTCAAGGTATGGATGCACAACAACAAGCACACGGTCGGGAAGAAGCCGGATCCTTAACCATCGTCGTCGATCGGTATTCTCGAACATTTTTTCCATTGAAAGCGCGCGCTTGTATGTTCTAAGTTCGCCTCCAGTGCTAGCTTTTCAATCAACTCCTTCGAAAGCAAGTCTTTTGAAATGCTAAGTCGTCGAATAAAATTGTACAAGTACCTGATTGATGGGAGGGATCTAGCTAGAACTGGTGCACCCTGGATTATTCGAGTCAGGGACACGTCATCGACGTAGCGATGAGTTGATGACCAAGAAAGCCGCAGTGAGAAACATAAAAGACGATCTAGCTGCAGAGATACTGGATGTTAGTAGTTTCTGTCTTCATTTACTTGGCTACCTGTCCAGCCCATGGAGAGTGCTACACTTTCTTTACAGGACGGTGGCACGTGGCAGAGGCAAAGACAGAGAGCAAGAGGGCTAGTAAGTGAAGCGGACATAGATCGAGCAGTCGACTTCAGGGATCGAGCACGAGCTAGTTACTATCCAGGCATGCGATCTCCTCAATTCATTAATTTCATAATAACTGACCTGGCTTCCCCTCTGTTTTCATATTTTCAGTACATTGGACGCAGGTCGATGGTGCCGACAGTGGAAATAGTCGATCGATCGATTGATTGATCGAATGAGAGTTGCTGTGCCGCGACCAATTCAAGCGGCCCTTAGTTCAAGGTTGACCTAGTCGTAGCAGTTTTCGTTAGTAAGACCGCTCCCAATAGCAACTTGAATGTACTCTTGTACTTCCATTTTTTCTTGAGGCATTCGAGCTCTGTAAGTGAAATCTAAAAGTTGTCGTTGATTCAAAGTACGATCCAATTGTTAATCATGTGGTGTTTTTACTGTAACATCATATTAGGAAAAGTGGGAAAAAACGTATAATTTGGGACTTTCAAGTTCGCCTTCAAAAGTTTGACGCGATCACCTCAAACCGAGCTCAGAGCACACGTGTCCTCACTTGAGGGATTTGCGAGGGAAAAAAACTTAATGGCTCAGATTAAATCTAATACCTTCAAATCTAACTTTTTGGGTTTGGGGGAAAACAAAGTGGGACACCCTTTTTCCCAATTTACCTAATACTGTTGATCAGATTAATTATATCATCTTTTGTGCTTTTGCAACGGAAGATTTAGATGCTCATACAGGACAGAGATGTAGTACTTACAAGGGTACATTCCTGCTCCTCCTTGCAACATGTTGGCTAGTATTCAATTTTAGTCACTGCTCAGCCCATTAATGACTAGCAGATTTTATTGACCAATATGTAAAGTTTGACTTCAGTTTCAGAGGAAAAAGGGCATATGCAGCACGTTCACCTGAGATCTTAATATAGCTGTTCATGTACTATTCCAACATGTCTCTGTATATATAGGCTGGACAAACGGAGATCGAATCATTCAACTGATTCAAGCTCCCCGTGGTCGTTTTTGGGCATACTCACACCATTTCAAACTGGAATAGTGGTTGTCAGAACCGGTTCTATTTGTGAGTAGACTTCAATAACGCGCTTGCAGATATTTACAAGTCTGAGCCATGAACATATCCTTGCTGGTGATAAAGCTAGCTAGCTTGCTAACATTTAACTTGGGACTATACATATGCATGGCTTGCCATGGGAGGAGAAAGCTGGGCAGTTGGAATTTGGAAATTAAAAGCAGTTGCGTGGAAATAGATATGTAAAAATTATAATATTTATTTGAGAGTTGCCTTAGTCGACTCGGGCTGGTTAGCGGGTTAACAGAGCAACCAATAATAGTAACCAATTGCGACCGGAAGGAGGGATCATGGCTACCCACCGCCACCTGCTCTTTAAGGATCGGTACAAATGAGAGGAAGTTGGAGCTACAGATGAGCAGCCTCTTGAATTTGTCAACGATCAAGTGAAGAACTTAGCTGCCTGTCGACATGCAGCACCACGCACAATCACGCATGACTATCTAGCTACGCGACTATTTATGTGCGTAGAGGACAATCGGTCGTACATATCTGTTAAACTGTTGTGTGGCAAAAATTGTGACATTTAAGTCCCCAGAGCATCAGAAACTAGAAAAAAACCTGAGATTATGTAGATCTGAAATAGCTGCAGGTTAAAAGTTCAGGATCGAGCCAAGAAAAATTCAAATATTTTGTCAGTTAAGTGAACATGGCGACTCATGCAGATTATGTATTTTAATTTTTTACAGCATTGAATAGCCGGTTTTGGCCCCTCAACGCCCAGGGTATTGAAAATAACACTGAAATGGGGCGCAGTTCTCGCCATTGGGGGCGTTGAGGGGTTTTGGGTGAAGTTGCCTAGTCTTCGATAACGGTTGATTGATAAATTGTGCGCAATTCCAGCGAGTGTACTTCGATGCCCTGGAGTCGTCGTCGTCGTCGTCAGGTCGTCAGTGACGTTCCTGCAACGGTGTGTCCGGACGCTGCTGCTTGCAGTGCAATCATACGGGTCTCACAGCTCCGCAGCTAGTACCGTCAGGATTTGTACGTGGGCATGATTTGTGGCCATCTTAGTACTTCTATACAAAGCACATAATGTCGGTACTTCTCGTCCATTTAAGCCTGAGCACATGATTATATACAGGCATTCATTTGGAGATGTAATCAAATCAGCACCAGCTAAGCTAACATGCACGCTTGGCATTCAATGATAAGTGCATCGAACATGGTACAGTACGTATACAGCCAGCTCAAGTGTTTTAGTATAATGCATCATCAACCTCCTCACTAGCTAACACGTCAAGCAGACGTTAGTGCAACTGTGAACTGAATAATGAACCAAGCTTAACCCCTGAGCGAACACCACAAGTTCACTCAAATCCACACCCTTTGGATCTCATCACAATCAAACTATTACCTAAAGAGATCCACAAAAAATGACCATATCAATTGATAGGCCCAGAGCTCCAATAAAAATAAACCGTACCATTGAAAAGATTACGGTCAAACTCGGAAATTTTTCATAACCGAGAGGCCATGGCCCTTGGGCGCTCAGGGGTTAATATCTGATCGATTACGTCCTAATCCTACCCTAAACACCTTCGTATGTCCGTCTGGACTCTGGATCATCTTCAATTGTCTTTTAGCTGTAAGTTCTCTTCTCCCGTGATAAGATGTTGTTATTTTTTCTGCTTTTGCAAAGACAGTGAGAGTGTCCAGGAAGAGTGATTGTCATAGTAATTTAGTATGAGTTCAATTCACTCGAAAAGGGAATTGGCCATATCGATTAATGCCTGGGACAGTCAGTTATTTAACTGTTACATTGAAGATAAGGTGAAAACAATGCAAGAAACAGCTCGACGAGCTCGCTACTGATGAGTGGACGCTGCACCTTCATAGTGGACTCATGCATCGGCACTCATGAGAAGGCTAACCACCGTGATGATTCTACTCTTCCTTCACATTTGTAATGGCAGGGAAAGTGGACTCTGTGTCTACTAGGCCACAGTAGTAGTTGGATGATCATGAGCGCAAACGCCGTGTATGTCTGAAACACCAGCACCATCGTCGTCATTATCTGATCGTCATCATCAAGCAGGTTTGCTGAGCTTTGTCTAAGTCTCAGTGAGGCTTCTTTGTTGCTGGAAGCAGCTTACAAGGAGCCCTACCTGCTTAGAGAAAGAGAGAGAGAGAGAGGGAGAGCAGGCGAGTACGTGGGCCAGGCATGTATGTACTTCGCTTTGCAGTTGCAGCGGTTGGCAAAGGACCGGAATGATGACCAACTGGGGGCAAAGCTGCAAAAATAAAGCTATCATGCTGGATCAGTGCATGGCTGATGGCTCTGTAGTCCATCACGAGGGACTGAGCCTGGTTATGTGGTTTGCCAGAGGAATGTGAGGTGTGGCCTTGCTCCAAATCGAGCACCATCGAGCTGGATGAACGCAATATTCGTTAATTTGGGAAAAATGGTACATTTTGGGACTTTCAGGAAGTGAGTCGGTAAGTTTGAGGTGATCGCCTGAAACCGACACGGGCCCTCACTTGAGAGGAAGGGAAGGATTTCAAGGGAAAAAATCTTGGTGGCTCATATTGAATCTAATACCTTTGAATCTGATTTTAAAGTAACTTTTTGGGTTTGAGGGGAAAATAAAGTGGGACCCCTGTTTTTCGCAAATTAACGAATATCGCCATGATGGCTCTGGAGTCTGGAGTGGTGTCACTCTTACTCTCCATGGCATGAAAGGATTGAAAGCAATTCCAGTTGATGAGAGAGCGTAACGGTCTTGCAATGCACTGCCCTGTACTACACTGTAGAGGGTCTCTGCTGTCAGCCAGCGGGACATGGGTGGTTTTTAGCCCCCTTTTATCCCTCCCATACTAGGGAAGTTTTGAGAGGGGGGTAACATTTTCCACAATAGGCCTATTTTTACTGCCAGGGTGAACTGACCCCTCAATGCCCTCATTGCCCTTTTCCTGGATGGGGTCGAGCCGTCCAGTGCTCAGTCAACTAAAATTTTAGGAGGTTGTGGGGCCAGGGTGCACCGGTGCAGTAGCTTCGTTTCTTCATATTTCAAAATCTTGAGAGTTCAGGAATTTGCCGTCGTGAGATTAAATTTGGAAGTTTGGACTTCACATTTGGATTCAGAGACTTGGTTTAGTCACTTTTGTGTAGATGTTCGGACTTGGGACTTGGGAGGAGTATATAATTAAACAATAAACACTACTGTAAACATGGGGGGGCAGGTTATTACATTTATCCACGGTTGTCACATTGGACCGCCAGTCCGTTTGCTTGCCCGTTGCCCAAAGTGCTTAATTGAGCTCATGTCCGTTCAATGTACTCAATATCAACTCATAGTTGAAAATGATGAAAAAAATTTATTTTGTACAATCATGTTGGTGACACTCATTGTTGCCAACATAATCTCAAAACGTGAATTTAAAACCATCTCAGTATCTCACGTAGTAAAAACAAAAAAATTATTTTGATTCTTCCTTTTTTATGCTAAAGACCTTAAAAAAATCCTAAAATGCAACATTGGACAAACATATATGTCACTATGTCCATGCCAAAGTTCCCATTTGCCTATCTTGTTTGACAACCAAATGGCCCAAACCTTGCCCAAAGTGACAACTATGGTCTTTTGACTTTATTGGGTGCATCTGTGGCTTCTGTGCATGTATGAGTACAAGGGATTTTTTTTTGGATACCTTGAAGTTTGCTATATTTTTGTAAAAATACCTCTAGTTTTTGGAAATTGTACAAATACAAAAATTATTCCCTTGGGTCATAGTTTTTAAGTGTTTGTTCTATAACTTCTATTGTGCATGCCACTTTGCTCCTTTTTTGTTCTATTGCACTCCTTGTTTTAGCATTGTTTGTGAAGAAGTAGCTTGCATAACAAAAAAAATGCTTGCAAATTATGGTCCAAGGGTGTTTGTGCAATTTCTGAAAAACCAAGGGTATCTACACAAATATGGCAAACTTTAGGGGTATCCATATAATTTTCCCTTAATACAATTACTTACATATTGTGCACTTCAAAGTTCAAACCATCACTAAACTCCTTTTTTTTTCTCGTTTTTTTTGAACATGTGAAAATGACTCCAAAATAATGAAAACATGGCCAATTGGCCATCTAAACAAAATCAATGTTTAATGCGGTGAAATAATAGTTCCAAACACAATAATCATTAACTTGGAAAAAAATGCAATTTTGGGACTTTTAGGTTTTACATTCTTCAACTTCTTCAGTAACACCATATTCATTAAAATGGGAGATTGGGCACCTCATGAAATAACCAAAGGAGACATAAAATTTTTCAATTCATTAGAGAAAATTTGAGTCATCTAGAAGGCCCCTACCAATACAAGAGAGATGTGCAAATAGAGAAAAAAGTTGTCATTTCTGACACAAACTCTAACAACTGTAAGCTGTCAGATCAAGTGCCACGGCGGTTTTAGTATTTAAAATAATATTAACAATAATTATTATATATATATATCCTCCGTAATGTACCACGCTGCCATTTGTAAGAGCCTTCTAGAGGGCTCAAAATTTCTCTAATTTTAGGTTAGTTTTGAAAGGTTTTATTGCAATTTAGGTTGAGTTGATCTAAATTGCAATACAACCTTCTAATTTTAAGTCAAATCTAAAAGGTTCTATGTCAATTCAATTCAAATTGAGTTGAACTGACATAAAACCTTTCGTTGACTTTCCTTTACATTACCTCTCATTTCAATGGAAAATTCCCATTTTAATGGATATGAGGTTTAGTGGTTATTTACTAAACAAAATTTCAACTTTCAAGGACACAAAACTCAAAAGTCTCAAAATTGCATTTTTTCTCAAGTTAATGAATATTGCATTCTCAGTTTCTCACCTAGTACAGACTTCCCTAGGCTTACTATTAAAGACTTGAAGGAACTTAAAGTAGTCAAGACAATGACTAACATCCTTTTTTTAAATGGATTCTTGAGGTACTCTCTTACCATGATTATCAAGTAAAATTAGCATTATCGCTTTTTTCCTATAGATACAAAATATAATAAAAATATGTGATGCAAGCATTTCATACAATACATTTATGCATCAAGAGTCCAAGAAGACAAGACGTCTTTAATATCATCATTTCTAATAGTACATCATTTGTTTACTCATGCCAAAAACAATTCAAGGCTATAATCATAATCAAGAAAGCTAGAGTTGCCTTATTCATTAAATTGGGATTTTTTTTTCCCCAAATCATATTTTGGGAACAATAAAATTTGTGTTTGTGAAAATACTTTGATGATTTGAAATTTTTAGTAATTTTTTTATATCATTCCTCTAAATTATTTCATCATTGATGTAAGGTCTTGAAGAAATTATCATAATACTCACTCAAAATCATCCAAAATTCTTTAAAATGAAAAATTCAAAGGTCTTGATATGCAGGTTTTTTCCCATTTAATGAATAACACATATAGAGTGACAAGAGTGACACTCAAGGAGAAGTGGTGCAATGATTGTATTTCTATAAACTAATAAAATCTAAAAATGCTATGTTGCATATTTGCACCACTATTTGCAATGTCATAGACTCTTAACCCCTAAAGCCTTGAGCATCATCTTTTTGGCAACATAGCAATTTTGGGCAACTCACTACAAGGTTTTTCATTTTTTTTCACACATGATGTAGCCAAAGAGTAGCTCTAAGGTCCAACAATTTTCATAACTTTTGACTTCATGGTGAAAAAAGTTATTGCATGATATGTAGTTTTTTGCTCGGCGGGCAGCTTGGGCAGCTCAAAAAACAAAAATAAAAACTATATGTTATTTTTTGTTTTTGGAATTGGTTCTTTAGATTTCTGTACATTAAGGAGCCTTGAAACATTCAATTTTGATTAATGAGATGATAGTTATGAGAAATTTTAGTTTGTGGGTAGGTATGGATTCTATGAAGTCTTTCAAAACCATACCTACAAGCAAACTAAAACTCCTCATAACATTCATCTCATTAATCAAAACCAAATAATTCAAAAGCTTCCAATGTATGTATAAATCTAAAGAACCAATTTCAAAAAAAAAAAAAGACCTGTAATTTTTAAAGAAGTTTTTTTGATCTATCCAAGATGCTTGCCAAACAAAGAAAAGTACATATCATGCAATAACTTTTAAACTACAAAGTTAAAGGTTATGAAAATTGTTGGGCTTTAAAGCTACTTTTCAAACTCACATAACATCATGTGTGAAAATTTCAAAGAAAAAAATAAAAAACCTATTTGTAGTGAGTTGCCCAAAGTTGTTATGTTGCCAAAAAATGTTGTTCAGGACTTTAGAGGTTAAAAAGATTGCACTTTTATTGCTTCTCTTTGTTTCACATTTCATTGCTTTTCAAAATTTGTGATTTTGAAGAGTTTTGGACTTTCATGATTTCACTTTTCTATTGCTATTACTAAATGGTTTGAAATGTTAGTTACATTGAAGTGATTTTGGATTTGACAACAATTGGGAATATGTAACATAGCAAGTGCCAACTGCTAGTCATACTACTAAAATCACAAGGCCTTTTGTAATATCACATCTCCATCTTTTGCAATATCACATTTTGACTTTTGTAATGTCACATCTTGCCTTTTGTAATGTCACATCTTGACCTTTGCAATGTCACATCTCTAGTCTTTGTGATATTATCCCATAGATACAAATTGAAAACTTACTAATTTTTTTACTTTGCATTCTATTTAACCCCTAAATGCTTGCAATTGTGAGGCACCCAATTTGGGTGTCAACAATACTTTGAAGTTTAGTAAACCGACCTGAATTTCTATTTTCAATGGTTTTTATTTTTGAACTATTTTTTTTGGAGTCTAGATTTAGCATCAAAATTTTGATTTTGAAAATGATTGATTATGATTTTCCTAGTCAAGATTTAGTGCAAAGGTCTTAACTTTTTGTGGTATTGAGAGCTCTTGGAAATGAGTCTCAAATACGCTATATCTTGGAGTCTGTATTAGAATTTCATTTTTTTAAAGTTGTATAAGAGATTTTGAAAAATTGTAAAGTGATTGGAGTTATATATGTTATGTTCTATAACCTTATATTTTGTGGTGACCAATTTTTTAGATTCAAAATGTGAAAAGAGGATTGAAAGACCTCAAGTCATTTTTGCAATTTTAACACCCTCATGATCAAACATTATAATCTCTCAATCCATAATTGATGTTGTTGTGTTTTCTTTTCCTATGTGACCTCTAACATATCTAGTTTGAATTTGTACGGTTAAAATTTAATTTTTTTTATACAACTTATCAAAATGTTAGCTTTTTGTTCAATTAAGAAGAGTTTCCTAAAAGCTCAAAAAAAGGCCTCAGGGAATTAAGGGTTAACCCTTGAGCGCCCACAGTTTTTTCACCAAGATGAGGGTTTTTGGAAACGTACAACTTTGATACATTATATCTTAGTCAATTGGATGATCCACAAAAAGTGATCATTGAAAAGAGGGGAACACCTAATTGGAAAAGGGTTTACAAATTTTGGGAACAATTGACTATGGGAGATGGGAGATTACAACATTTGATCAAACAACATGCGATGGCAAAATCTCATTTTTTGGTATGTAGTTGCTATTTGGTGGTTTTTACAAAATTCTATAAGCCCCTGATTCATCTCAAATTTTGTGAGCAGCAAAATTAGATGTGAATGCACACACTTGTAAATTATTGAAGATTGCTCTTCTTTTTATGTCAAGTTTTGGGGCTTCAAATTGCTATTGCACAAAAAACAATGACCAGTACAATCGGTGATGATTGCCATAGTAAGGGTCTAGAACATGCTTGAACCCTTGCCAACAACTTTCCCGCTACCACAAAGCTTACACAAGGAAGCTTGTAAGGGATGTTGACCAGTTGCAGCTTGTAAACCGTTACTTGTCACCACGCCCCGTATGGTATTTCACTCAGCCAAATCTCTTGCAGCACTTGTATAACATTTGACTTTCCTCGCCATTACTTCATTGGCATGGACAACTTGAATGCTTTCATAATTGTAATTTATAGCAAGATCAAAAAATTAGATCCAATTCCTCAAATGAATATTTGAAATCCTAGCAACAGTATAATGTCATTGGGGTGCTCAATGGTTAACATATGAAAATCCTAAGAAAATTCTGGTGGTGAATGCGTAGCTTATCCAGCACCAAGCAAGCCCCAACCTCTAGTTAGTATTAAAAAAACTAGGCAAGTGTGAAAAAGAGGTTCAAGACACCCCTTTGGGCTGCTGCTCACCGACATAATCAGCAAAGGAATAATAGCTGGCTTCAAGCCAAATAATCTACAGTAGTTGTCTGAGAGCATGGGCCCAGAGTATTGGGTAATTGGGTTGAGACTTGACAAGACCTTTTTATGAGAACAAATTGAACAATGTGACAAAAATAATAATAATCATCGAATCTGTTCTGTGGCAGCAGTGTAGTGCAGAACTAACTATAATTGAAAGGACTCAATAATGAAACATATGATTCTTATGACTGAGGCTTTGTCCGAATGTGGCTTTAGAGGGAATGATAATAATTTTAACAATTATAAGGCCATGCTGCGCAAGAATTTTAATATACTGTAAGACTTGGATTGGTGTAAGATTCTTTCACCCTAATTTGGACAAATTTTGTTACTGTAAGACTTTGATTGGTGCAAGATTCTTTCACCTTAATTTGGATAAAGTACGTTTAATTAGTATGAAGATGTGGCATGCATCATTTTTTTTTTCTTCAAGTAAGGTTATGGTCACAATTTTTGACTACCCCTTAATCTCTAAATGTTGGGACAGTCTCTATGACCAAATAATCCTCTATAGCGACTCTATAGTGCTCTATAGTGATGTGGCAAGTGCCTACTCATTACATTATTATTTCTAAAAGTTGCAATACTACTAAACACTGCATGCTGTTGCCCTCATGAAAATTGCAATAAGGATAGCATAGAACTTGGCACTGACCTAAAATATGAGTGTATTTAGTGAGGTAATTTGTTGCCTTCCATTATGGACCATGTGTTTATGATCATTTTTGAAAAGAAAGCAAATGAAAAACAACTTTTTTCTATTTTGCGGAGTTTTTTTGTTTTCCATCTTACAAAAAACGCCTACTTTAACATTTATGGATTAATCCCTAAAGGAGCAAGGGTGTTTTTTGAGAAAAAAATCTCAAAAACTACCAACTTTTAGTGCATTGCCCAAAATTGAAAATAAGAACATTTTTTCTTAATTCCAACCATACAAATATGTGTCAAATAGATAGGTTAACGTGTACAAAAAGTTTCAGCCCATTTGAACAAGCGGATTGTAAGATTATAATGTTTGAAGTGAGAAAAATAGCTTTTTTTCATTCCTGCCCCTAGTAGAAAATTCAGCACAAAATCAACAGAATTTCAACCAAAAAATGTTGTTTTTTTTGTGAATTTGGTCAAGTTGATTTGGGTACTTTTCTGTTGATTTTCTATTGATTATTTACAGTTTTCTGTTAATTTGTTGTTGATTTCTATTACGTCTTTTATGTTGTTCACTTCTATTTCTTTTCAATTTTAAATTTTAATTTTTCATAGAATATGTTTTTATTTTACAAAAATGTGAGCTTTTTAGGAGACGGACAGCTGCCCAAACCCCGAGCAGCTGCCCGAACCCCCGGGCAGCTGCCGGTTGTGGGGTTTGAACCCTCCACCTCTATTCTCACACTCCACAACTTTATCACATTCTCAAAAACCACTAGAGAATGTGCAAATACACATGCACACATTAGTATTTTGATTCTATTTGTACATTAAATGTTCATGTCTTTAGTCATCTAGTAGACTTTGGAGGCTATTTCCGCCCATTAAAAGACTTTTTTTCAAAAAACTTAAAACTAAGAAAAGTTGGTAAATGTGTTTTACTTTCACCTCCAACAATTTTTTTTGGATTAAAATCTTTTTATCAAAAGTTATGAGCTAAAATCAGAGGTGTTTAGAAATTTTAAATAAATTGTTTATTTCCATCATTTTGATTTTATTTATAAACTTTTTTTGGAATTCACAAATCTCATAAGGATTGTTGCAGGCAAAGGTTGGATTCATTAATAATTATTATTTAGTGCTAGCTTTTTTTGTAAAAAGAACCTTATTTTATTAAAATAGCCTCCATAGTTTGATAGCTTCAAATAACATGAAGTCGTGAAAAGTTACGGAATTAAAACCTTGCAATTATAAAATCAAAATTCTATTGACTTTTGAATAGTTTTGGATATTTTTTAAGGGCATTAATATGTGAACCACACCCTTTGAACTACTGTACCATACTTCCGAGGTAAATTTTAGATTTCTACCATCAAAAACTTGAGTTTGAGAGCTTTGAATTCAAATTTGGACTTAGAGACCATGATATTGTCTAGGACCATAAAAAATGTTGCAATTCAACAACACCCAATGAAATAGCTTATCTTTTTTTACAAACAAAAGTAAAATTAACAATTTTCTCTCTAACTAAACTTTTTCATTAGATGTTGTTGAATTGCAACTTTTTTTATGGTTCTAGACAATACCATGGTTTCTAAGTCCAAATCTGAATTCAAAATTTTCAAATTCAACTTTTTGATGATAGAAATCTAAAATTTATCTCGTAGTGTGGTATAGTAATTAGAAGGGTGTGGTACACATATCAATTCCCATCTTTTAAAGCTTATAAAAATATTTTATAAGATTGTTTTTTTTTAGTTCATTTGGGTAGTAATAGAAGGAAAAATTACTAAAAATACCTTTTAAGTCTTTCAAAATATCAAGTTTATGCCAAAAATATGTGAAACATAAAAAATATTCTTTATTTTTTGTAGGAATATCAATTATACTCCTATTATTTTGGAAAATTAATAAAATAACTCTTCTATTTTGAAATGTTAAATATATCCTTGTGTTATTTGAAATGTAAAAATCACCTTTGGTTTCATGTAAGAATTTGCATTAAACTATACACTTGGTTATCATGTAACACAAAGATATTTTTGGTACTTTTAATCCTTAAGGAACATTTATGATTTCTTCAAAGAATTGAAGAGCATCTTTTATATTTGTTTGTAAAGAAATTTTGGTATTTAAAACAACAAAATGTTGTACTTTTTATATAAAATTTTGTTGAATTAGTGAAGTTGTGTCCAAAAGTGTCCAGATCAACAGAAAACTATTAATTTTTTTGTTATTATAGTCATGTTTTTATTTGACTTTAAAGGCTGCTAATTTTAAGTCTTACCAAATTGTGAAAAGTAAAGAAAATAAAACCAGTCAATGTACAGTCAAACTTCTAAAAGATTCTTTTTTTTTTGGAAACTTCTTTTATTTTTAAATCTTCAAAAAAATTTAATGAGGTCCAAAAAGTTTTTAGAAAGATTTCAAAAACAAACCTAAACTATTGTGATAGTCTTTTTGTTAAAAATATTTTAAAGTATTTTGATGATTTACAAAAAGATTCCTAAAGGACTCTAATTTAGCCTAAGAGATTCTATTTCTATAAGTATTTTGAAGTACTTTAACAAATTTCATAAAGATATTAAAAAGATTCTCAAAGATTCCAAAAAGGTTCTTGAAAATTCTCAAAGATTTTCAAAGATTTTCAAAGATTTTTTGAATTTCCAAAAAGATTCTCAAAAGATTCCCAAAGATTTCCAAAGATTCTCAAAGCTTCTAAAAGCTTCCAGGAAGATTCCAAGATTATTCATAAAGATTTTCAAAAATTCTCAAAAAAATTTAAAATTCCTAGAACATTTCCAAAGATTCTCAAATATTCCAAACTATTCTCAAAGATTCTCAAGAATTCTCAAAGATTCCAAAAAGATTCTCAAAGATTCCAAAAAGATTCTCAAAGATTCTCAAAGATTCTCAATTGTTCTCAAACATTTTCAAAGATTCCAAAAAACTTGGAAAAATTCCCAAAGATTTCAAAAGATTCTCAAAGATTCCTAAAAGATTCTCAAAGATTCTAAAATCTCAAAAAGATTCTTAAGTATTCTTAAAATCCTGAAAAGATTTGCAATGATTCCCAAAAGATTCTTGAAGGTTCTTAAAGATTCACAAAAAATTCCCAAAAGATCCTCAAAAGATTCCAAAATTTCTGTTGATTTAGATAATGGTGTCCAAATCAACAGAACGTATTTAGTTTTTTACAGAATTCTGTTAAATTAGTCAATTAGCGTGGGCAAGTGCCCAAATCAACAAGAAAGTGTTGGTTTTTTATTGTTTTGGAAGGAGTTTTCTACTAGTCTGCAAAACAAGGTTAGCAAACTTTGAGCCATCCTAGAGTAAAATATTTGCTCTACACAAATTTGAGCTTTTCGACCATTCACAAGTATATGACATTAGGTTCACTCAAGAAATTTTTTAGATGCAAAGATAGAATCTAGCTTATTCTAAATCACCTTGTAATGCAAGGAAGTTAATAAGTGCATTGGCAATACATTAGTCATTCTTTCATGATTTCTTGTGCAATGAGGAAGTTTTTTATTTGAAATTTGAATGGTAAAAAGTTAGAGACAATCATTTGGAATATGTGAAAAAAACTTTCAAGAGTTCTAGGTTTATAGATTGAAAGATAATAAAGCCTAAAGTTAGAGGAATTTTTTTTTCTTGAAACTACCCAAACATAGCCAGGGGTGCTAAAGTGTGAGCGGGGAGCGGTGAGCAGTGAGCGGTGAGCAATAAACATATAAAATCATACATTTTGAGATATTTTTTGATGTAATTGAGAGTATGGAAAGGGTATTATGCAAGCTCATTCATGGCTAAACTCACATGATTTTCAACATTCATCCATTGACATGGATGAATGAAAATAAATTTGGATGGATGAAAAAGGAATGGATGAATGTAGATGAAAAAGGAATGGGTGAATGTAGATGAATAGAATGGATGAATGTAGATGAATAGAATGGATGAATTTGGATTAACATATTGGATGAAAAAGTTTAGGGGTACTAGTACTAGGAGATAAGTTGCATTAGAAATGTGTGATTGCATAAAGTGGGGGTATAGATCATCAGAGGTTAGAATGCAATAAACATTGAGAAAAAAGTTATAACCTTCAAAGTGTGACTCTACAATTTCCATTATTGGTTGATTTTAGAATTACCATTAAACTTTGAAATTTAAATTTCTCTTTGTGTTTGACTTCGCAATTTCCATTATAGGATGATTGCATACTTTATAATCAACTTTCTCAATTTCTCTTTGTCTTTGACTCCACAATTTCCATTAAAGGTTGATTGCATACTTTATATTCAACTTGCTAAACCTTTACTAGAAAATCCTATTCAATAATCTCATCATTGCAACAAATCCTAACAATGTATTCTAGCTACATGAATTGTAAAGAACACTCACGTACATGTTCCTCTTATATAAAAGAATGAAAACACAATGATCGATATTAGAATGGTCCATTTGAAACAAAGAACTGATTTTTCCAAAACCAAGACAGAAAGCAAGCATGAATAACTAGAGAATAAAATCATGCTAGTTATTTAACATCCATACAACTAGATATTCAAGGGTAGATTGGGATTCCACTCACTGCTGTCCAAATCATTTGCCATTTCAATTTGAATACAATTACAAATTTTCTAAGTTCAATTTAAAAATGGGCATGATTGTGTGTTACATGCACTATTTCTGAAAGTTAAAAAATGCATATTTTGCTAAGTGAATATATCCAATAAATTCCTATAATACTAAAATCTCCAATACAAGAAAATAATCAAGTTTTAAATTTGAACTATTACGCTATATTTTGTTTAAGTTGGGTGGACGTGAAGAACATTGGGTTGGACAATCTCATAGCTTTCCTATTTAGAGTTATTTTTGACAATGTAGGGTCAAGAGGTAGACTCTTTCTCACTCGCTTGCAAAGAAGGGATTAAGACTAGAGAAAGAGCAGAAGACATATAATACGTGAAAGACGACGTTTATTTCAAAAAAACTTAATAAGAATGATTGACGAGGAAGTGCAAGGATAGCTTAACAACATCCACCAATTGATTTTAACTTAATGTATGAATATGCCTAAAGCAAAGGCATTCAATAAAAAGCATGTGACCACTTCAAGGGTACGTATGAATTATTGAAATGGTTTAACAAAAAGTGTTGAGCACAGCTATTTTAAAAGAGCCTTTGTCAAAGCACTTGTACCTTAATGCATTTTCATGGATAAACTAGAAGTGAAATTGGAGTAGGATAAAAAATATAGTTTGCTTTTGTGACATCAATATTCAACTATTGGCCAATCCTGATCACATAAGAAAACCCATTCAAAAGAACAAAAATCAATGACTACAACTACATTGACTAGAGTTAGAACTAGTTTCACTAGAAGAGTTGTGCTTGTCTGCTTCTACGTCCATATACCTCAAAACTCTAGGGCAGTAACGACGTCTTTCCTCCAAATCCTCTAAACTATCTGTCTCTTTGTCGGACTCCTGCTTGTTGTAGCATGGTATAGTCTAGCCTAGGGAGGGACTTTCAAAATCGTTTAGTCCCAGTCTGAAAATGCATGTCAAAAGCTGTTAAAATAAGGAGAGGAAATGCAAGAAGAGTAGTACATGAACTGAAATTTCAAAGCCCAATAGAGTATTTGAATTTGCAACTTACTTACCAAAGGGATTCTCTGGCTGGTCTGACTTGGAGCTACTGCTGGATTCCTTAGGATCCAAAACCACACGCTTGCGTTTCTTGCGACCAGATTCAGCTGTGTTGTTAACATGTATCAAAGACTTGAGGACATGCTTGAAAATCTCAAAATCTTCCTCAAGCGCAACAATATGCCTTCCAGAACGCCAAGAAGCATGCACTTTAGCGCTTGCAAATGATAACTTCATCTTAATTTAAACAAATTCTCCAATAATATATGAGATTAGAAGAGGAACCGCACAAAAACATTAATCTCTAAACCAACGGGTATGTAATGAATAAGAGGTGCCACTAAATTGACCTTCATGTTTACCGATAGTCAGATATCCAATTTTCAAGTAAATGATGCTCACATTATAATATTAACAGATGGTTTGTAGAAGTATATACCTGTAGAGGCAGTCACACCAAGTACAACATTGTTTGGCTTGTAGTAACTCTCAATGAGTAGTTGTACCATTAAGTGGGTCTTTTTTGCGAAGACCTCTCCACGGATAGCCATATTGATTCTTAAGCTGAGTTGCAGCAATAGTAAAGTTCTGTACCACGCCATCACCTATACAAATGATCCTCACTTTTCAGTTGACATGCAAAAGTAGTGCCTATACAGTTCAATTTCTTTTTAACCATAAGAGTAAAAAATGTTAAAAATTCAAAAATGCAGCAATAGAAAACAAATCAAACAAACATATATAGAAAGCAAAGTGTACCTATGATATTAGTAAGAAGGCCACTAGCTTCTTTGTTGGCTTGAATCAAGAATCTGGAGACAATCGGTTTTTTCTTCAAGCTTTCCCGGACGTATAAAACAACCCAAAAACGCTTGGTTAGCCAATGAAGGAAAATTTAGTAGATTAGTAATCTATTACATACACATCAAATAACAATAAATTATCAAATAGGATTAACACTTACCATGCGCTTGTTATCAGCCGCATCTATAAGGTACAACTGGTTGATTCCCTACAACTCATGATCTAGTGTGTACCCATTTTTGAGTGCTGGCGTACAAATCGGACCTCTCACCCCCTTGTTGTTTGGTAAAAAGAATAAAACTACCCCATCGTCTTGTAGAGTACCATTAGCAAACTCAAAAACTCCTTTAGCATATTTTGGATCAAACTTGTTCCAATAAAAAATTGACATGGAGGGGGGTGAGATACATTTGGAACTCGGAGACCATCTGCAACATTTGCAATAATGAGGTCAAAGCACGCCTCTCGTGTTGGAATGCCTCCCAAAAAACATTGAATACCTCTCCCTGCCTGAATGATTACAGGAGCAATTAGTACCTCACAAAGAAGATTGAATTTCAAAATACAAATATCAGGACAAGTGCAAAAAGGACGCTATCTTCATTGCAAAATCAAGCAACTATATCTGCTCATTTGGTTGTATTTTAGTCTCTAGTATGTGCTCCATTGCCTTTTTAATAGAATAGTTTAAAATGAGAGAAGTCGAAACAATGTCTTTGGTCTTAGTGCAAAGTGAAGTTGCTGCTTTCCATTGAGACGACACAAACATATGCTTTGGTTTGCTGGATTGCTCGGGTGCTTCTAGTGACTCTGATGGTACTCCACCAGATTGATTTGGGGATGGCGACTTCTGTGCTGGCGAGGAGGTCCCTGTAGCTGAAGCACCTCTTGCCGGAGAAGAAGTTTTGGCCGCTAATGAAGTCTTCCGTAGTAGCGAGGCTCTCTTTGCTAGAGTAGGACCCTTCTTGGCTACTCGTTTGGTCTTTTGCTTTGGCTCAGCTTCAAGGTCTTTGTCGTCGTCATCTTTGTCAAAAGATTCCACAGGAATCAAAGGAGGCGGGATGAGACTTCTCTTTTGTTCTTTGTTAGCTAGATCATGGCTCTTGCGGCACTCAATGTACCAAGGGCACTTCACAAGCTCCCCATAGAATTATTTTTTAGTTGGTATGGGTTGTAGATAAACTTGTTCAAAGACTTATCAGTTTAGGCAGCAAAAAAAGAGGGTATTTTTCAGCTCTTGATGGCACCCTTTGAAAGTAGTTTGCGGTGGAAGTACCTAAAGAATCAAGCAAATTCCATGTGAGCTTATCTAAAATCCAGCAGCAACTTAAATGAAATGGTTAAACTTTTGAATGTAATAAAACAGTGAACGTAGTTTTTGGCTTTCTACCTGTATACCAACCGCTGCATGGCAGTAGTTGTATTTTCCTGCTCAAAGAACGGTTCAGTGCAATTGTATATGGGTTTCTTCTTGAAGAAGTCAGAGTAGGCATAATTCCACAATAAACAGCGGTTTTGCTCCATGTAGTCTCCAATCCGATCCAATGTGGGTAGAGAAGGGTAGTCAATCTCAATTTGTTGAGTGTTTGCAGTGTCGTTGAAATAGACAATCGCAGTTTCTTCTAGCTGCAACAAAGGAGGCATTCTTTAGTTCACCAAATGAGCGTCACAAACTAGAAATCCGTGCATCAGTACAAGCAGGTGAAATGAGGTACTCAAAAATTGACATTGGTTTCAAAGTAGTAATGAGATATGTCAAAAAAATTTATTAGTAAGTTAGTTGTACCTCTGCCCAAAATGATGCTTTGATCAACCAATGCTTCAATATTGCTTCAGTTGGTGCAGGGATGGAAAGTGTAGAGCTTTCTTGTTCATGTCAAAGGAGTTCCACATGGTCCACCACCTGCCTTTGTATACTCCCTAAACAATTGTTCCAAAAATAATCTGGAGCTTCTCCACTGTCATCTCGATTTTGTCCAGTGAATGATTGTTGTAATGTAAGTTAATCTGCAAGGACATGGAATCAAAACAATTTGCAAATCAATCAGGTTCCAATAAGCCAAGAAATATTAAGAAACTTTAGATTTGTCAACTTTAGAATGAGATGAAAAGCAGCAAAAAATTTTAACTGCCAAATTAAACTTATAGTTTAAGATCATGCATTGACAGCGTGACGAGTGAGTTCATTGAAGTTACAAAAGTTCACAAAGAACTCAACTGTATTAGCATGCTGCATCTCACAATTTAGATATAATTTGGATAAGGCAGCTATCCATGACTAAGAAACCAAATGAAAACAAACCACATGAAATTTTAATTGCAAAATTATTTGTTAGACAAGGCCTATTCAATCCTTCCTCGAAATCCAAGGGGCCCGGCAAGGCCTCCCAAGAACCACCACGGCCTCCATGCATCCCTGCGCTGCTTCACATGTTTGTACCTCGGAATCCGAGGGGCCCAGCAGGCTCTCCTAGGAACCCTCTACATTACTTGTGTACACCAGAACTACCTCCTAAATTCTTAACTCGGAATCCGAGGGATGGAACAGTTCCTTTCATGCACCCGTTATGGGCTTAAAACATCCTCGTGCTGCCTCACATTTCCATGTCTCAGAATTTGAGGGGGCTGGCAGGCCCTTCCAGGAACCCACAACGGCCTTTAACCATCCCTGCGCTACCTCTCAAATTCTTACCTCGGAATCCGAAGTGCTTGGCAAGCCCTCACAACCTCCTGCCTTGGACTTCAAGATGCCAGGTAGGCAATCATTACAACCCGCCTTGGACTCCGAGGGTCATTGCGGTGCATGAAATTTGCTTACCTCAAAATCCGAGGTGCATGTAGGCCCAGTGAACAACCCATTTGGGACCACAAAAATCTCAACTGCGGCTACATTTTTCTAACTACGGAATTCGAGGTGTTTAGCAAGGCCATATAATTACTTAACCCATGACTTTGAGTATCCCCAACACGTAAAGTTTTGTCCAACCTCGGAATCCAAGTTGCCTTGCAACTCCTTCTATAGGCACCTTTATGAATGACTGCCAACATAGAAGGCCTCCAAAAAACTCACTTTGGTTCCAAAAGTTTTGTGCAACTCCATTTTTCAACACACTTTGGAATCTAACGTATTCTTGAACAAGCTTATCAAAGTCCATATAACTTAAACTAACCGACTTAATGAGGAAATCATTCAAGAAACTAGAGATTCAGAATACTGCCCCATTACCCTTATAATCCCAAGGAGCATTTCAATGCTATAATTTGTCATATTTGTATTAAGAATGATTAGCATTCTACACAAACTTTTGTACCAAATTTTGAGTAAAGATTCCGAGCTTCATTTACAAAAGAATAGGAATACATAATTTTTGAAGCTTTTAAACAAAAAATGGTCATGTTTTACTCCTCTATACTGAATGCCATAACTGAATTACATAGAATGGATGATTAAGTAGCATAAAAAACAAAATTTTACAGATTGTATACAATACTTTGACATAAATAGACAAAGTGAAGAGTTCTATATACAAGTGAAAACTAGTCTTTGATTCCAAGGGGCATTTCCAAAGACAAGATCTATCCATAATTTCCTCATTTCAAGACAGTTATATAAGCAATATTGTCATTTGAATAAAAAAACAAACTAAAGAGACTAGAAACCCACTATTTTTTGCCCAAAATGCCAGTATAAGGATCAATTGACTACAATAGCAAAGATTATGAGGAAAATGTTTTTTGTACTCTTTGTTTAAAGCATGAAAAAACATAAAACCAATTTAGATGCAAAATTGCAGGATATAAATGAAGTCAAATTTTCTGTGAAAAAAAGCCCCTCAGATTCCAAGATAATGCCATTGCGGTTTGAATACCAACTGCCGTTCTCTCATCCGCTAGAACGCTCTCCTCGTAAGCACGTGCTGCTGCTTTGGCTGCAGAATTCACCTCTTGCTGAAAACCAGCAATCAATCATTTAGGGATACAGCTCAGTTAGAATTAAGAAATTCAAACCCTGATGACAAGAAATCCAATGAGTTTATTTACTCAATGTAAGAAGCAAATGAAGATGTCAGTAGTTGTTGGATGCCAACATATTGTCCTTATCCGATTCTTGCATGCTTTGTATTCTTCTTTGGTTAAGAGGTCTTTCAAATCTGTGAGCTGGAGAGACCCATAAGTATTGATCTTATGAATTCAGTGACAAATGTTTGTCGCCACATGGACACTCTCCGTCTGTCTACATTATCATGTATAAAAATGAATCGGTCAGATTCCAAAGCAAAAGTTCAATGACATCTGAAACATGATTATTATTCTCCAACAAGAAATTTGAAGAACACAATCACTCAAAATTAGTTCATATTCACTACCCCTAATACATATAAAACAAGCAGCTACAAGAATTTGATAATAAATAATTACATGTTCACCTCGTTCATGGCATGCATGACTGTTGCCGTACAGTCTCTTGTGTTTAGTAAAATGCAATTCACAGAAAAATGCCACAAATTGTCTTTGCTTTTCATCTTCTTGATATAATTTGTCCAAGCTACCACCTGGTGGTTGCCATCCCAAACAAAAAACATATAACCACTCAACACTTTCTTGTTGGGATGGTTCAGCAGCTAAATCTTGAACTTCTTGTTTTTAGCTACCCACATCGGATCCCAAGTGTTTTGCACGTCCTCAGAAACATGCAGAACCTCTCCCTTGTTGTTGGTGATTGACACGTAAATGACCCTCTCACCGTCGTTGTATCCAAGTACAAACTCTGACTCAACGCAAGTCACATCATTCTGCAAAATTGGGCAAACAAAGGGTAGAGAAATCATCTGACAGAGTGGAATCTTAAACAAGCTACACTCCTCAAGCTGAAAACAAACTCTCTTTATAATCTTGTTCAAATCAAGCTTGGAATTTACTCGGAACTCCTCAATGACCTCGTCCTAAGTCTTCTGGATTGCAAGAGGGGCCTCAACCATCTCCGGATTTTGCATTGGCAGACGACACTCCATCAGAACAAAATTGCAAAAAGTTATCATTTGCTAGAAGAATCTCTGTAGCATAGTGTAGTTTTGTAATGTGGCAAAAGCTTGGAATGTCCGTGATTTGATTGATATTAGGCTAAATTCATGTTTTCACAAGAAGATAGCAATAGGTCGGAGATCTTAGCTTAAAGCTACTCGAGACCAACACCTTCAAGCGTAATTTTAAATTTGCACATTAACTAAGACCAGAAGATAATACCGATCAAAAGACTAACCTTCTCTTATTCTATTTTACTTCCCAACACCCCCCGGCACAACCGTAATTGAGAGCCAAAAAAGTATATTATTACTTCTCAAAAGCTCAACCCGTTTCTTTGAGTGCATACTCTAACCTAAAACTTTACAAAATGACTTGCACAAATTCATTGATATCAAATACATCATTAAGAAACGGAAATCCAGACCAACTGAACTCATGTCTTTATGAACCAAAAATAACCTGGCACAAAAACTACAACACATTGCAAAACCTTGATCTCTATTTTCACTTGAATGATCAAAATCGTAACCTAAACACGAAATCCAAAACACCAAACTACAAGGGCAATTCTATGCAACATACCGTTGCCACAATTGCCAAATCTTGCGGCTGTTGGTCAATTGATCTGGCGGCATTCTAGCCCAGCCCCGGGTTGAAGCCCCGCTCCTCAAGTAGTGGCTCCATGTTTGTGTCAATGGCGTTCTCGGCCGCCGTCATCACTATAGATTCGTGGATCACAAGTGCCAGTTTGTCCGCGCCATTGTTGCACAACTAGTTGTCTACATTCAGGTTTAAATTTTCAAGCTCCGCGGCCCCAACATCGTCATGCATCTCAAGGTAATCAAAACCCTAACCGCTCTGTGGATCTGATCCCTGTCAATCGGGATGGCTTTGCAAGCCATCTTCTGATCAAAGAAGATTGAATCAGTTGATACAATAGAAATAACAAGAAAATTCAAAACAAACAACTGTATCCCCTCAGACCCCCTTGGAATGGAACAACTACATCGGTGCTTTGAAGCTCTAATTATTTGTAGGAAGTCAAAACCCCCATCAAACCCTAAACCTGAGCCGCCGCAATGAACAGAGGTTGTATCCAACCTAAAGAGTTTGAATAGTGGATAAGGAGGTCAAATTTTCACAATCGTGACTTAGTTCAAACCGAACGGCGTTGGTGGCGGGAAGCAAGAATAGCCGTTCCCAATGGTAACAATCCCTGACCCAAATAACTAGCACATGCTGCTCTATACCTTTAACTCGTAAGTTTTAATAATTCATATCATTTTTGTCTACGTCATAATAATTGTCCTATTCTAACTAATTTATGCAATAGGTAATAAGTGTATATCCTAAAGAACAAACACATTTTATCTTTAAAATAACCAACTACAAAGCAAGATAATGATTTGTGTACAGTAAGGGCAGAAAATAAATGCATAGAATGTAACATGTAATAGAATACCAAACAACGCAAGAGCGCAAACAAAATGCCAAATTGTTCAGTGTGTATTACCAATCCAAGACCAAAATCTCCCAGCGCAGGTTGTGAGCTTGTCAAGCTTTTCACGTCATTAACGACACCAATTCCGTCAATGTCGTATGCACTTGGTGTACTGTTGGCACTATCCTCCAAGTTCTGCACTTCCCTTATCTCATTGTCATAGGTAAGTCTTTGCGCAGTGCCACTCCTCCTTGCTGCAGATCCTCTACCTAATGGAAGACTCATTTTGGCCCTTGCCAATTGCTTTCTAGTTGAGTACAATAATTTACACTTCCACCTCTTCTTTTCCGCAGCCTCTAGCATGCCTGGTAACTAAAATCACAACAAATAGAAAGGTCTATAGTTGCCCTTGCCTGCTGCATCTTATACTAGATTCACCAAACTTTGGTTTGGTCGACATCTATCACTGCTAACAAGTGATATAATGGCATGTCTGTCATATGCTGCTTCTAGTCTTAATTATAAAATTGGATTAGTACAAACTAGTTCAAATTAAGATACATTTGATTTGCTGCATGCCACCTGTATGTGTTAGCATTAACTACCAATGCTGCATGTAGTTTTGAAAAGGATTACAAAAAATTTCCTTTTAATTCAAAAATATAAAATTAGCATGACTAATTGCTTAGAGTTGTTTGCTTATGGCTCAACCACCTTAACGGAAACGCTCAAATGAATCCTTAAGCTACATACAGGTTGATTCATTATTCAAACCTTAATTTTTACCCTTAGTGTATTTGTTCTTTGTTTGCAAATTCTTCATGTTTCCTAAGAATTCAGTTTTGAGAGCTAGAGTTCTTTAGGTTGTGCTGTAAGTGTTGTAGAATGAATTTACCAGGATTGAACATGGTTACAATTCACGCTGACGGATAAGCAGTTCCAATTTCTTTTCCTTGTGGTAATGAGGGATTATCAAAAGTGCCAACATCAGTTTTGGGCCTACGTTTTGGTTTTGATTGTAGTAATATTTGGATGGAAGAAGAGCTTTACAGGCCTGCTAGAGATGAGATTTTATCCACTATTATGTGCTTCCAGGTTTTGATAGATGGCAGTAGTGGCTAGAATCTCTATGCTAAAAGATACCACGCTTTTGGCACCCTTGTTGCTCCAACGCCATTGTCTGCAGTATTGTTAACTCCTACCTCTGCAGCTTCTACCTTTCAAATTCCTTGCGTGGCTCTTGAACCAGTCAATCACCTTCATCACAAAAGAATTCTTGTCAGTGAATCCTTTGATGATGAAGATGTTTTGATGAGTGATACTTTGGAGCAGCTAACATCCATTCTAAAGAACAGCGTAGAGCCAGATTTTATCTCCACCCAAACTACACCTGCTTGCTCATCTACTTTAGATCCTCTAAAGGAATTCCCTTTCTCATCCATTCTTGATTGTCTAAAGCATCTCCAATCTCGTCCAAGGGCTAGGAACGTTATGAAGTTTCTAAACTTTCATACTATACGTCATGAGGTAGTTCGTTATCTTCCTCTTTTGTTCATTAGAGACATCATGTTTGAATTACCTCCAATGTCATGTGTAACAGAGGGAATATCTTTCTCTTCTGGGTCAAACTCCGCGTTTTTTGTAGCACGGCAATTACAGGGTATGGATCGTAAATTTGACGGGAACAATTGGACCTACACACAAACAACAAACACAACCAATGACTACGGCTTGAAGTTCAGATCTTCATTTTGTGTGGGTCATTTGGTTTGTTCTAATGCCTTGTGTCCTAGGTTTCGGCATTCTAATGTTTGTAATGAGATGGAGTGGAAAGGATGTTCACCAAGTGTTTACCTCATAGATAAACCGCCCCCTCCCAAGTCCACCATAGTATGCTGTCTTTGCAAAGAACCCCCTTATTGTAAAGCTATTTGCCCATGCAAAATGTATAGAATTCTGAACCCATACAACTTCCCAAGAGCATGTATTCATTTAGGTGTGCACAATCACCCCATTGGAAGGGGTGTTAGTTGTGATTCTATTGAATGTACCACCAGTTTGATTAAGGAAATGTCTCCTTGACACCCAATGCAAAACCATCTGCAATTGCTTTAGCAGCAACTAAGGATTTCCTAGATACTGTTATGTTTTGTGACAAAGGGGACAATGTTGTATGCAAGCTTTTATTTGGAGAAACCCTAGAAATTGCAATGAGTCAGTTTGCTACCCTCAATTCTCCAAATATTCAAAACAAGATCTCTACCTTTTGGAACAATACAAGTGGTGGTTACCTAGACAATACTATGCTCTTGAAATTGAAGAGTACATACTCATTCATTCAGAACAGCGTTTTCTTGAGACAAGGGAAGGAATAGGTCTACCTTTTTAAAATGTTGGAGGATGGTCCAGCCAGCGGTGTGGACTTGGTTCGCCGGATGCAACCTAGAGGTGACTTGCAGAATTGTTGGTGCATGTTTGATCACGTCAAACGTGTCAAAGGCTGGACAACCATGGCAGCTCATGTGTACGACTCTGAATACTGCAAGGTTTTAACGATTTGTATTTGTGATATGATGAGTGAGGATGCTCTATCACAAACACAAATGTAGAGATCCCTTAATTCAGTCATGGCACGTCATGGTGTTTTAGCTCCAAATTTTAAAGGTTTTATGGCAAATAATGCAATGGCCAATTAGCATGTTGTTTGTGTTGTCTATGGAAGCGGCAATAAGCTTGAGCCAATGCCAAATTGGGAGAGTTCTTGTTTGCTTCATTGGACAACTTCCCTTAATAGACATACGGATAAACTCATCCACCAGGAATTTAGAGAAACTCACAAGCGCCTATGCAAACAATACAAGGATGCTAAGACTATTGGTGAAGCCGAGGAACAATACCTTGCTATCAAGGCATGGTGGCTTTCTTCAAGAGCTGCACCTGAAGAATCACTGCAGGAGTTGGATGATTGGTTAGGATTCTAGCACTTTAGGTATTGTCAATGGGGCTCTTACTGTGAGTTGGTAAGTGCTCCTTTGAAATTTCTATCAATTATGTTTTCCTAAATGCAAATAGTTAAGAAAGCTTTGCTTCAATATGTTTTAAGGAAGGAAATTGCTATGCAAGTTATATTTTAATTTGAAGGTAGTTTCAGTCCCTAGGTTCCAAGGATAAAAAGAGTTATCATTAAAAGGTTGACTAATGTAGGTAACTTCCTTGACTAATACTCATATTATATGTTTGGAATAGGAACGAAATGACAATGAACTTGCAAAGACACCATCTTGTAACTTGTCGGAGACTGTGCACAACAAGGGGATGCAAATTTCAATAAAACGTGAGAAGTGTTTATACATTGCAATGACTGATGACATGATGCAATCCATTCAATAATCTACAAACTATTGGGCTTATTTGCAAGGAGCATCCTCTGGCGGGTCCCCGTATAGAGGAATTGCGACTTTGTGTAGCTAAGTGGACCCAAGATCCTGCTAAGTTTGTACAAGTTGTTTCCAAACTTCCCAATGCATTCGAGTTCATGACTTGCAACCCGCACCTTGAAGGCAAGGAGGTTTTGGATCTGCTAAGAGGAAGCTCAATATACCACCAGAAGCAGATAATGACTCCCACCGTCATGACACAATAAGCTTCTCTATGCCCAAGGTTACAACCAGGTCTACCAAAGTACGTACATAGGCAGGACTTTCAGCAGTTACCCCGTGCACAGTAGTAGAGCCTAGTGCTTCTCCTTTGCATGCTACAAAGGTGATCGAAACCAATTGCAATCCATCCCTGTGGCATATTGCAAGATGTACGAAGGAGAAAAAATGCTGTTACGGAGTGCAAGCAGAAAACAGGAAGAAATGTGGTGCAAAGATCAACAAGCTGAAGAAGAGGGGAACTGTGGCTCCAACATACAATGGCCATATGAGAGAGTATGCTACAAAGGCAATAGTTAGTATGGATTTTTGGTTCTATTTTGACAATTTACACCCTTGTGCAAGTGCACCCAAATGTAAGTGGGTTCACGACCAACCGTCACTACCCAAAATATGGCCTGTCACTTATGGTACACGCCTCACTAAAGCTGAGATACTGTCCTTGGAAGAGGTCGGATTTTAGCTATAGACAACGTTGACAGATGCATCTTTGAAACATATCTTCAAAGATAGGCTTCCCGATGATGTTGCCAATTTGGTAATTCCACCAATACACCATCACACAATTTTACCGGCTAATGTAGAAACCCATCCAACAAAGCGTAACGGTAGAACTATCAGAAGTAATCCAAATGTGCCAACCATTGACCATTGCAACAAGTGGGAGACTGCCCATAACTTGAAGGCAGTTGTTGAAAGTGTAGTTGTTATACCCTACCCTAGATATGGTAGAGTGATATCCATACTATCTGGCATATACCCAAATCAGACAACCAACCGCATCACGGTTTCAAACTTTCCGTCTTGCACTTGTCCAAATTTCATTTCCATGAGTGTAGCTGCTTTAGGAACTAGAAGATCCTAGGTAAACTGTAAGCACTTGTACTATGTCTACAAAATCTTATGCAAGGCCAACTCTAAAGACAAAAAGTGCGTACATGCAACTAGTTTAAGTTTTGAAGAGGTCAAGCAGCTCTTATCTGGTAGCAACACCTAGTGTAAGGATTTTACAAATAGCTGTTGGTTCCACTTCTATCACACAGTCCCTTCTAGTAGTTACGCTATACTTAGGCTTACTAAATTCTATAATGCAAAAGAGTTATGTGTATTTGCTTATTTACACATGTTTGTATATAATGCATATAGTAACCACAGTAAGCATCTCATTCCTAGCAATGTTAGTTGCATTGGAACTCAGTTTGAGTGTGTTGAACCTTGTAATCATAATTGTTTTACACTAATTGCATTATTTTCTATCTTTTAGATTGACGCATTATTGCACCTTGTGCTTTGAGTACATTTGGATGTTTGAATTTTTGACTTGAACATGCGTGAACATTCTACCGGCGACGCCAAATAGAGGAAACTTATTCTGCAAATGACATGAAATTGCTAACTTGGATCCGAGGAGCCTAATTTACCTAATTTTTTGAACTATAAAATTTTGGACTTTTCTGGTCCTAACCCACCTTGGAATCTGAGGGGCCTTCCTCAGCATTGTGGAGCTGGTTTTGAGTCAATGTATGGGACTGAATGATAGGTCTTGGTTCCAAGGAGCCCTTGCTGACGCTCTGCCGAGCGTCGTCGTGCGCCAACAATGACTCTTCTCTGGTGTTCCACTGTTCTCGGGATCCAATGAGAGTAAAAGGGACACCCAATCCAAAGTATGTGTAGCCTCATAAGTCAAGTTAATGTTCCATGGATCAGATTTGCATAAGTGATTTAGATTTAATATATGTACTTCCAGATTTATGACATAGTTGTATGAGAATCACCAAACTATCTTGAATAAGGAAGATTTATAGAACGTTCTTGAAATTGGGATTTATTGGTTATTAGCTCAAATATTTTAACTTTCAAACAAGTTTTAATATTCATTTGACCTCAACTTGAGTGCAAATTTTGCTTACGTTGGATGACAATTGGATGGATGATAGATGATTTTCATTCGTACAATAGATGAATTCCATTTGCACTTCATCTAAGTCGACTTTTTGATCCATTAATTTCTTCTGATTTTCTACTATTTTAACAACCATCGAGCTCAATATTGCCCACCTTGACACCATTGAAGTACTATATTTAATATGTTTTATTATTCAGAATTTGTTGTTTTCTTCTTGTTTCTAGGTCCAAATCATCAAATCAGTTACTTTTTCCCTTACAAAGCTATTTTAACTGCTCAAATCTTACTGCTCACAGCTCAATGCTCAACGCTCACTGCTCCCGCTCACACTTTAGCTTTGTTGAAACATAGCTAACAAAATTTGACTTCCTTCTAAATGTGATGTGAGAGTTCAAATTATTTTTTGACAATTGTACATTATGTGTTTTTAGTTACATACTTGCCAAATTACAAAAGTTGATGAGAATTTTAGCATAAGATTCTCCAAAGATGCCCAAATTGCCTGAGCTGCTCAAATTCTTTTGGGTAACATAATTTTGAACTTGGAGTCCAATTGGGGAAAAAATTGCATCTCCACTTGCGGGATACATCTTTGCACCTTGTGTAACAGTTTTGAGAACATCCAATAAAAATTGACTCCATATGACCCTACCCAAGTTCTCAAGTGGCTGTTGAACAGCCATTTGGTCCTTTAGGGGTTAAAAATCTCTACATAAGTTGATTAGATTTTGGCAAAGCAATTGTACCATTGTGCTCAAATGTACGAAATGAGATACCATGTGAGGGGCTAATAGAAGAATCTGATTGTAATAAAGACATATCAATTTTTACAAAATTTAGACATAGTCCCTCCAATATGAAAATCTCTACAAAAAGAATTGTGAAACTTTTTTTATATGCTTGTTGAAGGGAGGATGTGCATATGGATGTTCTTTACATATCTCTTTAATCAAATGTTAAAAAATCATCACTACTTGTTTCTAATAAAATACCATGTAAAACCATGAAATTTCACTTAAAAAGTTCACCACAAACAAACTTTTGCTCTTTCGCTCTTTCGAAATTGATTTTTGGTATGCTTGGTCAAGATTGCATAAGGATGATTTCACCCAAAAAAATGAGGCTAAAATTGGCAATTCATAACCTGCCTGTACCTGAGTGTACATTCATCTTGTCATGCTTCAAACTATGAAATAGACCATCTACTATATGGTCATTTTTGTTAATTTGGGAAAACGATGGGTACTATTTTGTACCTCACCTTAACCCCTCAAAGCCAAGGGGCTCAAATAGCACCCCTATGCATTGTTACTTGAAATGCTTGACTTTTCTTCAAGATTATTTTTGGTGGTTATTATTTTGAATTATTGTAATTGAAGTCTTGTCTTAGTATCAAAAACCTGATTTTGAAAATGAATGATTATAATTTGTCTAGTCAAGATTTTGTGCAAGTGTGTCCATTGCAAATTTTTACTTTCTAATGTTGAGAGCACTTGGAAATGAGCCTCAAGTACATTAGAACTTGGAGAAACAATCACATTAGAAATTCAATTAAAAAAGATATAGAATAGAATTTGAGAAGCCATAAATTGATTAGGGTTATGCATGTTGAACTTTACATACTCATATTTTGTTGGTATCCTCAATTTCAAATTTGAGATGTGAAAAGAGGATTGAAAGACTTGAAACTATGAGAGTGATTTCAATACCCTCATGATCAAATCTTTTAATCTTTTAATCTATAAGTGATAATTTTGTGTTTCCTTCTCCCTTGTAATCTCTAATATGTCTAGCTTGAATTTGTACAGTTACAATTCCAAAAAAATTGATTAAATTTACCAAAATGTTGGCATTTTGTTCATCCTACAACAGATTTTGAAACACTCAAAAAACCTAAGGACATTGAGGGATTAGTTGGAAATAGACACCTTAATTCAATTCAAGAGGTCACCATAAACCTAGTTAATGAATTTCTGTCCAAAAATTCAGAAGTTAACGAACATTCTGTCCAAAAGAGCATTGGAAAATAGTCAACGGACTCCCAATTCAATGAATATGGCATTCTTTGGGAAAAAAAAAAAAAAAAAAAAAAAACAGCCAGAAATCCCCCTTTTATACGATTTTTCCCAAATTAACAAATATGACGCTAGTAGCAAACTGATCAAAGTTTTAATAGTAAAAAACGAGTATTTCATGTAAAACAATTTTTCTTGTTTGCCAGTGACACCAACGTTCGGTGTATGGTGGCGAATATTGTTTTTCTAAAGTTTTGAAGGTCTAGTATTTTTGAGATTTTACAAGGTGAAATCCTACAGAAAAGAAAAGAAAAGAACAAAAGTCTCGGTTGTACAATACACCAAAACAGGATTCCAGTTTGAAACTCCAACAATACGTATACATTGATGTTTGTGGCAATTTACCAAGTACACGCAATTCAACGACTTCTTAAACAAGCCAACATCAATAATGTTGTAGACGAGCGGAGCTCATCGACAAAAGAGAGTGCATGATTTGCACGGGCTGCTAAGAACAATTCGTCCTGAATTCTGTAACTTATATAGTGAAAGAGGCAGGGCGACTAGCACCAGAAGTCAGGAGGAACATGCGGAAAACTCATGCCTCTTAACTCTCTAAAAATGCAACGGAGTGATCTGGAGATTTCGAGGCAAGAAAAAATAATCACCTAAAAAGAATTCAGAAATAGGATCTGCAAATTTGCAAGTTTTTTGTTCTTCATCCATCTCCACGAGAAGAACTGATTCAGAGACTTGCAAAATAATCATGAAGCATCTACTGATGTATTAAGTCACATGGTTTGAAAAAATAGACAAAAATTGCTTTCTAAGCTGTACTTTGTCCACTACATACAGCTACTACTACAGTAAGTGTGTGAAAACATTTGTCATCCACTCACCAGTGGATACTGACACTTTTAGGGGGTTAAACTCCAACCTCTTTAATTTATTGCGACGTGAGATAAAAGTGACCTGCGCACTTGGCACACTATCCTTGACTTAACTGGAGGACTTGTCAAAACATTCAGGACTAATATAACCCTGGGTGAATGACACTTACTACCAGCGCTTGTCATCCAACTGCTCAAAGCCTTTCTTAGGAGCACCAGCGGCCATGTTGACAGCCACGTTGGCTACCCGCGCCCGGGACGGCCCACTCTTGCACTTGTCCAACATACGTTCCACGGCACCGGGCTTGCCCGAGATCGTGGCCTCCACGGTGCCGTCCTTGCAATTCCGGACCCAGCCATTGAGGCCCAGCTTGGTAGCATTCTCCACTGTCCACTTCCTGTAGGTCACGCCTTGCACCTTCCCACTAATTATCACATGCACCTGCAACCACATTCAGTATCCACATTTGTAAAAATGACTTTTTTGAGAGAATGGCATTACTACAACTGAAGTTCTATTGTCCAAATGCACAGCTGCAGGATTCTCTTCTTTCTTTCTATTTCAAACCTTGCATGATTCCAGCACCAAAATTCACCTCCAAAATTTCCAAAGTTTTCAGAGTCCAACTGCAGATGGAGAGTCTCACAACCTGACGCCCTCTATTCTGGACTTGTGAAGTATAAGAATCACGCTCTGCTTCAAATTTTGGCGACATCAACCAGGCATCCTTCGGACCGAAATGGATAGAAAATTTAGGTAAAAAAGAAAGGAAGGACAACAAGGCAAAAGAATGCAAGAGTGGGTAAAATTACATGTTTTACGTTGCTGTTGCTGTCAGAGCGAATATTCATTTGATTGTCAAGGCGAGTATGGAGGGTGGTGTCAGAACGGCCATAGCGATCGGAGCGATCTGGACGCGAACTCAAACGAGTGACTTCACGAGGTTGGCTGACTGTGGTCTGCTTGGCACTTCCTCGCTCAGCTCCAAACATGCTGTCCCTGCTGCCTTGCCTGCCCCGGTCCGGCTCGCGCTTCCAATCGGGCGTGTTCCGCGCGCTGTGAATCCCATGATCACAGCATCCATGCAACGAGCACATTCTTGCTGCTGCTGCTTCTTCCCCTTCTTTCTTCACAACCTCGATGCCAAAAGTGCTCCCAAACTCTAAATCAAACCCCGCAGCCAGAAACGTCCTGTGACAGATTGTTTGCCCAGAGGTCAACGACCCTGGGCTGTGAGAACCAAGTACAATGAGCAGCGAAAGGTTGTGAAGAATCTCGAATGAACAGTTCGTTACGCAGCGTTCATCCTGGATCAGTAACCTCCTGTCCTTCATCCCGAAGTGAGAATAACAAGGTGGGTTTCGCAGCATGTTTCAACTTGGCGTTCACAAGCCAGGCAATCGAGGACGCTGGGAACGTAGACTGGGTACCAAACCTAGGGCAGAGCTAACTAGGTCTAAGAATACCAAAAGGGCTTCCATATGCAACTATGTAACTGAATATGTCTTCAACTAGTAGAACCACAAATAGGAATCTCGCCTCCTGTAGACATGGTGGCCACCGACGACGCTGTGCTGATACAGATTAGGAAACATCATCACTTTCGTCAAATGCATCGTTTATCTTCAGAACACATAACGCCACAATTCAAAGCACATCTGAAGAAAGCTACAAACGCGTCAAAGGTCAAATTCCTGATGGATGTATCATTCGGCTAAGACGATGAAAGAGAGCTCGTCAAATCTTCGAAACAAGTCACACCTAACAGCGAAGGCAGCCGCTTCGACATTGCAATTTACTTGTCAGCCAATAATCTGGAATGCGTTAGTTTAGTGTAAACTGGGAGTACAAATTGTATTCAATATATAACAATGACGGAAAAAAAAGTCTGAGTTCCTCACGACATCCAAGCAGCCTGAGTTTGGCCTTTCTAGTCAAGGAAAGGCACACAACCAAAACCTTTACAGGTTTAGGAGAGCCCTGCTGCATACAAGGGACGTTGATCGCCCTCACAAAAAGCACTAGCTGCCAAATATTGTGAAGTCTTTTTAGCCTGCTGGCAATGTATGCTTCTTAAAAGAAGAAAGAGCTTCCTACAACTTCCCTATCTACTATGACAACCCATGGAAATCTATCCTCGCCAGCAAACAAAACGAGGCTGCATCTGGACCTTACAAAAAGTCCAGAATCGAGAAAAAAACATCTCCATGAATACCATTCTCCAGAGTCACTACTATATATTTACCTTCCTAAAACACTCTAACCTCAAAGAAGAATTTAGTCGCATGACAGCATAACCTCACTACAATGATTTGTCAATAGGCTTCGTCACCTTTAGCCATTTACATAACAAAGGGTTTCAAGCCAATTGTCAGAAAACCCACCTGCAAAACATGCCATCTGCTTTAGTGTGCTTTACATGTGGACTGTTTTCTACAAACCTATCATTTGACTCTTTGACATAAAGCTCTTCTGGATGTCTGGACCTCTAATCTTTAACTCAAAAGATGTTCCCCAAACTATTGCTGAGTAGCTCAGGTTCAGCTTCAAAGACAAAGACTGTCCACCGGACGGTGCAAAGCTTTTCACAACTACGGTGTTTAGCTCTTGAGCAGCATTTTCTCATGCAGGCAATGGAAAATTTAAGTTCATGATGAGAAAACATCCAGAGGAAGAAACGCAAGGATGGAACATACTTGAGGTAAGGAACTCTTCTCAAGTACTGCGACGGTTGCTAGCCTCCATGGAACGTACAGGATAAAAGTAAGGGTGAGCCTGCCACATGAAACAAATTAGCAACAACAGAACTAGAGTAGCACAACATAGATGACGAATCTACATGATATCGTGGCATGAGAATTACAACTTAAACCAAGATACAACATTAGTAAAGAAAACTTACCATGGCTTCCCTGGCAGTAAGCCTGTCTTGGTGATCATACCGCAGCAGCTTGTCCAAGAAGTCCACTGCCTGCGAATACAAAGATTGATATGACATTTAATATCTGAGTTCGTGAAAACAAGAAAGAACATTTCTTCAGGATTCCAAGTATCAAGATATATTTGTAGCTGAATGTTTCAAAGCACTCAAATGGCCGAAGCATCAATACCAAACAATTTCTGACGAAAGCCACAATATATAATAGCTAATCGTAGCTGTGAAGAGGACAACAAAACCATACTCACTCCTGTGTTTGAATAAGTTCTACTTGCTTACCTCAGGAGCAACCAAATGTTGATTGTCAGCATGTATGAATTTTGACCAGGGCTTCCTACTATGTCTGCAACGTGAAAAAATCAAAGTTACAAACATTATACAAAGAGCAAAGGGATCATCTTAATCACCACTAGGCAAATAGCTGAACTGAAGTTGCTCAAGCAAAAGATCTTGTTGCAAGAAACTAGTCATGCCCACTATATCCCATGATAAAGCATCCACCAGCATAATGATAACCAACCTGCCAACCAATGCCTCAAGGTGCGGGTCCAACTCCAACCGGTACTTGTTTAGGTAAGCGTTCAACTCATCGGTGCCAAGGACCTAATAGAAAGAGCCCATTAGTTCTGTTGGGGATAAATCATGTCACGGATTCGTGGATCTCCTTACAAACCTAATATGAAAACTAGGGCATGCAATAATGAACCGGAAAGATAGCTCATGATTCGTCAATCGCGAGCAACTGACCCCAAACTCATAAGTCACATCCGTAAACAAAATGCTTACCTTTGCAATCTTCACAAGCTGATCATAATTGTCTTGACCATAGAAAAACGGCTCCTTGCGAAAAATCTACGATACAACCGGTGGTGACTGTCAGTTTACAAAATTTCTGATGAATTGTGACACTTATTACACCGCATTATATTATGTAACGAGACTGAAACAGCAGCATCTTTTCTTACCATGCCAGCAAACATACATCCCAAACTCCACATGTCCAAAGCGTAGTCATAATCTTGAAGATCAACCAGCAACTCTGGACCCTTAAAGTACCTGATTCACACAAAACGAAAAAGAAAAAAAGCACAGATACCTGAAACCGTAAGCAAACACTCCTGGATAGCATACACTTAAAAAAACAAAACCAGAAAATAGAAGGATATCAGATTGATTAGGTGCATCTTAGCTAGATACTCGCTACGATACATAGAAATTCAAAGACGGAGAATACGCATCCATAACAACAAAAAGCTACACTTCAGAAGAGAAGGGTTACCGTGAAATAGACCAACGAAATGAATAAACGCTACAACTAGGTGTAGATGTTAATGAACGTGTCACGTGTATTCCTTGAGGAGAATCGTCATAACTATACCTAATACTACAACGCCTCCAAGGCACTCATAATCACAAAGATCAAGGCAAACCCCAGAACAAACTGCTCTCCAGGAGTTCAAAGACAACTAGGAAACGGTCAACTTGGTCTGACAAAAAATGACTCCTTGACAGTACGTATTCAAATCCATCAGAGCGAAAATGGCATACATGCCTCTTCACGGTTTCATCATTGAGCGACAAAAGGAGAGTAAACCAAATATGAGTGATCAACGTACAAGCATGACTTCTCACTAGTCATAAAGAGAAAGGTAAATGTTAACCTGGAGGCAACCCGCACGTTGTACTCTTTCCCAGGGTGATAGAACTCAGCAAGACCCCAATCGATAAGCCGTAATTTTCGTTGCTCGTGATCAATCATTACATTGTGCGGCTTGACGTCCCGATGCATGATACCTTGCGAATGACAGTAGTCCAATGCCTGATAAAGGATAAAGCCACTATGCAAATCAGCTATTCAAAACTTGTCAATCCTAAGCCCATACATAACTAACCGAATTCATTGCGGCAGAAAATCAGTTACAGCACAGCTCAATTAAGATTCAACAAGCACGATGATCCTGGAAAATTGACCAAAATTTTGGTTCTCAAATCCTACCTTCAGTAACTCATGGATATAGTACCGTATATCATAGTCAGTCAGCGTTGGATACAGCACTTTAAAGTCTGGGTTGTTCACATACTCAAATACCAGACTAGGAGTCTTAGATTGCTGGTCTCTAACAATGTCCAACAGCTTCACAATGTTCGGTCCTCCACATAAATTCTGGAGTATCTTGATTTCTCTCTTGATCTAACAAGACACGAGGAGCCATACAAAGAGATATATAAGAGCACAATAAGCATTTAGATACTGACTCGCAACAACAATAACAACAACATTAAGCGTGGTGAGCAATTTATGATTCAGTAATCCCAGCCTCTTGAAGCATACTTGGCCACTCTGAATATACTATGACATTCGAGGTACAGAAATGATGTATCTACCTTTTTCTTCTTAACAGGCTTCAGAATTTTGATGACACAGCGTTCACTGTTAACAGTGTTAATGCCCTCAAACACCTCGCTGTATTTTCCACGGCCCATCTTCCGAACGACCTCGTAGTCGTCTTGGTCACTGCAGCAGGGATGTAATCTTAGGGCAGAAAAAAGGTAGAAATATGCTGATGAAAATGAATTCATTTACAGTACTGGATCACTGGATCATGTGGCAATGCGACATGGCAATGCGACGTGATAGAGAGTTCATACCCCCATTGGACAGTGAGAGCCTCGTAATCCCAATACTCCTTCGGACGCTGAACATTCACATCCGTGTACACCCGGGCCTTGGACATCACGCCTGGCCGTCGAATCGACTTTCCAATCTTCTGCGCCAGATTGGCGAAAGGGGGAGCGCGCACAAAAGCCTCTTCCTGCTCCGGAGGATTCCGCAGCAGCAGCTTCTGAAACGCCTTTGGCAGATTCTTCAAAACAAACTTTTTGGACGAGAACTTTTTATTGTGCTCACAAACCGAGCATCCTCTCCCTGCTACGTAAACATTCCCACTGGGCCTGGCATTGAAGATCAGCCCCGACGACGACGACGACTCTGCCCATACGTCCAAAAACCCTACCTGACGATTCCAATTAGGCAGCCCGCCTAGCATACATGTGTTCGAGGCTACCGTTCTCCTCGCCCTTTAAACAAACCAAACTCAACACGGCTGCTAAAAACGCTAGCAAATCATGGTGCATTCCGCGGAATCCAAGCTAAATAAATGACCAAAACTCCACCAAAAGTCTCCCTCAATAGCACAAATGATGCAGAACAAAATGGGCAAAAGGCTCGTCAAAGGTCGCAGCTAACAAGTGAGCTAGCAGATGCGATGAACACTCTGGAATCACGAACGTGGAAAGCGAAATAAACAGATACCGACGGTCGAAGGAAGCGGAACCCGATGAAACTAGAGGAGCGAAGTGCAAGCTAGGGTTTCATCCATCATTGCAAAACGGATGAATGAAGGGCGAGAAGATGACTGGAACTCTGCCACGACGAGTGTCGGTCCCCTCATTCCCGAGTGATGGTCATTTGGGGTGTTAACCCTAATCGGGTCCACTTGTACCTCCACGTAGGTTGTACACGTGTCCCCCTCATGTTAAGCCAATCCATTGGATTTGATATCTACGTCCATTCTAGATCCTATTTCCCACTAAAATTTGGACGGTGAGAATAGGCAAATCTTATTTTGGGGCAATATATGTCAAATTCGTATTTCCAAAAGAAAGAATGATTTGTTGATACTTTCACAATTTTCAGTGCATGACTTCGCCAAATGCCTCCCCAAAAATAAAATTTATGGATGAAAATTGAACTTTGCAGATGAAACGATAAACAATTGGATGATTTCATGATTTCAATCAAAATATTAAAAATAAGTTGGTACGTTAAACCCAGCGTTTAATGTTTGGTTTTTCCCTGGTAGAGCGACACGCACCCTAGGTAAGGAAAATTTCGATAAAGTTGGATAAAATCAATAACATGTGTATATTCATCTGAGAAATCTAGTACTAATAGTAAAATTCATCCAAAAGTTGGTGAATCTGGTGCAAACATGGGGAGGGATTTTGCAAATTCATCCATTTTTTAAAGAAATTCTTTAGTGCTATACGTTTGCCACTTAGGTTTTTTGGGTAAGATTTAGGCAAATTTTCACCAAAAATTTAACCCCTAAAATTCTTTCGTGTTTCGAGGCCCAAAACTACTTCAAAACACTAGTCCCCAAACTAGGGTCAAAATATTCATTGAAACTTACTTTTTCACAAATCCAACCATAGGATCTTTTAGTTGACTTGCACAACTACATTGTCCCAAAATTTCAAAATGAATATCCCCACCAATTGCAAGATCAATGTGCCCAAACTTCAAAATGTAGGCTTTTCTAATTCTTCTAGAAGGTGAAGTTTTGTTTTTCAAACTTTTTAGAGAAAAACACGTATGTTGTATTTCTTGTGCAATTTTTGCAATATGTTGGAAAATGGGTTGAAAGCATATATATAAAAAATTAACCAAAAAAATCTTTGGATTCATTTTTACAAAAATTGTAAAGTGAAAGGTATTGATGAATGAAAGATGTAACTTATATGCTAATAAGTTTTGGAAGAATTTGAGAATTGTTAATCCCAATGGTGAGAATGCTCTAACAGACAATTAGTAACTTTAATTTTCATTTTCATTTGAAAATTTTCAAAATTGAGGGTAAAAGATAATTTTATATGTTTTTTCTACCCTCTTCCTACCTTCATTGCCTGCAAAATAAAACTCCTTTTAACTCTTACCTCATTATTTGGAATTGAGTGAGTCAATTTTTTTGAGTAGGTATCATTCTATACAATTATATAAAAATAAAAATAAAAAATTTAGAATATATTTTTTGCTGCCCAGTTTGACATTGAAATTGAAAAAACCTTATAACTTTTGCATTACTTATTGGAATGACATGAAATAAAGCTTCACATGTAGATTATGATGAGTAGCATCCATCCTAAAAATCTCATGAAAATTTTCCAAATTATGAAATCAATAGAACCTGCTCGAGTTCTCATAAAGCCCAAAGTGGGCTCCTTGGGCCTTTAGGGGTTAAACACTAGTCAAGCCTTAACCCCTTAACGCATGAAGCACCAAATTTTGGTGTTCTACACACCAAAATTTGGTGCTTGGGCATTTAGAGATTGAACACCCAAGGGGACGTTTGTGTCTCCTATATAACAAAATAATCCTCTGTAGGTTGGAGAAAAGTTGTTTTCCATCTAATGTTTTCAAAAGTAATCATGTATACACATGGTTCATCATGGGAGGCAAAAAATAATCTCACCAAACACACTCATACTTATTGGTAACTTAAGTTATAAGAAGACTCACAAACATGGTATTAGGTTCCAAATCGCCCTTCTTGCAATTTTTGTGAGGACACCATGTATTATCGACTTCTACAATTTTTAAACACTTGGCACACACTATAGAACAATGTAGAAATACATGTATTGTAAAAGGGCAATCACAATCACCAACCGAGCATTGAGGGGTTACAGTTATCATCCTACTATAATGATCATGATTATCCATATCTATATTAATTGCCAAAATCATTCATTATCTTCTAATTCAGTTTCTTAACCCTTAAAGGGTGGATGAATCACTGTGGCTTGCCCCACTTGTAGCATTCTACACCATTTTGCACATGGGCACTAGTAGTATTGCTTCAAATAGTTGAAAAAATCAACAACACATAGCGCCCTCATGAAAATTACAAGAAGGGCAACTTGGGAGCTAACACCATGTTTCTAAATCTTATCACAATTTAAGTCACAAAAAAAAATGAATACATCTCACGAAGTAGTTTTTGCCTTCCATGATGGACCATGTATTTATGGTCACTTCTAAAAAAAATAAGATGAAAAACGACTTTGTTTTGAATCACAGAATCTTTTTTCAAAGCCGGAGGATGTTTTTTTGTCCTCCTCGACGTTGAGGGGTTAACATCAAGAAAAAATTGACTAATCGTTAATTGACAAGCAAAACTGATCTTTCATCATTAAAACTATTCTACAATTCATGAATATCATCTTGTAGATTTTGATTACCTTTAGATGGATGTGAAATCGATATTTTTGTGCCAAACAATAAATTTTTCGATGATTTCAGTCTCAACACCGGGAGTAAAGAGTTAACAAAAAAAGACTTTTTTGTACATAATAAATACAACATAATCTTCTTAATAACATTACAAATTATTTTGATTAATCTGTTGGTTGATTGTTTCAGTAAACAGAATCAGAATATCTAAACATATCTCAAACAAACAAACACGAAGAAAAGATAAGATACAACAAATATCAAGACCATCCAATATTGAAAAATGGGTTTTCCATTATAAACAATTTGTATCCAGTACAACAATGAGTAAAAAGAATGGAGATAGGCTACATTACAATGTTAAGAAATCAGGTGTTGTCAGCAGAGTTTAGTAAATAAACGCCTACCACGTTTCCATAATACCCCTGTTTCTACCTAAACAACACCACAAACCGCAAACCGTGTCCTCTCCAACCTCACCTTTTAAATACCTTTTTCCAGGTATTATTTTGCAGCTAACATCCAAACATGGTCATTCTAGAATTGAAATTGCATCGGCTTAGTAAATCCCAGAGCTTCACAGTGGCTTGCAATAGCCTTGTTCATGGGTAGTGGACCACAGCGCAGAATCTGACAAACAGCAAAAGATGTGACACACGGATATCAGTACAATTACACTGTTTTAGGGTTGGAAACTCTTTGACGATCATCTCCATAAACAACTGAGGAAATTCGCGTTCAGTGGACTATGCTGCAGAATTAGGGTTTTGAGAAGCGTTACACAAACTATTCCCACACAATCAAGCACTATGCGTTTTCATCCATTGACACCGACTTTAGTTCAGCTTCAATTGCAAAACTTCCACCTGTGGGTTACGCCACGTAATGTTCGACTCATTAATCATTATACAAAAAAAATGGCTTCCTCATTGTGCTTTACTAGCCTTGAATAAGTTTTTTTTAAAGATAGTGCCCTCTTTGTCAAGCATTACCCTACACGTCATTAATGAGGAAGTCTTCTTATGGTCAGAGACAGTATGTGGATAATGCTCAAGAGGGAATACCTTCACATCATCAGCCTGGGCAGGACAGTGTTTCTCCACCATGTCCTTGGTCACAAACCCAACACCTCCATCCCACTCTGTTGGAGGCTGCATGAATTGCACACAAGCTATTCAATTCAAATTCAAGCTAAGAAAACACACAAGATTCGAATGACAAGGTTCGCAACCATCGTTGACATACATGAAAAATTTGCCGTTTTGGGGTTCCACCTAAACCCTAAAAAATATGGGGGTTATGACCAAGACAAACCTCGTTCAGCACGTAGTAAACTTTGAACTGGTCTGGATAATCTCTTGCAAACCGGTCAAGGTCATCCTGTGGAATCAAGTCCTTGACTTTGTTAGAAAAGAATACTGCACGGATGAGGATGCCGAATACGTGGGCCAAATCCTAAAAATAAAGAAGAAGCTCACTTGACCACTGCTCTTATTTTCCAGTGATTTGAGTATAATGAAAGATGTGAACCTTGAGTAGAATGTCTTCATGTGTAACATTAGCGTAGATCAAAGAAATCTTGGTCGTATCTTGAGGGTTCTCCAAAATCGCTCTTGCAACCTGCACGAAGTACATCAATATTTTCCTATTTGAAACCAAGTCCAAAAAGCAGGGAATTTTTTTTGCTTCAGCATGGTTGGAGTTCGGTATTTTCTGATATCTGCCAAGATGAATGACATATGTAAGTACCTGATACATGGGCGTAATGCCAGTTCCACCAGCCACCATTCCAAATTCCCTGACTTGGTTGGGCACGTATTTGAAGCGCCCCTGCATTAACCCACATGACCGTGTCACTTACACTTCCAAGACCCGTAGCCAGCTGCCAGCACCACATACTACACCGTGCCAAAATACTAGACAAACTTCACAGAACCCACTCGAAATAATCAAAACTACAGTACACAACTTGCTCAATTTTAGTCAACAAACCTTAGGACCCTTTGCAGTTAGATACTCTCCCTCTTTCATCCGGCCGAAGTAGGCGGACACCTTGCCTTCCTTGTAAACCTGAAACCAAAAAAAAACAAATTTCATTTTATAATAAATCCAAAAAGTAGCACCACAACTTGAACTGTTCATTAGGATTGCCTAAAATGCAAATCAAAATTACAAAGGATGTCTCACCTTGACAACAAGGTCAAAATAACCAACGTCAGTGTCGAGGGTGGTGGGCGTATACGGCCTTACAACTTCAACACCTTCGGAGTCAAAACCCCTACAAAAAAATCCGACCAAAAGTCAACTGCTTGCTCTAATTATGCATAGTGCACACAGCTATGCGACCCAAAACAAATAGCCCTTCGCAACAGCCAATACCACAGATTTAGACAGCGTGGCTTGCTTGGATTGGCTCCAACCAACCACATAGTCAATTCTTGTCCGGATTGAATTGATAATTTGCCACGTGTCTCGCCAATCCGGTCTGTAATTAAGCTGCTACCTCTGTAGTCGCTCAATTACAGACCGGATTAGCTCACACCTTGACCATTCCCTAGTCCATAAATCACACAAATCCCTAAATTTACAATTCATCGAGTAATTATGGTAACACCAAACAAGGTAAAAAAATCACATAATCACTGGGCTTTAGGTTTAGCACGATGTAAGATTCTAGACAGGCATGGAAACACGTATATTTGAGCCCTTGCTATAAAAAAAAGTCACACATCCCACAAATTATATCAAAAACTTAAGGAAAGCGGAAGCACATGCTCACATGCAGCTGATGTGCTGGCCAATAGGGAGACCGAGCACGGAGGTGGGCGTTGGCAGAGCGAATCGCAGCTTGACCACATTGTGACTGACCTGCTCTTTCTTGGCGCACTTAAACTTCAACCACTTCTCCGGGATGAGCACGGCTGCAAAGTTCATCCAACTACGCATTAGAGAAAGCCATGAAAAAATAGGAAAAGCGTGAAAAACGAGGCAACAGCATCCTCCAGTGTCTAGATTTGAAATCAATTGGGTTATAAGTTAGGGGAACCCAAGAGCGCCACTCGAGTAGCTGGTCTTTGACGCCCCTCTTCATGAACGTGTGATTTTAGAAGATCTACTATTCTCATCTCTTCTTTGCCAATAAGAACATATGCTCAAGAGCAAGATTGGCAATTCGGGTGAGATCTCTACCTTAGGTTCCCGTTGAGAGAAAACATAACAAAGGCATACTCAGGTGGAAGATAGTAGAAGGGCAGCGAGAAGGAGAAATTTACTTTTTTGGCGATTCACGTAGTAGAGAAAGGCAGCGCCCGCGACGACCGCCACCAATGCAAAGGCGACGCCAGCTTGAGTAGTTTTATCGTTCTGCAGCTGCTGCAACACCCTCTCCATTGCGAGCGACAGAATGTACCCAAAACGCTAAGCTCCCGCGCGCAACAAGCGCTGATCGCGGCAGCGAGCGCACGCAGCCGAAGCGCAGATGGGCGATGCCTTAGACAGGGGAAGAGGAATAGGAAGAGCGGGGCGGAGCGGAGAACACGACGCCGGTGGAGTGAAGAAGGGAGGAGGGTAGGGGGGAAACATGGGCGACCTTTGGACGAGCTGGTCAAAATAAGCGTCCGTGAGATCAGCCCTTTTCAGTCTCCTCTCTCGCTCGCTCTTCCTTTTCTACTTCCTTTCATTTTCCATGGAAAGGTCCATACACACTCCATGTTTGAAAAAGTATTAGCAATACTTGAAAAAGTGTTATCCCCTAGATGCCCAAGCGCTATCTGAGCTTTTTGGACTTTCCATGAAACTGAACAATCAATCAACCTTTTTATAAAATCCATGAAGTTTTTTTCAATTGTGACCGTACAAACTTAACCCCTAAATGCCTAAGACACCTAATTTGGGTGTTTGCAAAACTTTGTAAACAAATAAAATCTTATCAAATCACTATTTTTGGTATTTTTTTTGAACATAAGTTTGTTTAGAAGACTATTTTCAGTATCAAAAATCTGATTTTGAAAATAGATGTTCATGATTTTTCCATTCAAGATTTTGTACAAGGGTGTCCACTACAATCTTGAGTTTTATAGTGTTGGAAGATCTTGAAAATGAGCCTCAAATACATTAGAGCTTGGAGAGAAATCCGCATTAGGAATCCATTTAAAAAAAATATAAGAGTAGATTTTGAAAGTCATAAATTGGTTGAGGTTAAACATGTAATGGCCTTAAACCTCATATTTTTTTGATGACCAACTTTTTAGATTTGACATGTGAAATGAGGATTAGAAGACTTCAAGTCACTTTTACAATTTTAACACCTCATGTTCAAACATCATTATCTTTCAATCTATAAGTGATATAGTTGTGTTTTCTTTTTCCATGTAATCTCTAAAATGTAGTTTAAATTTGTACAATTACGGTTACAGTTTAAAAATACTTCATGAAATTTATGAAAAGGTTGGTTGATTGTTCACTTTCTTGAAAATGCCAAGAAATTTAGAAAGGCCTTGCGCATTTAGGGGTTACTCTAAACATGTTAAAGATTACACGGAAAAAGAAAACACATCAATATCGCTTATAGTTTGAAAAGAGTATAACGTTTGAACATGAAGGTGTTAAAACTGCAAAAGTGACTTAAAGTCTTATAATCCTCATTTTACATGTCAAATCTAAAAAGTTGGTCACCGAAATCATAAGAGGTTTAAGGTCATTACATTTCTAACTCTAATCAATTTACAGTTTTATAAATGTACTCCTACATTTTTTCTAAATGGATTTCTAATGTAAATTTTTCTCCCAGCTCTAGTGTATTTGAGACTCATATTCAAGATCTTCCAACACTAAAAAACTCAAGATTGTAGTGGACACCCTTGTACAAAATCTTGAGTAGAAATATTATCAACTTTTGATTTCAAAATCAGATGTTTGATGTTGAAAGTAGATTTCAAAACAAATGTATGTCGGAAAAAGTTATTGAAAATAATGGTTTGATAAGGTTTTATTCATCTTCAAAGTTTTGTAAAGACCCAAATCTGGTCGCTTGGGCATTTAGGGGTTAATAATGCTCAAAAAAGTATTAACAATGCTTGAAAAAGTACTTGCGGTACTTGAAAAGGTATTGTCAATGCTTTAAAAAGTATTGGTAATGTTATTACAAGTGAAATTAGGTGCAGTACTAAGTTTGGGGTTCAAAGCTTGGTAAACTTCTCATCAAGTTTTTTTTTTTTTTTTTCTCTTTGGTTGCTTATGCAAGATACTTTTGTTTGGTTTCACATAAGAAAGCTTGCGCTGGCACCTTTATTACACCTCACTAGGTATACAATAATTTTGAATTTTCTCTTGCAAACGCCTCATAGAAACTTCATATTTCCAAAGGTTTGGAACCTTGTATTGGTGTATATTTCTCTTTCCTAACGCCACTCTATTCTCCAAGTATACCAAGAAAGAGCTTAACTTCTTAATGGTGCTTATTGTAAAAAATTCAACAACTAAATAAACTTACTCTTAAACAAAATTCTTGTGTTTGTTGAGAAATATTTACGTGGTTTTGCAAGAATGGGTCAAATACTCATTATGACATGAACAATGCAATTTATATTACCTGAAACATGCATTTGTAATTAATGATTTGCACAAGTCTTAATTCTAAACTTGTACATTTTAATTATGTCATGTTGCTACAAGAAAGATAGCATATACCTTATCACACAGCTTATATATTTGTTTTTATGTGCCAATGCAACACTGATGGGTAGTAATTTAGTTTGTGTTTTCTTGGAAGAAGTTAAAATGTGAAATAACGCCTTTGAAGCCCAAGGGCTTGACGAGCATTTGAATTACTTGCTTGACAAAAGGTTTACACATTTCATTAAATATAAATAAAAAAGCAAGTGCTGTGAATATTAATAACAATAATTAGGATGAGCACTAGTGGAAACAATGAGGAAAAGATTACACATTTGAAGAGTGATAAAATTTGAGATGAGCCTTAACATTTTATCCCCTAAATGCCCAAGGCACCCAATTTGGGTGTTTGTAAAACTTTGTAAACAAATAAAATCTTATTAAATCACTATTTTTGGTATTTTCTTTTGAACACAAGTTTTTTTTGAAGTCTATTTTCAATATCAAAATTTTGATTTAGAAAATCAATGTTCATGATTTTTCCATTCAAGATTTTGTACAAGGGTGTTCATTGCAATCTTGATTTTTCTAGTATAGGAAGATCTTGAACATGAGTCTCAAATACACTAGAGCTTGGAGAAAAATTTATGTTAGAAACCCATTTAAAAAAAATACAAGAGTAGATTTTGAAATCTATAAATTGGTTGAGGTTAAACATGTAATGACCTTAAACCCCATATTTTGCTTGTGACCAACTTTTTAGAATTGACTTGTGAAATGAGGATTAGAAGACTTCAAGTCACTTTTATAGTTTTAACACCCTCATGTTCAAATATTTTAGTCTTTCAATCTATAAGTAATATTGTTGTGTTTTCATTTTCCATGTAATCTCTAACATGTCAAGCTTAAATTTGTATGGTTACAGTTTAAAAAAACTTGATGAGATTTATGAAAAGGTTCATTGATTGTTCACTTTCTTGAAAATGCCAAGAAGTTTAGAAAGGCCTTGGGCATTTAGGGGTTGAGGATCAAAATACAAAAAAAAGAACTTAGCCAATTATTGTAAAATTGCTTTTATATTGTTAGGTTAGTTTATCATAAATAAAAGAAAAGCACTAACAAAAAGTGAAGAGCTTTTGTAACTTACCAACAAATAGATAGTTAGGGGAGAAATTGCAAATGATTACATTCACAAACATATGTGAAAAAACATATCATAAATAAAATGAACCAAATAAAGGGAGTGAAATGGAGCATGGAGTATAAAGTTTACCATACCAATTGTGACAAATATTGTAGGGTTATATTCATTGATAGGTAAGGTCTCTTTTTCATTTTGTATTTTTTGTTCAAACTTATTTTAAGTGTGATTCAATAAAAGGAGAAAAACCAAAAAGGCAACCAATGTTGAATGAATCCAAAATGGAAATCCCTTTTTGGAAATAGTTTGGATTGATAGTCTCATGTACTTCTCTAAAAAGCATGTGGCTAGGCATCCCACCTCTTCTATCTAATAAATCAAAAACTTGATCAATCATAAATGCCCATGACTATGTCTTCACCAAAACACTCAAAATTGGTCATTTTGATAGCAATGGCAAAAAAAAATTGAAAACCAAATCTTGGTGCAATTAACCATAGGATCTAGTATTAGATTACATCATCTATATTAATAATTGAATATCAAGTGGTGGTGGTTGCACTCAATGGTTCTATAGGTGAGAAGGACGATTCCACAAAGCCCATCTTTAGTTCCACTTAAAAATAAAGTAGAGTTCAAATTTGACTAAAATTATAAATGGATTAAAATAACATTTGGGGCACGGGGAGTAGAGTTCAAGTTTAACTAAAGTAATATAATTTGAGGGGCACCGGGATAGGGGCATAAGCATAGGGGGTCACAGAAATGGAAGGGCATATGGATAGGGGGCATGGAGATTGGGGGCATGGAGATAGGGGGCATGGAGATAGAGGGGCACGGAGATAGAGGGGCACGGAGATAGAGGGGCAGAGGGATACGAGGTGGGGGCATAATCCTGTTGCTACAATGGGTGCGTAAACTAGTTATGATGTAACAAAAAATTGAAAGATATTTCTAGTACAAGCTATGAGATTATAGGTTTAGAAGTGAGAAATAGTTTTTTTTTGGGCATTCAAATTTTAGGGAGCTCTAATTTGAGGAGGCTTTTGCACCAATTATTTTCACTTTAGTTATTGTAGTTTTTAAGATTGACTTTAGTTATAGACCTGGTCATATGCCTAAATTTTTTCATAACATTTCAAATTGGGGAACACATACTAAAAACTTAGAATAAGAAACTAGCTTCAAGAAAATTCTCATATAGTTGTTTTTTTTACAATTTTTTGCCTCCACATGAAATAATATTTTCAAAAGATGAACAATGGAGCTTTATATTTTAACTAACTTTAGAGGAGGAAAAAAACAATTGGCCAAAAATTATGACTTTGACAAGCTTGATCAACACAAGGCCACTTTCAACAAAATTGAAGTAAATGGCAATAAGCAAAAACAACCGTCCTCATGAAACAAGGTAGGGTCAAATCTAACAAAGAAATATCTGTGGCCCTTTACCTTTGGGCAAGATCCTAAAATTTCAACTCTAGTGTAAATAAATGTGCCCTTGATGCCTCTTGAGCAAACAAAACTACTCATTGCATCATAACTTCTTTTTTTTGTAAATTATTGTTTTAGAAAGTTGTTCCTTGGGAACACATCCTCTAAATTTTGTGATGGAATAGGTTTATTCCTTTCTAAGTATCAACCTACCCAAAGATGTTATGTTGCCAAAAAAAAAAACGCAGGTTGGGCATTTAAGGGTTAAGCATGATACAATTTACAAAGATGTTATCTGATTTAAACCTGATTTTATAATAACAAGGCAAATAAGTCATTTTTAACAATTCTAGGAGTAATTTTTTTAAAGCTATAAAAACTGAAAAAGTAAGAAAAACTATGAAATTTACAAGAAATAACCCATTCGTTTGATTTGGGATGCTAAACACCTATCAAGACAAGACCTCTTGATCTACTTAAAAATATTTGTGTCTTTTGTATATATTATATCTTGGGAAACATTATTAACCAGACAATATTATTGAAAAAGCTAATAAACCAGCTTTTTAGAAGAAATCACATGTACACTAATTTAGAACTTTCAATATGATGGTGAGGAAATTGGTGAAAGACTCAAATTAATAGAAAATCAAGAATAAAGATTTATTGGAGCATGAGAGCATATAATGGACAAAATAAGGCGTTGTTAAAAGGTGTAGGAAAATCTTGTTTAGAGAACAAATAATGCCATTAAGAATGATGTGTACTTATGCATGCTTTTTTTAGTTTATGCCTTTGAAGAACAAAAAATAGAATTGAAAATCATTATCTCTCAGATAATTTTCAATGACTTAACCCTTAAATGTCTAAGGCGCTAAATTTTGGTGTTCAAAAAATTTCAAGAAACTTTGAAACCCTATTGAACATAAAGATTTGATTGTTTTAAGGTTTTTATTTTTTGGAGAAGTTGCCAGCTAAAGTTAGCTTCAACATTTAATTTTAACATCCACCATGCCTTATTCCGATTATTTTTGGTGGAAGTTAAACTACAAGGATACCTCTTGTGCACCAAATAGTATGATAAAAAGTGTCACTCAAGAGCCTGTGAGAAGTCACTACATTGGAAAGACGGGCAATAAATTGAGAATAAAGTCAAAACCTCTATTGGGCACTCCCTTAAGCAATGAGTGCCCTTTTACTAAAATTTCATCATCTAACAAAATCTAAATGTGTTTTTGCGCTAATTTCACTTGGAATGTTTTTTTTTATACAAATCAAAATTCACCCACAGTTGAATTCTCTATCATTCATAATGATTTTTGGTTAATAAGCTTAGTTGGAGCTAAATATTTTCTTTGTATTAGGTGGTAACTCTTTGACAATTGCATTGCAAACTCATTTGTGAAATTGTGGACATGGATTTGGAAGGGGAGTCATTAGATTTTAAGTAACAATAATATATACTAAATAATCACAAGTGGTTGTTTCCAATTTTGTATAAAAAATTTGTCATTTTTTTGTTAGAAGTTGTGCAATTTCAAAAAAGCCAAACAAGTCCATACTCATCCACATTCAATCACAAATATCTTAAGATCTACATGAATTTTTTGAAGTTTTTTTTTTGGCAATTAACATTTAGAAGCCTTGAAGTTCAAGATCCTACGGTTATGATTTTGTTTTGATGTTTAATAATGATCTTACTATGATAGTTCAAAAACCTCAAAACCGCCTTCCAAAAACAAGAAAAGTACCCTTGGACATTTAGGGGTTAGAGCATCTCCACTAGGGGCTTCCCTATCCCTATCTCCATTTGGATGAAGGGGGAGCAAAGATGGGGATAGGGAAAGGCAAGCCCCCTCTACTATAATTCTTCCCCATGAGGGAGCTTTTTCCACCATAGTTACTAAAATGGGTTGAGAGAGGTGGGTCAAGACAAAAATTAGGAGTAAAAGGTGGTAACAAATTTGCATTTTTTTGAGAAAAAAAAGAAAACAATTTACTATATATGACTTTTTGTATAGGGAATGGGGGCTGCCTCTCATCCAAATTCTCAAAATATTTGGGATAGAGACTCTTGATGGAGTGTTCTTCCCTCTCCGGATGACTTCCATCCGGATACAGATATGGAAGCCCCCCTAGTGGAGATGCTCAATTCAAAACCGTCAGTGGGATCCAATTGATGCTCTGAGCAATATCGTTCGTCCCATCTCTGTGGTTCTCAAATTGGACCAGCAATCGGGCCCAAAGACAGAGTCTCTGGCAGGATATACGAACTCTTCACTGGCAGTCTGACGCCGCAGCTCCAGTGCAGCGCTCATGCACCCCTCCCCAATGCAGCTGTGCAATCCAAGAATGGGGAAAAAGTGTTGCACGGGAGATTGCTAGCCTCCCTGTCGAAACCCAAGTAAGCTTAAGTTATCGTGGGTTCTGGAAATCGCAGCAAGGCCGGCAAGGCGTTGCCACCAATTCCTGCGCAAAACATGTGACGCATACATAGAGAGCTCTGTCGCTTCTCAATAATCCATTACCCTGGATTTCAGGTACTGGTGCGCTCCCTCTTGATCTAATTCCTCTTGGCTTCACAGAATTCTCACAAACTACGAATTCTCGTAAACTGCTTGTTCTTTGATTTCATAATTTCTTGAGAAAGGCTCTAGTAATGCCGCCCGACATCGCTACTTCTGCTATTGTGCGTTCGTTCTTGTTTGCGCATGATCGAACGAGGAATCCAATGCATCAAGTAATTTGTATGATTTGAAAACCATATGAATTCTCTTTGGAAGGATCAAAATTTTATTGATTGGTATTCATTGTCGGTATATCTTGATTGAAGCTAACAGAAGTACAACATCTGATCGTCTGGATTTTTTGGGTCTTGGCAAATGGGAAGACCCTACCTCTGTTCGAGTATATTGAATCATGGAAGACTCGCTAACGCTATTTCTCAATAGATATTTAATATGAAAATCATACTCTTTAGATTTCCAGTTTTGTACTGGGGAGCCGCTTCGTAGGGTGTTGGATGCAAGTACGCCAAGCAGAAGACAAGAACCTCAACATTCTTAAAAAAATGGTCATAAAAAACCCTCTGAACTTGCTGTTCTGCTCTCAGGTTTCCGAATGTGAACAAAATTGTAAGGTTTGGAGCATATGAAGATTTCCGTCTCCGAGTAATTAGGGTTGTTGATATCGGCAGGAGTGTAGTGATCTTGGAGAAGGACGCATTTGCTTCATTCAAAGGCTTCTGCAAAACAGAGTTGAAGGTCGGAGGTAATTTTACAGGCACGGCGAAGGATTTGCGAGGCAATTGGAGATTCTTGTTTATTCCGGAGTTGGAAATTTGTTTTGAGCGCCGGAAATTACTATAAATTGCAAGCCTGTGCTTCAGACCAGTCGTGAATCCGCTCTCCATAGAGTCCAGAATCAAAGAATCCGGGGACGCTGGTCCCTTTTCTAACAAGGTTTGTCGTCGGCTCTGAAGCTTACTTGTCCATAATATCCTGTGCACTCTTGAAACCCTGAGTTGTGAATTTCGATATTGCGGACTTCTCCGAGTCCTTGCTGCGGGTCTTGCAGCTGCAAATCTAGTTCTTTACCGAGTCCAACCGATTTGTGTCACCTTCTACTTTTGAAGATAGCAAAACAACAGCAGATACTAGGTTTGTTACTGCAAATATTCATCCTGGTTTAGGGTTTAGGGTTTAGGTTTGACTTGTTTGAGGCGGTGCAAATGACAATCTTCGAGTTTCCGAAGCAGGTTTTGTGGCCACGGAAGTACACTAACTAGGGCAAGTGGATATGCAGAGATGATCCTGGAGCGATGGTGGGTGCTAATGGCTGTGATATGCAGCGCATGGAATGGCTATGGAAGCATGGCGCAGCTAGGGACCATGCCAGAAGCGAGGGCAATGGCGGAGGGCGTGAGCGAGGCCTACATGCTGCAAGACACAGGCACCACCCTCTACTCGGCCTACAATTTTCTCAAATGCACGTCTGATGAGCACGTGGCGCCCACCAGCACGCAGGAGGTGAGTGACCTCGTCACGAAGCTCATGTCGACGGGGAGGGATTTCAAAGTTCGTGCCACCAGACACGACTTCCACTGCGAGAACGGATTAGTTTGCCCTGGACACCGAGCCAACACCAAGCGAGAGTATGGTTCAAGGCAAACCCTGGCTTCCAATGTTGACATGCCTGTTTCCATCACCATGCTGCTTCATCTCATGAACAACGTGCTTTCTGTTGACACTGCAAATTTCCAAGTGACTGTAGAGGCCGGGATTACGCTCCAGACTTTGGTGGATGCGGCTCAGGCGAACAGCATGTCCATTCTTGCCGGTGTTTTACCCGCCTACGGCAACCTGTCCTTGGGCGGCGTGATCTCCACCTCTGCCCATGGGTCGGGGCTCGGCGCTGCCAGCACCCTCAGCGACCTCGTGACGAAGCTGAAATGGGTGAATGGTCGCGGCGACATCGTCGTCAGCGAGCGCGGCTCTCCCGAGATGGCCGCCTTGGTAGGGGGGCTGGGCTTGCTGGGCGTCCTGACCGAGGTCACGCTGCAGTTGCAGCCCCTTTCGTTCACGGTGGTGGAATCACGACGTTACTTAGATGACTCCAACATGGTCTCCGAGCTCACCAGTTTGTTGGCGTCCGAGACCCCGCACGTCCTTGTCCAGTGGAAACCTGAGTTCAGGGAGTACAGAGCTGTGCTGTACAAGCAGGTCGAGGCTGTTCCTCCTGCTGCCTCGGATACTCCGCTGTTCCACCCCCACGCCAAGTCGGCCATCATGCACGCCGTGGACGACGACATGGCCGCACTTGTGAAGAAGCTCTTGGCAGCCTGGGACGCCGATCCGGACGAAGAGTCTCCTCTTGCCGATGTGCTCAATGCAGGTAATTAAAAGTGATTCCTTCCCAAACTTCTGCCCATGGAAATTCAAATACTTCTTTATCGTAAAGTAAATCACTTATGAATATGAATTAAATCCTTAAGATTATATAGTATTGATGTTGAGTACTCCAGGGAAAGCGTAACGTGACGAGCTTCTGACAAGATGATTTTTTTATTGTCACTTTAACAAAGCTAGACCAAGCGAAAAGACTAATTTTCTCGAACACCACCAACATGATTTAAGATAAAGGTGCTGCCGAAATAAAGCACCTACAAAATGTATACGGCACCCCGAAAACATTCCACGATGCATGCATACTGAACATGTACACCACCTCATCTTCAGAACTCATGTAGGCAGGCTTTTGGTCATCTACCAATAAAACCTTAACTGTATCCTAACATAAATTTTGCATATGCACAATTTCCGGTGCATTAGAATCCGGTTCACAAGAATAATTCAAAAGCATGACCTTTCCAATAACAGAGACACGCTCAATGCTTGAAGTGTTGCTTTTCGGCATTGTAATACCTGAGTGTCAGATGTTGGGGATGCATGAAGTTCGTCTTTTAAGGGGAAGTCATTTTGGACGTTTTGGGAGCAGGAATATGCAGTGTTGGAAGAGCCTTCTTCAGCAGCAGCTTTCTCATAGACGCGGACGGAACAGCCCTGCACAACGCAACCGTGGCCACAAACAATGCAATGCTGGCTCAGGAGTGTGCACCCAAATGTAGCACCCAAACCAAAGTGATGGGCGCAGTCACGGATGACGTGTCTTTCACCATTAAAATCTCCCAGTTCCAGGACTGGGTTACGGATGTGAGAGCCATCGTGAAAGCGGAGCTCCAAGAAGCACAGTTGCAACTGAACGCTCGCTATGGCAACGGCGATGGCAAGGTGCAGAGGTGCACGTCTCCGGGGCTTATTTGGCTGCGCTTCGGCCAGAAGTCGGAGAACTTGTTAGCTATGAACTCCGGCAGCGAGGACGTGGTGTACGCGCAGTGGTCCACCATGCAGTCGGCCCTGACCCCCACCCTGCCCTCCAAGCACGCCTCCATCACGGAAACGCTGGAGCAGCTCAACTTGTGCAAGTACCGAGCGCGGCCTCACTGGGGCAAGAACTTCGAGCGCGTGTTTCGGCACCCGGAGTGCCCGTTGCGAGACAGTTTCGCAGCCTCCAATGTGGCAGAGCTGCTGGCGTTGCAGCAGCGCCATGATCCTCGCAAGCTCTTTGAGCCGGAGCTTTTCAAGCTTGTTCTGGAACGGAGCGGGCCTGTGTACTCGAAGGAATGCACTTTGACGTATGGGTGTTACTGTCGGGAGGATGTGCATTGTCCTCAGGGTTATGTTTGCCGTCCCTCCCGGCCATTTCCTTTGTACAATATCTGCAAACGGCCTGACCAGATCAGTACAGCATGAATGAATTAACACGAGGTTGCTTATATGTGACACATTTGCATCAGCAAAACCCTGCCAAGCAGCTTTTTAACTGGAGCTAAACGAAGCAAGTCCGGAAAAACACCGACGCCAGCACTTGAAGGAATGCACTTTGACGAACGGCTCCTTTGCGTAGAATATGTACGTTAGCCTCAGGGTTATGAACTAGATAACCCTCTAGTTACTTGCCAACTAGGTTGCGGCTAGTCTGTTACTGGAAACACCCGGCTGCATCCAACTTTATCCATATTCGTGGATCTGTACAGGGTTTTGAGGGGTTTCATGATCCAGGGACGTAGAGTGTTGTCACACCTGCGATATTCACGGAGGGCTATGGCTAATAAACATCCAGCTTAAGTTATATCCGATTTGATTACACCAATTCAGCAAACTGGGGTTCCATGATTCAAGGACGTAGGTACACGGAGGATTACAGCGCATAATCTTTGAGATTGTGTCTATTCTGATTCAGGCAAAAAATTAGCTGCTGTCTGAAACACAACGTAAATGAAGGATGCAACCAATCTAGTGAAAGGGCCATAACCAACAAATTATGTCCCTTGCCGTCCTTCTACAGGTGAACCATGCTAGATCGACAAATTCATATGATTCAGGTTTGTTTGTATGGAAAAGCAATGCCCATTACTCCATCATTGGAACAATGTTTTCTAGGATTATCTCAAGTATGTTTTAGTCCCAGAACAAATTCCAACTTCGTTGTGTTGTTAAGAGAAAGAAGGAATAGTAAAAATAAGTTCCAACAATTTATGAAAAAATATTTTTGGAATTTGGCTTTGAGTTTCTTTTATTGCTGGGCCCCTTTCTTTGAAGAGATTTTTCTACTTTTTTGGTGCCAAAAATTTCCAAAATGTGCTATCTTGTAAGCATTCTTAAGTGATTAGAACTTGGAACATAATGTGAAGGAAGAAGAAATAGGTCATAATAGCGTTTGGGACGGAAATTTTAGCGTCACTAGCTAAAATCTGGCATTTTCCATCTTCGACCAGTTTTTCACATACATGCACTAGATATTTTCTATGTTTACACTACAACATACATACTACGATTAGCTTGTTTAGGAAAATATGGCTTGTTTTTCACATGGTACTTTCAAATTTCAACCTTTTTTTGCAATTTCAACAAGCTAAAAATACACTAAATGTTAATTCTCCCCGGACACTAACTCACACTATGTCCCATCTTCCAATTTTGTAATGGCCAACCTAGCATAAACTTCATATCTGTTGAATCATAAGAAGAAAAAACAAAACATCAAAAAAACCCTTGAATGTTTAAAGCTAGAAAAAATTGGCAGGACTTGGCTTTCAACCCCTAAAGGACCATTGTCCTCTTGGGTGTTAAAGGGATTTTGGGCATGCACCTATAGCCAAACTACTCTGTGTGATTATCTAAAAGTTTTCTTGAAGGTCAGGAATTCAAAAATCTACAAGGGAAAATGTTTTTTTCTTCATTCCAACATTTATTGAAAAAGTTATGTAAGAATTTATCAAAACTAGGGGAGGAGGGGTAGTTTGGGCAAGGCCTCTCCTTTGTAAGTGGGTTTTGACTCCAAAGAGGGTCAGCCCTTCCAAACACAAGGTGTAGACACTTGGGCAAAGGGAAGTGTAGTGGAAGGAGCCATCATGAGGGACTCCCAACCCTCCATTCCTTTTTCCCATTGTAAAATTTGGTACTTCCATCTTTCAAGTGATTAGTTTATATGTTTTTAATTTTAGTTTTCTTCCAAATTGTAGTGGGCTAACTTGTCTTTCACCATTTAAATTAATGAAATTCAAATTTTTGAATTCTACCTAAATCCTCCAATTTTGCCAAGTGTACTTGCAAATTTTAGGGTCTTCCAACATTTAAAGATTTTTTGAAGTATGTTTTACAATTCCAATTCATTTGAGAATTCTCCACACATACCTAACTTGGTCTTTTACATGAACAAAATAAACCTCAACTTTGTGTAGAGCAATTTTCTTGCTATAAGAGTGGTCAAAGGGCTTCTAAAATTTTCAAGCAGCAAGAAAAAAAACGTTTTCTTCACTTCAAATGTTGATATCTCACTCCTCACCATCTGAAATGACCTAATTTTTTTCATGCATGTACCTCCCATAGCGCCTACAACTGGATTTTCAAAAAAACTTACTTTCCTACCTTTCTACTCATTCTCTCAAAAATGACAATTTTTAGTGATCTTCACAACAACAAAAAAGCCTTGATCCTTTAAGGGTTAATAATTAGGTTGCCTTGCCCTCAAAAGTTACCTCATGACTCACTCCTTGGCAATTTGGAAGCTAACGCAATACCAGGGCTTCACATGATTTACCACATGGATGTCACTATTTTGTTTTTCAGCAGCGTTTTCATTGTTGCCAGGCTCGCTTCACTCAAATTGCAGAGGTTGTTGTCATTAAGTATTTATATAGTGTAACATGTCAAGAGGTTAAAGTGGGGCAACCTAATTTCACTATTGGGGTCCAATCCATCCAAATCCAGCTACCTTTTCAACAAGTAACCCACCCAATCATGCTGAGAGAGCATTCTGGAAGTCAGTAGAATGATCCAAAAACAATCTCCGAGCCTTGCCGCTCACTCCTTGTAGGAACGGCGCTGGAGCTCCAGCACTTCCATTGATGCAAAATCCTCGACATCCAAGGGCCACAATCCGCTGAACTTCACCTCGTACACCTGTCCCTGGTCGGTGATTTGGCCGAACTTCTATACCAGCGGCGGTGAAGACGAGAACATTCTTAATCCCGATGAAAGCCAGCTTCGAAGCTGAATGTTTTCAAAAGAGTTGTATGAGACGGATGAAACTCATCCAAATATGTTTCGAAAGGAGGGCAATTTTTTGTGTTACTTCAACGTAGTTTGATCATTGGGTGCTTCACGCTCTAACTCAGTTCATGTATAAATGATAGAAGAAAGCAAAAAAAAAACGTGCAAAATCATTAGAAAAAATATGAGCTCTCCACAAGGCCACTAAGAACCTCTCTCAAGGGTCTCCTTAATTGTTTTAATTTGTACTTTGGAGTAATATAAATTCCTTACACCCCTATTATGCTTTTGACTACAATCACGGCTCACATTGGCAAGTCCAATTTTCATTGGGCGTCACAATTACATGTACATATTATCATGGTCCTTTTTCTTTATATTAAAATCTTTAGCCTAATACTTGTGAGGGTAATATTAGTTATGATTGTGTACAATAGTAGGAGAATAATTAAGAAATTGTGACATAATATTAGATTACCATTTTCTATTCATAGTTTTTGTGATGTACAATAAGAAAATCATAGAAAATAGAGACATTGCACACACGCTTTTAATGTACCCGGCCTAGGCCCAATAAATGTTAAGAGTGTCAACTCTTAAGGGCCTTGTGAAGAGTTCATATTTTCTCTAATGTAAAAATCTTGAGTCTGGACTCTTCCAAGGCCACAATTTAGTTTGCCTGAAAAAGCTTCAAAACTTACAAGCTACAACCCCAAGCACTCTAGACTTCGGGTTGATGGCGATAACTTCATCGAATGTGCGTCTTAACTCATCCAGATCCCAGTACAAACTAACAACTCTCTGTTTGCAAAACTAACAGGAAATTTAGACTATCAAGGCCGGGCCACACCAAACCAAACCGGCGGTTTGAAACGACGTTATGTAAAAAACAGGTGGCGGCGTGGAAAAGCAGATTCTTTGATTTTTGAAGCCCACTTTTCTGGTATGTTAGCTCGTGAATGGCCTGAAAGCCCTTTGCAACTGTATGTACAGCCGTATTTGAGCTATTTTGAAGATTTTTCAAAAAAATTATGCACTAACTATCATATAATCTTTCAATATGTATGATTGTAACACTTAATTTCTAATTGATTCAAATTTTTGAATATTGGTTGCAACCGTACTGTATCTGGTATTGTAGCTCCAGAACCCAAGGGCCCTAAACTGACGTTTTTGAGAATTGGCAAATGGGCTTCTCAAACCTCGTGCCCTAGAATGGTGGAAAGGATCCGTAGGAGGACAGTGGATGAAACTTGAAAAAGGAATTGTCCCCCAATTTTCCAAAAATACAAGTTAATTCTTCATCCGCTTCAAACAGGCTGTTTTGGCTGCTGATACGTGGGTTTCGGCTTTGGAACCATCTCGACTACGTGCGAAGAGTTCTCAGTGACATCGACACTGGCGTCCAGACTCTTCCAGAGTATTCTACACATCCACGTATGGTCTCTTGCAATCAGTATAAACGCAACAGGCTCACCTGAATTCATTCAAGTTTTTATTCGAGATCGAGCTGAACAGTTTGTATTGTTGAACAACATTCTACCTATATTTCCCAGTTTAAGTTTTCAGCTTGTTTCCTAGTTTATTTACTACAAGCATCGACTATATTGGCTATTTAGAGTTAGACAGTTGCTAACAAAAATGGCGTTAGTAATGTCACCATGGTTCGGGCGAGGGTGTGGCCGGCGTTCCAGGCCTTTCAGCTTCGGCAGCCCGTCGCAGTTTTCCGATCTCGTCATCGTTAAGGTCCCCATGATGCAGCAGAGACAGGCTGCTGCAAATTGTGTACCTGCCATGTCCAACGCTCGTGTCGTGCAATGGTCTGAAACACCGGAGGGTCACACTTTCAAGCTTCGCTTACCAGGTCTGTAACTAACTATGTACTCATATTTTTGACTGATTCGTCTCTCCGAACTTGTTCTTTAAACGTGTTTTCGCTTCTAGCTTCGATTCGTACGTGTGAATCACCAATTTAATGTATGATCTAATCTATGACGGAATTGATACAGGGTTGAAGAAGGAGGACCTGCAAATCCAGGTCGAAGACGACCGAACTCTGTACATCAAGTACAGCAACGAGCCCAAAGCAGCGGCCAAGGACGGCGAGGCTGCGGCGACTGCAACCGACGCACAACCGCAAGCGCAAAAGCACAAGAGCTCGGGCACCAGCTTCATGCGGAAGTTCAAGCTTCCAGAGACGGCGGACTTGGAGCAGATCAAGGCGGAGGTAACGAACGAGACGTTGACGGTGACGGTGCCGAAGCTGAAGAAGGCTCCGGCGTCAGAGCCTCGTCGAATCCAGATCAGTGACGCTGCTGCTGCAGCACCAGCGCCGTCGCCGTCGCCGTCGCAGGAGCCGGTCAAGGCTGCGGAGAAATCCGAGGCAAAGGCTTCCACCTCCACTGCCTAGTCAGATTAATAACAGACTTTTACAGTGGATCTCTCTGAGTAGAAACGTAGCTCAGTGATGAACATGAATAAATGTGCAACTGCAAAGTTTGAATGTGTAGTTGTATCTCTGGAAAACAGAAATAAGAGCTTAGCATGGAACTTTAGATGTTAATTCTTGTCTAGATTGCTCAAGTGAATTGAATCTCTGGATTTTACTTCTGCGAAGTTAATAAAAAAAGCTCATCTTTGGTACTACGGTGGGGTAATAAATAAGGTTTTATGGATGAATACTTGGAGCTTTATCATCCAATTGATCTTACACTCTTACTTCAAAGACGATTATTTTATGTGTGCACTTACTTTCGACTTGTGCAAGTGAAACCCCGCCTATGTGTGTAAGGGTGCTAATGCTCTAACATGATCCATGGAGTTAAAATAACATTACAATTTACAAGGTTCAAGGTTTACATTATTGAATGATGTTAACAATTAACTCATTTCAACTATACAAAAATCTTGATTTTGATAGTTCAAGCTTGGGGAGGTGACTCTCTGATTTTTAATAAACAACGTGAGATAAAAAATAGGGTCAATTTTATTCATTGGAGGTAAATTTTATATCTTTTTTAGATTAACCATAGCATTGGAAAAATATGTTTTGTCTTATTATATGTAAAATAGGGTGGTGTATAATCCTCCATTTTAGGACATTGTAGAAAAAAAAGGGTTGGAATTATATGATTATCCTAAAAGAATTTAGTAGGATGAGTGTACGATTTAGAGTTCATGAGCAATATGGATGAAAAATGGTATTTTTTGTTTAGGTTTTGGGTTTTAACAGTTTAGGGTTTAGCAACAAGCTGTAGGGTAATTGAAGAAGGGTCAGGCGTGCTAGCAAAGGCTGGCATTGTTGTGGAATCTCAAGAGTAGGGTAGGGTTTGCGCTGGCAAGCACATTGGATTCTTTACTTACTACCTTTGTTACATGCTATTATGCTAAGCTTATTGTTGCTTTTGCTAGCACTTAGGATTCTCAAATTTGAGATTGCTGTCTTGTTGTTTGCGATTTTCTCTCCCCAAATTAGCTGAGCGCGCTATAAGTGGCGGCAAGGGTATAGTGCAATTGAAGGTTCTCATCCTCCTTACAGAATTTTCCTTGCAGCATTGTACTTGCAAGCGCAAGAGTGTGAGCTTAGTGGGGTTTGCGTTTAGGGTTGGATTTCTTAATTTGCTTAAGCTTTTGTGTGGTGGGAGATTGTAATTGGTTGTATACATAAGATTGTGTGTCGTGTGGGACTGATTGGTTGTTTGCTTCAACTTCATGTTCTTTGTTGCGTTTTCTCTTTCAAATGTGCTTTTTTGTAATTCAAATGCTTGTAAGGGCCAAAGTCTTCCATGAACCCATTGTATACACATAATTTTTTCTTATGATACATTTGTGTTTGTAAAAGAAATAGGGTCTGAAAAATTAGGTCATATAAACATTTAGAAATAAGCATAGGATGCCCTAAAATATATTAAAGTAGCTTTTTATCTAAAGAAAGGGAGGAAAATTTTACCTTAAAAAATCTAAATACCCCCCATTTAATTACTCCATTATTGCATGTGGTATCCAATCGTAAAGAGGTGTGACCCCCAAGCATTTTGTTGGATAATGTTGGCGGTCAAAAGACGTACAACTTTGGAACTTTCACTACTTATTGTTAAGGGCAAACTTTCATGCTTGTCCTGGAATTGTAGCACTCAAAAATGTCAAACAAGTTTATCTTAAAATTGTAACACTCAAAGTTGACAAACTTGGGCAAAAATGTTTGCCTTTTGTGAATTTCTTGATTTTAAGGATAGCATGGCATTTTGCTTTGACTCTCCAAATGCATAAACTCTTGAAAGTTTTGAAGTGCTAATTGTACGCGGACCCAAAATTGTTCTTATGCTCTCAAGTTCAAAAAGTTCAAATGTATATTCATTACGCAAGAACCTCACATTTAAATTCCATACATTGGGTGTTCAACCAATGGACACTAGGGTGATTCATTTATGCAATTGCACTCTCAAAGGGGGTGTTCCTTTGTGTTAGCAAATTGCTAGTTTAGAACAAAAAAAAACATGCACTTCTTGGTTACCTTGTTAACCTCCTAACAAAAAAGCCTCAAAAACAAAGGTTGTCAAACCTAACTAGCAATTGACCACTTTCTGGTTGCCCTGTTTCTGAAGTTTTAAGATAGTGCCAAATTAAGGAAAACTAAGAGTTATTTAGAGCACAATATTACTAAACCAAAGCCAAAATGACAAATGTTTTATTGCTTAGGTAAAGTTTGAAAGTGGAGTGTGCAGAGAAAAAGTGAAAATTATTTTCTTGTGGAAGAAATGTTTTGCATAATTGGGCCACATCCCGTTGGACCGACGGGTGCCTATACTTGTATACTATAATTAGCTTCTTTTGGAAAATGTGACTAGTTTTTTACCTAGTAGGTTCAAATTTCAACCAATTATTTTGCAATTTCAACAAGCTAACAATGTGCTAAATGCCTATTCTCCCCAAAGACTGGTTCACATTATGACTAAAGTTCCAACTTTGTAATGGCCAACAGAACATAAATTCCATGTTGGTGGGATCATAAGGGGCAAAAATAGAACATCAAAAAAGCCGGGCTTGAATGATTTAACCCCTAAAGGATTAAGCCATTTTTTAAGTGAAAATCACTCAAAACTGTCACTTTTGGGGGGTTAGTAAGAAGGTAATTTTTTTTGAAAATTTGGGAAATGCAACCATAGGATCTTGCCCTAGATTGGATTAGGTAGTTGTGGAAAAAAAAATCAGGTCATTCCGGATAGACATGAGTGAGATATTTACATCTAAAGTGAAAAGAAAAGTTTTTTTTCATGGTGCTGCAGAATTTCAGAAGCCTTTGACCATTCTTACATGAAAATAATTGCTCTATGCAACTTTGTGCTTTATTTTTTCTATGTAGGAGATAAAGTTAGCTATGTGTGGGAGAATTTTCAAATCAATTGGAACTACACAACACATAGGAAAAATCAGTAAGTAAAAAGAAGTAGAGAATGAGTCAAATCACTAAATTGTTAAGAATTTCATTATTAAAATGAAAAATGCAAATCCCAACAATCATAATGTTGTGGTAAACAATCTACATCCTTTAGTTTTTTTTTTTTTTTCCAAAATAATAAAAATTGAGTAAAATAAAGGACTTCAAAGTTTTTTTTAGAGTAGAGATTCCATAACCGCCCGCAAACAAAAACTCCTCATAACTTTCATGTCATTGATTGAAATTGAATGATTAAAAGCTTCTCACCTATAAAAAAAATCTAAAGAACCAATTTCAAATTTTAATTTAAAAAAATTTGATATTTAAATAAGTTTTTGGGCTGCCCGGGCGGGCAATCCTCCCTTGCTTTTCAAAAATTCTTGCATAACTTCTTCAATAATTGTCGGAATGAGGAAAAACTTAGATGCCCGCATGGGTCTTTGAATTCCCCACCTTTAATAAAAGTTTCAAAAAATCAGACAAAGTAGCTTATCCAAAGGTACATGCCCAAACTCCCACTTGTCCCCCAAAGGGACAACAGTACTTTAGGGGTTAAGCAAAATAAATTGGTGAGAATTGGTTGAATTTGGATCTGCAATTTGTGTACACCCTTTTCTTGAACAAAGTCTCACACTCGCACTTCAACTTCCAAAAAGTGTTACAATGTAGGCATTTTCAAAGTGAACCAAGTATTAGAACATATTTTAAATTACCTAGCCTTGATTTTTTTAGCTTTTGACCAATAGGATTATGAGATTTTCATGAGACTTGGGACATAGTGTGAATTATCTCTACATTCCAATTTTCAACATTTCAACCAATAACATTAATAAAGAAAATTGACCTTGAAACACAAGATATATGACATGGTGCAAAATTATGAATTTCCTAATTACTAAGCGGAAGGGTAAAGAAGACAAGTGAGAGCATCTCTAGTGTTGCAGCGTGAGGGTGTGATACACTTCAAGCATGGATGATAAGTGCTCCAAGTCCCTCAAAATACTCTTATGGCACTCTATCTTAGTGTGTCAAGCAATGGCCCTTCATAACAATATTCATCCTAATTAGTTTAGGGAACTTTGTCCTCTATTCTCCTTGATGGATGGTCAAATGACTGTTTATGGGACATGTTTGAAGTGCAAGGGTGAAGAACAAGAGGCTTCTCCCAAAATAGATGTAATCTCTTGAAGTGTCAAGTTTGAAGTGCAACGCTAGAAATGCTCTAAGGTGGAACCAATTCCACCAACGCTCCACACCCAACTAGTAGGGTGTACTAATTCCACCATGAGCAAGGATAGATGCTATGGAATGCATTTTTTTGTCCTTTTCAAGGTTGAGGCCACTTATGTCATGCCACATGTCCAAAGTAAAGTAGGAAGTAATGAGCTGAAAAAATAGTTTGGCTATTGGTGGAGTTGCATACATCTAGACATTGGCCATGGGTCCATAACACTTTCTAACTCCCAAAGTTCACAATAATTTCAATTTTGCACATAAAATTATGAAATTTTGTAACCTCCATATTTCTTATCTTCCTACATGAGAAAAATAATTTTTTGTCTCAAATTCTTTACAGGTTGTTAAAAAAACTCTCAAGTTATCAGGTATGGGTGCTTCCACCTTAACCCTTAACCGTCAAGAGGACAAAAATTGTTCTTTCAATGCCAAAAACACACCCTGAGGGTAGAAACAGATTTTTTTGCAATTTTTTTTTCTTGAAAGTGGTCAAAGAGATGTGCCACATCATTGAATGCCAAAAATAGCTGCTTTTAATGCATCCATATTTTTTAAAACACCAATTTGTAAAAAGATGTACAAGGTCTTAACTGCCCTTTTTGTGAGGGCAGGATACACTATTAACTTTTCCTTCTTTTAAGGAGAATATTATCTCTCTTGGACACATGCCACAGGTTGTGCACTACACATGAACAGTGCACTCTCCTCGATCTGCGCCCCAGGTTGCCCACAGGTTCAGGCCCAATCTTTTAAGGGTTAACATGCACATGTACTAGATGATTATATCTATTTCTATCCAGATTTTCCTTACCTGCTTGCATGGTTGGGTCCCTGTTGCGCGGCCAACAAAATACAAAGGCTGGTCTCCACAGCGAAAGCCAAAGCAGCAGCCGCGGCAACCCACATGACGGCCACGTGGACAACGCCGCGGCGCCCAAGTGTACTCCGTCGCCCATCCCCTCACCCTCCCACTCAACGCCTCGCTCCGTCTGCCCGCGCTCCGAACTATACAGAGGTCCGTCTTCATGAGTTCCACGGGGTGCAGTCCAACCTCACTCTCGCTACTTTTCCCACCACTCACATCCCCCACAGGATAACACTCTAACTTTAATGCATTGACGAGTGCTCGCGTCGCACCAGTAGCTCCGACAAGTACGTTTCACACAAAATTACCCACTTTGGGCATAGATTGCGAGCGCTTGGCTTGTTCCTCCTGGGATAGAGCTTTGGAAATCGATCGGTATATATATATATATATGGAGCCAGCATCCACGATGATGGGAACTCGGACTCTCGCTACTAACGCCATTCTCTCGTCCGTATGCATTGCTTCTGCGTCGGCGGGGCGTCGTTCTGGGGGATTGGTATCCTTGCCCGCGTTGCCATTGGGTATTGCTGGAGGTGCGCTTCGGTCGACATCGGCGAAGCGCGTCGGCGTTGTTCGTGTGTCCAGTGATATCGATTTGAGTGGCTCCTTTGCTGGACAGCAATCTGGTACGCATCGGAATCCCGGACTCGGAGTGCGCTTTCGTTGAGATTCTCTTGTTGCCTGCCTGCCTGCCCTGATTTGGACTGGATTCCGTTCTTGTTTTTCATTGTGCTCGTGAAACCCTGCTAATCCGAATTGAGGTTGCCGCTAGTGGAAGGCTTGGTTTCGCTTGGATTAAGATAGAGACACCCCTCAAGTGTCCCCATCGGCTTTGCCTACGAGTCAGATGTGTGTCAGCGAAAAGAAATGGTTATGGATGACAAAGTGATGGTTTAGAGTGACTGGCTTGAGTGCCCCATCTCATTATTTAAGAAATCCTCAAGTTATGTATTATGAGCGTATGAGCACACTAAAGCCACTAAGACTTCAGTTGTTTTTACACACTTGCAATGGGAACTTTGAAACTGATGCTAGTATTTTGGTTTCCTCTTGCTAGCCTGACAATATTTTTTTCAAAGTTCATCAATTGATTTTCCTACTCCAAAAACCCTTAGTTTCGCGCTTATGGGTGTTGCTACCGTATCTAATCGAGTGCGAGTACATGAGTTGTGCTTGCAGAGAGTTTTGGTTTGCCGAGGAGAACGTTTGTGAACAATTGCGCAGCGTCCTTGTTGCTGACGTGTTCGGCTGCCATGGCCGGCGCTTTCGGCGGCTCAGCGTTTGCGCAGCCTGGGCCCCCGGGTAGGTCGACTCACATCCCTGACTTTCGATCAGCGTTTGAATTGGAGGAAAGCATTCGGCATTGGGTTTTCTGTATTTGACAAAGTCTAATCATCTTAACAGTAACTCATTTGAATCGTCACATGCAGATTCGGACGCAACATCGAATTCGGTGATTTTCTACAATTATGCGCTTGCATTCAACCCTGCTAAGGGCAGACTGGCGTTGGAGGAGAAGAACATCCCGGTGAGCCACCTCGCACATCTGAGCTCACTTTGACCTTTTGTACCAAATTAGACTTTTTATGAGCACAAACATCCGCCTTAAATCAGCATCTTTTTGCATTTCCTAAAGACGATTGATTGCTATCGTTGGTTTGCTGTCTACAACTTGCGCAAACGGGTTCAATTCCCGTTCCAACGTTTTTGCAGGGATCATAGTTTTCTCTAGTGGCTTCTATATTTGTGGCATGTGTGACATAATTTTTTTGAACCACAATTTTCTCTTCAATGCCGTTGCTTCATTTTTGAAATTTTGTTACTATTCTATCTTCGGTCCAAAAATTCACTTTTCTAGTTGCATTGAGTATTGGTTTTCCTCGCCCAACTACAAGAATTGGAAGCAAAAAACAATGGCAAGTACTCGAATCCGCATTCCTTACTTAGGGAACCGGTCTGTCAACGCGTGTGCTGACGCCGACTTCTCTTTGGTTGCAGTATGTCGAGAAGAAGATCGACCTCTTCAATGGCGAATCGCTGGAGCCCTGGTACCTAAAGATCAACCCGCAAGCGTCGGCGCCGTCGCTAGTGGTAGGCAACGAGAAGATTACGCAGTCGGTGGAGATCATTCGGTGGGCCGACCGGCAGGGGGCGCCGCTGGGAGGAGACTCCGTGGACCGCGCCTTTGTCGACGAGTGGCTCAACAAAGTGGACTCCTGGGACGGCAACCTTTTCGCTGCCGCCAATACGCCCGCCGGGGGCGCGCTCAAGGTTAGCCTGCAGTGCCAAAACTCTCATAACCTTATCTTAGAGCATCCGCATCCTTATACACGAAACAGACAGGCTCTCAATAGCACTTCGCGTGGCCGCTCTGCTTGGCGCTCCTAATCGTAGACTCACCAACGCCCTATGCTAGCAAGGGCTCTCGCTCAAATATATCTTGCATACTAAAATGTTCAAGGTTTGATAAAACATTAGCACGCTCAAATTCAAAACATTCGAAACTTGTTGATTGACTGACACAAGTGGCCCACAATTAAAGCTTGACACGTATCCTCTGTGATACACGCTCAATGCTTGCTTGCACCTGATTTGAGCTAGCGCACCCTGCACACCTGCTTTTGAGAGCTCTAGGTTGCTTGCCAGGGTGCGGATGCTCTTAGGTTGCATACTTCTATTGCATTTCTAAGCTTATTAGCTGGACTAGAAGTATGGAATTGAAACCTAGAAATGATTTTACAAAAAGTTGTTTTACGAATGTGACGTGGTGCAGGTCAGTACTGAGTACAAGATCAAAGTAGCGGAGGCGAACGCGAAGAAGAACCCGGACATGGCAAAGCTGTACCAGGAGAAGATCGACACCATGCGGAAGAACTTGATCGACAACCCCGAGAATAAGTCTCTCTGCGAGGACAATCGCCGACAACTGGTGGCGCTGCTGGATGAGGCCGAGGCCAAGCTTGGGAAGCAACAGTTCTTGGCGGGGCCTGCGTACTCCGCGGCCGACGTGATCTTCACGCCCGTGCTGTACCGCATTACTTTGCTGAAGAAGGACGGTGAGTACCTGGAGTCGCGCCCGCACGTGAAGCAGTACTACCAGGAGCTGCAGAAGCGGCCCAGTTACAACACCGTGTTCGGCACTTCTGACAGCCCCTTGGCCAGTGCCAAAGAGGTCGTACCTTCTATTGGCAAGGTTGTGGTGGATCAGGTCACTGGGAAATACAACCAGTAAGTTAAGGGCTTTCTGTACGCATATCCCGCTGTACACGTTTTACATGCCGCACTTCGACTAGTATATTTTATTTTAGTGCCCTTGGTGTAGACTCGGCCCCCAGGCGATTCGTCAGGCAGAAATTGTGTTAGCGACGCTGTTAAGCATTTTGACTGAACTTACGTGTAAACTTTGAGCGCATTTCAACAAGAAATTTGAATTTTGAGACATGTAAAAAAGTTCTGTAGAGTGAATGAGCAAAATCCTGTAGAAGATTGGATTTTTTTTCACCTAGTCAAGTGTCCCGTTTCCATTCAAAAATCATTGGCATTGTATACATGTGTGTGGGCAAATCATGTTTACATCACTTGCCAATTACCAATAAGTCGAGGGAAGTAGGTCCTTAATGATACGGAGAGTGTGAAACTGGTGGGTATAGCCCCATGACATCTATTGCTTGTGAAGTATGAAAACATGTGTTTACAACAAAAACCGCACTCAACGTAACATGCAAATTGACACAAAAGATACTAATGCTCAAATTTCCAGATCATGGAACGCAGTCTAGAAACTAAATAACAGATAAACTCAGTTCAGATATGGGCAGCCAGTGTTCAACGGCTCCCAGCTTCAGAGAGTGCAGTATGCTGTTAAGCTACGTTCCAAAACGACATACGGACGTTGATTTTAACCGCGTTACACGGAAATGAACAGATGCAAACCTGGCTTAAATATTTGAAACACGGCTCTCAAATTTCACACGAGGCTCAGAATAACACATGATGCAGAAAATTTCGCAAATAGTCTCACACATACATATCAATTGCTTCAAAGCAAAGGAGCAGATGTGAGGCTCAGAACCTTTCATGACGCTCCCCATATTCATTATTACGCATCACCAAAACTCATGGTTGGGCTTTGAAAGAGGCATACAAAGCAATTCATCCTCAACTGGCCATCTCACCACTCTATCGTACACTTTCATCAAAAAGCACGCATAGAGCGAAGTACTGTTCTCTTCCAATTTATGCTATCAACATACCCCCTTTTCGTGCGCTCCACTTGCAGTTCATATAAAATGGATCGTATTTCTGTCCAGAAGCTCCGTTCTTGCCCAAGCACGTCCTCAGCTTTGATTTGCCAAGCGGTTGGTGCCATTCATAGGCTCATCTGGATCTCTGTTACCTGAAAATTTCAGAACAAGGTGGCTTTATATCAGAGGCAAGTAGTCAAAATGACAACAGCTCAACCACGCAATCCTCACCCTGTATGCCACAACCAACAATAGAATACATATTAAATTCATTGCTCACGAACTCCGCTCAGGACAGGCCTGTACAGATGTGGCCAGGTACAACAGGCTTGCCATTACACACCTTCACCGTCAACGTGGCCTTCGCCTTCATTGTCGGCTGCAAGAAGAGATGATCGTCGTGATGGCGCCAAACGATGGGGCGAAGGCTGCACATCCCAGGGCGAATTTTTGGTGACCAGATTCAGCGTCAGCGAAAAAATACCATTTTATTGTTCTCCTTTGAAGCAAATTGACAAACAGTGCCCGTGAAAGAGATAACACCCGACGTACCAAAAATCAAGGAGAACAAAGAGCTACATAAGTTGCTTAATCAACTTCATCATCCCAATCCAGCAACAAATCAAAATCTACCGTCACGAGCTACTCCTTCTGAGAAACAATCCACACCACATTCTCCAGTTCTCCGTGTCACAACACTTCCCAAAAAAATAACCCCCAAACTTCCACTAGGAGTCTCGCTGTGGATGTGACAAGCAAAAATCACAGCCCACATTGCCTAAGCACATCACAACAGCAGCAGTAGCTACCTGAAGCTTAGGCCTTAAAGTCTCCATCAAACTGCGCGGTTTTTGACCCGGAGGTGCTCCACCCTGCTACTCCCAAAGGACAGTAAGCACCCTAACCAGCAACTGTGCTCAACGTCCATGCAAAAAAGAAGCTCTCAAAACTGGTACATTCCACTAAATCTATTTTGGTGAATACTTGTTCTTACAAACTACAACGCATGGAAATTGCAGTAATTCAGGCTAAAATGGGGCAGCCTAACCTTTCCGAGGGCCCAATCAGCTGAATCAAAGAAGGCACGCTCATGATCCTAGAACAAAACATAACCAATAAAACGTCAGAATCTTAGAAACACTTGCATCATTACATATGCAACAAATTCATGGTGGCTCTAGAACCGTAGAAAGCCTTTTAGGCCAAATGAACAAACAATCACCTTGGAGATCAGAGAAGGCTTCTTCGGCATGAGACCGCCATACTTCTTCTTCAAAATTGCTTCCTGCACATGCATAACCAGAATACTGAATTATGGCACTTCATGCTAAACCGGCCCTCCGCAGCAACCGATAGACATAACGCCATACACCAGCACAACAGTGGAATACAACACAAGGAGAAGAGAAAAAATTCCTTGGGGAGGAAATTATCACAGCTTTAAAATCTACAATCTGGGACATGCTGTACTACAAGGCTCAAAGCGGAGGATCAATATGGATTAGGGGGGAGTATCAACTTACCTCTTCAGCGAGAGAGGGACTGGGTGCCTGCACATGCTTGGGATCAGCCTGGTCACCCATGGCTCCAGCCTCAAGCTTCACCCGTCAACCTTCAGCACAACAATCGGTAAAATTAAGATCGCAAACAATGTACAACTCCTGATCCGTGGCGAAGCCTCAATCCATCCGTCCAGATCTGACGGCAACGACAACAACACGACTGATCTCAACATCTTGCAATTCTCAAAACCGCTCTAATCTCGGAGGTCTTAAGCTCTCTTCCTGCACCGCCTCTGTCGCATCAACTCCTAGCAACCTATCAGAGCCTGGAGCCATATCCAGATTGCTGTGGAACAAGCTCTAGAACCTACTCAAACTCTCCCCGCAGACTAATCGATGACACCAACAGAGTAGGTCAAATAAAACTTTCGCACAATTTGCAGTGCAAGCGACAAATTTTACACCAAACCATGTGTGTCCGAATTCAGCCAAGTTTGAACACCAAGTAAGCTACATCAACCGGATCTCGAAAGGATCTCGAAAACACGTGCCCTTTGCCATAGACTACCTACCAACAACAACATACCCCAATAATGCCAAGAACCCTAAAAAAAGACCCCACAAACCCTGAAATTGGAAAATCTCGCGAGCGACACCACGTACCAAAAACTTGCAGCCCTCTCGCACAATCCGAATTTAAACTTCGGCCACCACCAAACGCAATCCGAACCAAACTGACTATGACGAGTGCGTGCGTTTCAGTGGTGTGATTGCGAGAACTGGAATGATCCCAGTAATGCTATTATTAGTAGTAAAAGTCTCGGTTGGTCAGAGTCCGCATGTACCATGGAGATGCTTATTTGCTTTTCTGACTGCAGTCCTTCGCAGTTCACAGTTCACACCGGTGATTGAAGGTGTGGGGTGCGTCCCTTTTTGTGGGATCTCTGTACGGTAGAACTTCAGAAGACTTCCTGCAGGACAGTGCGGGAGTGCGGGACGGTAGGCAGCCCCACGGGAACGGAGCCTGGCGCCTGGCTCCTCGCCAGAACCAGTGCGCTTGTCCTGGCGCCCCCCCCCCCCCCTCCTCGGGTTCCTCGCCCTTCTGGCTCCTGGCTTCAGTCTGGCTCTGGCTCGTCCTGCGCTGTACCCATGATCCTTGAACGCCTCGTGAGGGCATATCGGAGTCAGGGTACACAACGGGTAAGGCAGACACACCGTTCTCCGACCCCTCCCAATTCCGCACCCTAAGGTAGTGTGCTCATAAACCGTCCATCTAAGGGCTGAAACTGAATTTTGGGAGGTGAAACTTCATAAACTATTTTTCAGTAAATTTTTCTTGAAAGACAAGTATAGTTGACTTCTAATCCAAGTTATTTCATATTTTTTTGGAGCTTTGTGGAATTAGGTATAAAATTTTGAAGTGAAAAGGTCATAGGTCTCTAAAATCGCCCACTTCCTCAAATTTATACTACTTGTACATTTTGAAAATTTACAAAAAAAGCATGTACAGCAAGGGAACATTTGAGAAGGTGGGCGGTTTTAATGCTTGGACGGTTTAAGAGCAGATTACCTTATTACTTTTGAGGGCTTCTCCACCCAATGTTTTTTTTCTGGTGACAAAGTGCTCTATTGTCCCCTCAACATTGGATCTTTTCTGGAGGAAAGGATGTACAGTGGCTTAAACCAGCACTCTGTCGCCAGAAAAAAGAGCACTGTCTCCACCCATTGTTGAACCCAAAGTGGAGCAATGAATGCCTCAAGCCCAAGCAAATTTTGCCACATGTCAGATGCTAAGCTACTTTGAGATGGTTGGGATTGGGACCTTCAAGTGCCATTACAAGAACACATCCATGCACTTTCAAGGGTAGTTTAGAGTTGCTAATAGGAACCTTATGAGCTACAACTTTGTCCTTTATTATAAGTAATCTACAATACTTTTTTCCACAAAACTATGTTCCATGATAGCTTGTTGAAAGGCTAACCCTACTAATTTTTTTCTTGAATTTTCTAAGACCTTGAAGTACCCAAACCCCTAAATGGTCAGGTATGGGTGTGTCTACCTTATAGGGCATATGTGGGATCAAGGTAAATAGTGGTGCTTGGATAAGGTCAACACGTTGGGCTAGAAAAAGTGTTGACATTATCCAAGCATTGATCATAAACAAACACTATACTAGCATTACTTACCTTGGTTTTGACGGTTGTAACTTTGGAGGTGCTTAGCCACCCATGTTTTTGGTACACTAATCAAAGGCCTTTCTAGCTAATGAGTCAAAATGAGCATTGATGAAAAGCAAACATTGACCATATGCAAGCACTTGACCTTAATCAAGCTCATAATACATGATTTGGGCAAAAGGAAGTGGGGTTGTGGTCTTATCCAATTGTTGTTGTTACAAAGGTTGACATTAACCAAGCACCATTGTATATGGTAAGGTTATACAAGGTATATAGGGGTCATAGTTCAAGGCCTGTTGTAGGTGGTTACATTACAAATATTTGTGAAGTAAGGTAGTATGCTCTCAAACCATCACTTCAAAAGCTAATCTTCCTTTTCATGGGCTTTCCAAGATAGGAAGATTTTTTGTCAAATTTTCAAACAAAGAGAAATAAATGCCAAATGTAACACAATTCTTCATATTTCTTGAAGCATTATTGAATTGTTGACAATTTTTCAAAGTCTTTTGGAGTAAGCACCTACTTGTGGCTCTAAGTCTTTCATAAACCATTCCCTTGTAATTTATAAAGAGTTGAGGGGAAACCAAGGAGTATGGTTGGCTCCTGCAATAAAATATACATATTCTTTTTAGACTCAAAGAGGTTCATTCAAGGACCACTTCATATCCATTCTTGAGTTACCTATGGGATAGTTGAGCTACCTACCTTAATTAAGATACTATGTTCAAATAGCAACCCTCTCATATAAAGCATTCCTATAGGTAGCTCAAGGATGGATATGAAATGGTCCTCAAAATGACCTATTTAGTCATATAAGAAAAGTTGTATATTATTGCAAGAGCCAGTCATGCTCCTTGGTTTCACCTCATCTCTCTACAAGTTGCAAGGGAACGGATTTTGGAAGACCTACAAGTCACAAATAGGTGCCTACTACAAAAAACTTTGGAAATTCATCATCAATTCAATAGTGCTTCAAAAATTCTGAAAAATTTGTGTTGTATTTGGCATTTATTTCCCTCTGTATGAAAACTAGACAAAAAAATCTTCCTATCTCAGAAAGCTCATAAAAAGGCAGCCCAAACCTTAAAATGTTGCCTTTACAGCATACTACCTTATATGGGAGTGGCAAAGTATCACATTTCATTGGCACTAGAGCAAGACAAAGGAGAGCATTCCTATTGGAACACTAATTTCAATTGTATTAGTGTTTATGCATTTTTGCTAATGGCGTGTATAATAATCTAATTAAGTGGCTCTTCTTGTGTGGAGAGTGGCAACTTGTGCATATGTAGCACGCTCTTGTTGCAAATTGGGACATTGTTAAGTGCTTTACCACATTGTTCAATATGTACTTGTAATGCCAAATGCAATTTTCATAATAAAGTTCCAATCCTCATAAACCTTGTTTAATGTGCTAAAAATTCAAATTCAAATTCAAAACTGTGATAGTCATATTCATAAAATTAATTGCTGGAAGCCTGGAATTTAATGTTTAAGTAGATTGTGATTTTGCTCTTAGAGTGGTTCACACTGCATCCCAAATTCTCAGAAAAACTTAATTGCAAATTGGGACTTTCATAATATGTGTATTTTAAGTTCCAAGTCTTGGATTATTTAGAAAAGTCTCAATAGCAACCCTCTTTAGAAGCTTTAGTAATAAGGAAAATGGGACTTTGATTCAAGAATCACGTGTAGCACTAACAGAAACCCAACATGGGAGCCAAGTATCAATGTATTTTGCATAGAATCTTTAATAAATATTATAGAATTTTCTTTTAACTCTTTTCAACTCAATAATTCTAATTACACATGACAAAACTCCCTCCAATGTTCAAGACTGTCAAGGTCAATTCTATTTGATAACTTATGAGAGTCACAACAATATCTCTAATGTTTTTGCAAAAGTGGAAATTCTAGAGAGTTGTCAAACATTGGTCAAACATTTATTGATATTTTTATGAGAGTCAAACTTTTGCAACATTTACAATGCTATCTTGATAATTTTATGGGGATTTGAGAACTAGCTTCAAAAGGGGAACATAAACTAACAAACTTTATGTAACTTCTTATGAGAAAAGGTAAACAAGCCAACCACAAAAAATTCAAAGAAACAACAATTTATATTTTTGCATTCTCTGTCTAGATGTAATAGTTTACAACTCAAGTGCTCCCATTAGGAAAAGTTTGGTTTGAAATTTGACTCTTACAATGAGAATTCTGAATTTTTTTATTAGAAGTCCAAATTCCATTCAACAATGTTACTCAAAATCATCAAATTGGACATAATTAAGAAAATTGCATTAAGCAAAAACAATGAAACAAATGTTTGATTCATGAACATTGATTTGTACTTGCAAAATATTTTCTCAAAATTAATGTTCCTTGTAAATAGGGCTATTTTTTTCAAATATGTGTTCAATAAAATAATATTGTTATCAACTATCGTACACCCTTTGGATTTGTAGTTTGACCCTTAGAGGGCATTTGATTTGTACCAATGAAGCTATTGATCTAGATCTCTCTCCTCCAACATTGCTTTTTGGGCCCTATTACAATCTCTTTGCTTTTGCCAATTTTTTTGTAATATTTTCTATACATTTCAAGCCCAAAAATAATTCCAAGCCATTTACATGTACAAGTGGAAAAATGCAATAGGGGTAATTGTCTATTGTAGCAAAGAAAAATAATGAACAAAAGAAAAAAAAGAAAAGAAAAAAAGAAGACTAGGCCATATGTTTCTAGAACAGTCATGCTCCTTTGACTTCTAATATGAGATATGACCTATCAAACAAACTCCTGATTTGCATTTTTGCATTTTATTTAGGGAATTGATATGTGCACACCCCAGGGAGGTAAATTATAGATTTCTATTATCAAAAAGCTGAATTTCAGAATTTTGAATTCAAATTTGGACTAAGAGACCATGCTTTAGTCTAGAACCACAAAAAAAAGTTACAATTGAACAACACCCAATGAAAAAGCTTAGTTAGGGGAAAAGTGTTACTTTTACTTTTGTTTGTAAAAAAATATGAGCTTTTTCATTGAGTGTTGTTCAATTACAACTTTTTTGTGTGATTCTAGACTAGATCATGGTCTCTAAGTCCAAATCTGAATTCAAAATTCTGAAATTCAGCTTTTTGATGGTAGGGAAATCTGTAATTTACCTCCTGGAGGGGGTGTGCAAATATCAACCCCCCGGTGTGCAAATATCAACCCCCCGGTGTGCACATATCAATTCCCTTTATTTATCTCTTACAAAGTTTTGCGGTTTTAGTTCATTGGGCTAGAATAGTGCAAGAAATCTTTCAAGAACACACTAATTAATGGAGTGAGAGCTTTAAATAGTTTTTAAACGACCACCCTTCGTGCAAACATAGCAACACGAAGAGCTATACATGCACATAACAAGAAAAAATAAACAGCACATATCAAAAAACATTAGCAGTTTTAGAAACTTTCCTCTCAAGAGTGGTCACCTCATTTTGCACCACCGACAATAACACTTGGCAATTTGCCTCATTGGCGAATGTACTTCACAGACTTTAGAAACTAGACATACAGAAAGTTATCTAGTCAAAACGTGTCCACAACATGACTCATTCAAAAAGACATGCATCATAACTTATGCAGCACATTATTAGTTGATCAACAACTGCAAATGCCAGTCACGAATCAAAACACTGACTGATTATGCCATTATTCTCATTTTTTTAATGAAAATCATGAGCAGTATCAACGGCATTTGAAGCAACAAAGCGCCCTCTTTAATGTAAAGTTCTTATGACACGGTCACCCTGTTCTGCCAACTGCAAGAAGAAAATGCCTCTACGCCAGAGTATCTTGCATCTAAGGCAATCTTGCAGAATCTTGTACTTTTTTTCTTTATGACTAACTTACAATCATGAAGGCCACCACTTGAGAACTGCTTTAAAACAGAATCAGCTTTGCTTCAGCCGGGCTGCTCACGGTGAAAGTGTTTGCTGACTCACTCCAGCCAGCACGTCAGGTACAATACATACCTGAGATTTCAAAATTTCTAAAAACCCATGAAGGGTTACAAACTTTGGAGAGAATGCTCACGCGTTTGCAACGCCGAAAGAGCGTTTGGCAGCGTCAAGGGTGTTGGACAGCAACATGGCTATGGTCATTGGTCCCACACCACCAGGCACTGGCGTGATGAGCGACGCCACTTGCCTGGCCTCCTCGAAGCACACATCGCCTACCAAACGATATCCCTTCTTCGTGGACGGGTCCTGCGTCACCGAAACCCTAATTTAACAACCCCAGGACTTCATGGTTTTGCAATGCCCAAATTGTGTGACTCAGATTAAGTCAAGGATTTATGGCATTGCATGTGTTTGTCGGTGAATAAACATTCTTCAGACATAAGATGGCCTTTCGTATGACCTAGTGAAAATAGCTTGAAAAAACATGAGAGGATCAATGAGAAAAGGACTTGGGTGGTCCAAAGGTCAGAGATCTGTTACATCCACAGCGTTGATGCCGACGTCAATAACTACAGCTCCTGGTTTGAGCCAGTCACCACGAACCATTTCTGCTTTTCCAACGGCGGCGACCACAATGTCGGCTTCCTTCACAATTTCAGCTGGATTTGGTGTGTTGGAATGCACCACAGTCACGGTTGCGTTTTGTCGCTGGCATGGAGAAACGGAAAACGTAAGAAAATGCTCGAAAGAAAGAAAGAGGAACATCCTGAAGAGAGTTTCAGAGCTCTAATGAAGGAGATACAATCACCAACAAGGCTGGAAGGTTGACTAGCAGAACAGTTCTGTAAACGTGGATTCAGATTAAAAAAGGTTGGGAAAATTTCATGGATACCCCTGAAGTTTGCAATATTTACATGGATACCCCTGCTTTTTCAGAAATTACACAAATACCCTTGGACCATAATTTTTAGGCATTTATTTGTTGTGCTCGTACTTCCTTCATGACCAATGTTGAAGAAGGGAATGTAATGAAACAAAAAAGAAGCAGTGTGCGCACAAAAGAAGAAGGAAAGTGACATGCACAACAAAACAAACGCCTGAAATTTCTGCTCCAAGGGTATTTGTGTAATTTCTGAAAAAGCAGGGGTATCTATGTAAATATTGCAAACTTCAGGGGTATCCATGAAATTTTCCCAAAAAAGTTGAAGCAAGATGGAAATTCTGAAATTTCTCTTTGAGTACTTCAAACCAAAGACTTTGTCTTTGAGAGCAAAAGCCTGTGTGAGGTCCCGGCATGAGGAAAGGTGTTGCAGTACCTGTAAAAGCTGAGCAGCGGGGGTGCCCACGATGTTACTGCGGCCAATGACAACGGCGCGTTTCCCTTTCATTTGAACCCCGGAGCGCACCAGCAACTCAATGCATCCCTTGGGCGTGCACGACACAAACAGGGGCTTCCTTCCTTGCATACACAAGGTTCCCACGTTGATGGGGTGGAATCCATCCACGTCTTTCTCGAAGCTCACCGCTCCCAGCACTGCTTCTTCGTTGATATGCTGCAGACAGAAAAAAAAGGCAAGGTTCGGTACCGTCAATGAACAGCATACTCCCTCTGTCCCTCTAAAAACGTCCAAAAAGCTTCCTTGCAAAGAATCGACTATGTTTTAAGTCTTTGTGCTAGTGATACATGCATTCTAGAATCAATATAAACCATCTACCAAATGTATGTAAAATCTCCAGCTTTGATGTCGCCGTTTGGGCACCCAAATTCCATGCAAAAAAGTACCATATTTGAGCATGTTGCCAACTCCTCATTAGTGATGACTTAAAGACTAGTAGCAACAATGATACCTCATATGGACAAGGCCAAGCTTGCTAGGAGAGGAATGTTCTCTAGTCGCTTAACTTGCCCCCATGAGATCATTGAACATGACAAACGCTTTCTCAACGTTTAAAAAATCAGCAAAAGGGAGCTTTTTAGTGGTACAAAAAACGTGTCTGATTTGGACGTTTTTAGAGGGACAGAGGGAGTAGTCAGCAGCGTTTTCAAAAGGAAAGCGCAACATTCGAGGTGCTGCGTGTGAAAGAAAGCAGATGGCAGAGGGTTTGGAGTATCTTGCAACCCTAGATTTTTCTGCTTGAAGTGGCAAATGTTAAAGGCAAACTAACTCTGGGAAGAGGAAGCTGGACTAAGATGCCATGGACGTCAGGGTCGTCGTTGAACTTGGTCACGTGATTCACCACGTCGTCTTGAGTGGCGTCCTCGGGTAACGTGATGCCGAAGGACGCAAAGCCCACCTCCTCGCACGCTTTCTTCTTGCTGCGCACGTACGTCTCCGAGTCTTTCCGAGCTCCGACCAGCACGACAGCCAGCCCCGGCACCTTTCCCAGGGACTCTTTCAGGGTCGCCACTTCGGCCGCTATTTCTTTTCGAATTTGCCCCGCAATCGACTTCCCGTCGATGACAGCTCCTCGTCGTTCTGTTGCGGCAGCAGCAGCTACTGCGCACACGCCATTCTATCAATTCCCCTTTCTTCTCTGCGAAAAGCTTCGTAAACTAAACCAGCTAGGTCCACGTAACAGCTTGGAATGACGACGACACACCAGAATGCTTCCTTAAACCCTAAACCCTGGAACTGACTTGAACGGATGCATTCATAGAGGTACAAAGCAAGGGCCATTCAACCGAGGCTATCAAATCTCTTTCTTTTCTGCGAAAAGCTTCGTAAGCTCAACCAGCTAGCTCCACGTGACAGCTTGGAATGACGACGACACACCAGAATGCTTCCTTAAACCCTAAACCCTGGAACTGGCTTGAACCGATGCGTTCACGGGATTACAAAGCAAAGGTGACAAGATTATACCAGTCTGCAAGCCACTGCTGCTGCTGTTGCTGCTGCTACATCGCACTCTCGTCACGACGCCGACAACGTTGGAGCCAGGCGAAGCCCGGGCCGGAATGTACGTCGAGAGACCTGTCCTTTCCAGGGCGCATAATCTTCGTGGTCCCTGCGCGATGGTAAAACGTCAATTGAGGACATCGATCGCCGTTACACGAGTATTCTTTTCGGCGTCCTCAACACCTACAACCCCGTCAGATTACTGCTGCTTTCCCCAAGAAATCCCAACTCGACAAAACTGGTGCACCCTAATTACTCCCAATTCAATCAAACAACAAGGTGTAGCCGGATTCCCGACGTTGCAACCGAGGAGCAATTGCGCTTCGCAAGCTTGCAAGTCAAAACCATGCATGGACCGAATTTTGCAAGTTAGCAAAGAATCGAGATGCTTACCACAGCTCCACGAACTAACTGGAGCGCCTCCATCGCAACTAGAGGCGAATCCACCGAGCGCAAGGATTTCTTCAACCACGGAAATAAAGCTAAGTTACTCCACAGAGTCAACAAGGGCTGCTTGAGAGTTGTAAGCTTAGCAGCCAGTTTGCGTTCCTCCGTGTGGGACTCCCGACCCCCGAGGCTACTGGATGAAACTTACTAATGAAAGCATACCAATCGAATCTCCGATTCTCGTCTCGTGTGCTTTTATTCATGCCCATCTCACAGGTTGCATTTATCCGGAAGGGATATATCTTGGATGGGGCGAATTTCAAACCCCCACGGCATGCGAATCGTGGGAACGTGGACCAGTTTGTATGTTAGTAGTAGAAAATTGCAGATACCATTTTAAACCTCATGGAGCTTCGCAATTATGGAAAAATCCTTTATTTCTCATCGCCAACGCTTGCTTCTGGGTCAGATTATCACGTGATCGCAATTAGGGTTTCAGGAGAATTATATAAGTCGTGATGTTTCATCATCGTTATGTATTTCAAACGATGCCAATATTCTTCTGGATCAACGTGTCACGTCATCGACGTAGAGCAAGTGCAATTGTGCTCGCTATTAATCACTTAGGGTTCAATGAAATATTTCAGGACGTGAACCTCCTCTTCCAAAAAGATCTCCAAGTAATGAAAAGTGCGCTAAATTGGGGATCTGTTGCATTTACCGCCAGCGCTGCTGAAAAAATGATGTTGACCTGAGAATTCACACAAGCATTGCGCAGAGCAAGGTGGTAGAAGAGCCTGAAAGAAGGACAAAGATTCGTGCTTGGAAAGGAGAAAAAGGATGCTGCAGCATCACGGTCAAAGGCAAAAAGCCATGGGTCAACTACACTACCCCACCCGGTACACCAAAAGCTGCAGGGGCTTTATAGTAAAAGCATGTAAATAGCGACCTTCATTGCAGAGGCGTCGATGGTTGGTGCGGTCCTGGAATTCTCCGTTTGGCGCGGTGGGACCACTGCAAGTAATCTTTCAGGCTCACACTGCGTTTCTAGCACTCCTCCTTCCAGCTCTCGTTCACAACTCTCCAAACCTACCTCGGCAGCAAACCCTGCAAGGCGATTGATCCAACCGTTGCTCTAACTGCACGAGCAAGCTTCGTCGTCATCTTCTTCGCCAGGCCCTGGTAAGTGTTCTCAACGCTGCTGCTTTGGTGTTTCTAGGGTTTCACGACTTAGTGAAGTGTTTTGATTTCATGTTTCCCGATTCTGAGTTTTTGCCCATGTTGTGAGAATCGTAGCAATCGGACGACCTGCTTTCCAGGCCTCTTGCAAACCCTAAAATTGTAGACTGAGAGTTTACAGCCTCGTCCTCACACCCGGTGTGTGGCCAGTCGATGATGGCAAGCATCGGAGACATCTCGGAGGCGCAGCTGAGCCGTTACGACGGCAGCAACAGCAGCTTACCAATCCTGGTGGCGATCCGGGGCAAGATCTACGACGTGAGCAGTGCCAAGTCCTTCTACGGGCCGGGAGGCTCGTACGCCGTGTTCTCTGGCAAGGACGCCAGCCGCGCGCTGGCCAAGATGTCGACCAAGGCGGAGGACGCGGTGGCGGATCTCGACGGCTTGTCGGAGAAGGAGATTGGCGTGCTCAATGACTGGGACCGCAAGTTCGCGGCCAAGTACCCCGTGGTTGGTCATGTCAGCTCCTAGACAGACGAACACTCCCTCCCTTCTCGGCTCTCATTCCCATCGCCCCGTTGCTGCAAACTTGCCCGCTCGCGTTTAGTTTAGTATGTAGATTTTACCGTGCACTTCCACTTTTTGTTGATCTTAGCGACCTTGAATGTATCCAGACAGACACAATATGTTGTACTATAAATTCTCTTGTAAATTAAGGGACAGCCAGCTCCGGTTCATGGTGATGGCTGTTGTTACATCTTCTTCGTGGCTGATTTTTTTGTTTCAGCTTTGTGTGTGGTTTGAGGATGAAAGACAGCTGCAATTGAGAGTAACATGTTTGTAACAGACACACGTCGACATGCATAGTGAGCACTGGCTGATGTGGTCACCAAGAAGGTGAGTGGAGTCACTAAAGCCAACGGTTAGGTCATCTTGTCGTCGTTGCCCTTGCTGCTGCTATGGTGGTAGTGCGGTGGACCGTGAATCTGGCACGCGCTGTAGTTTGGCTCGGCGTTCGGCAAGGTTGCAGTTTTGGAGGAGTAAGTGTAGCGACCATGTGGAGGCGACCGTCGTTGGCGCTGGCGCAGGAATGGAGGAGGGCTGCGCCGGTATTAGGATTACGAGGCATGGCGTCTGTGACGTCGACAGAGTGCGGGGGGTCGGACAAGGGCGGGGGGTCGGACAAGGGCGGGGGTGACAAGGCGGGGAAGCACGTCGAGGTGCCGCTGCCGATGCACGGCGTGGCGGGCAAGTACGCGGCGGCGCTGTACGTGACGGCGGTGCGCGCGAACGCGCTGGACCCGGTGCGAGGCGACTTGGAGCAAGTGGCGAGCGTGGCGGGCATGGACACGCTGTTCGCGGGGTTCATGCGGGACCCGTCGGTGGCGAAGCCGGTGCGCATGAAGGCGTGCGAGGAGATGTTCAAGGAGACCAAGTTCCACGAGATCACCAAGAACTTCATGTCGGTGCTGGCGGAGAACGGGCGGCTCTCATTCGTGCAGCGCATCTTCGCGTCGTACAGCAAGCTGCTGCTGGCGCACTGCGGGGAGGTGGAGGTGCAGGTGACCACGGCGTTGGAGCTCTCGGCGGCGGAGCTGGAGGAGATCAAGAAGTGCCTGGGCGGTTTCTTGAAGAAGGGCCAGAACGTCAAGGTCACGCAGCGCGTCGACCGCAGCATCATCGGTGGCATCGTCGTGGCCATCGACGACAAGTTCATCGACCTCTCCATCGACCGCCGAATCAAGACGCTGGAGAAAGTGTTGGCCGAGGCTGTTTGAGTGCACAAAGCCCATCCAGATCTTTCAATCTCCTCTACCACACTGCGACCTTTGCTCTGCTCGCCAAGTGCCACCTCCGATTACAAGCTGCTTTGCATCATGGCTTCTGTTGTTGCAGGACAATCCGCTGAAAGAGCTGGTGATCGTCACGTCACGAACTACGGTTTTTGTAGGACCATAGCCGCTCATGTGAGTGGCGAGTGTGCACGTTTGTGGAGTTTTATTAGGTCTTTCCGGTGCTGTGAAATGTCGGTGAGGAGAGCTGGGATTTCGCAGTTTGCTGCAGGTACCTGAGTTTCAGTCTCTTTCGTGTTTTCTGCTTCCACGAGCTCTGTGATGCTGGTATAGGATTGCCATCTCCTCCGTCTTTCCTGTGCTTGAAACGCTCAAATTGTTGGCTTTCATGAAACTTTAGCAGAAACTAGCTGTTGACGCTTGCTACGCTACGCATTCACCAGTAGATTCTTATTAGTATTTTGTATGTTACACAGAATGCGAAGTAAAAACTTCAGTAAGTCTTCAAATTGTATGTGTATGATAATATCCCAGAGATTGAAGATCTGATGTTACAATGGGGCTTGTGATTTTAGTAGTATGATGATTGGTGAGTTTTACGTTGGTCTGGAGTGTGAGCCGCACCTTACAGAGGAAGAAGGTTGGCAAAGTTGGTTCCTATCGTTTAGGAATACTGTTGAGTAGAATAGACGAGATGACCTAATTCTTGTTTTTGAACTTTTGTACATCCTCCGTACTTCTGGTTTAAATGGCTTTCCATTGCATTTTAGGGTAGTCGACATGGAACTTCTGGTTTTTGCTGCGGTTTGTTGGCCATTGAAGTAGGATTCATGTTTTTTTGGACATGGTATGAATCAACTATGTATTTTGAAGGGAAATTTTTATGGATACCTCTGAAGTTTGCCATATTTGTATAGATATACCTTGTTTTTCTGAAATTGCACACACCCTTGTACCATAATTTTTCAGGTATTTGTTCTATTGTGCATGCCACGTTTTTCTCCCTTGTGCACATGCTGCTTCTTTTTTGTACTATTGCACTCCTTGTTTTAACATTGGTCATGAAGTATAAACATTGGTCATGAAGTATAGTGTGCATAACAAAACAAACGCCTGAAAATTATGGTCCAAGGGTATTTGTGCAGTTTCTGAAAAACAAGGGGTATCGATACAAATATGGCAAACTTCAAGGGTATCCATAAAAAATTTCCTATTTTAAAAGTGCCTTAATGATATATCAAAATAGACTCTAGGGTTTCATGTTCGAATTGTGTATTTTCACACAGGAGTTTGGAGGGCTTGGTTTTGCATTAGGTTACTTTATCTCTTCCTTGGGATGCACAAAATGCACGTGGCACATAGAGTTTTGGAACAGTAGGGGGTGCTAGAGGTGGGGGTTGAAGAGGAGATTCAACTTCGAAGTTTTCAAAAAGCAATTGTGCTTTTGAGGACACCAAAAGAAAATAACTCTTCCGTTCTCGAAAAGTGTTGCTCAAGGGGCTAAATTTTGGTAATCTTGAGCATTTTGAGAATATTTGTTGGAGGTTTTTTGCTTGCTACAGCTCTGTTACCCTTTCTTGATAGAACTCTTAGGTTGCCAAACTTCATGTAGAAGGGCACACACCAAAGTGACATTTTAGAGTTTTCTCACAACTATCGTGACCATGACAAATGTGGCATGTACGTAAATGTGGATTGTACACTAGAAGCAATTTAGGGGTAAGTTTTTTAATATATGCAAGGTCTACCTTCATCTTTTCGAAATCCTTTCCTTTTTTCTCCCTTCAAATGGACCTTGGGGTGAACACTTTCAGAAATTTTACTTGGAAGAAAATGCTAGAATTTAGAATTTTTATCATGGTAAGTCAAATTTGGAAATATTGATTCATATTTGGATTCATACGCCCTCAATAAGTTTGCCATGGTTAAATTGGGTAAAAATGAACAACTTTGCAATTGGGACATATTTCTACTAGTTATTTACTAGTAAAAGAATGGAACTTTTCCACATTGGAATATGTGTGAAGAAAATGAAAGGATTCAAGGAATGATGGAGGCAAGCCTTGCATTCATTAAAAAACTCACCCTTGAGTTGCTTCTTGTGCATGGCTAAATGTGGAATCAAAAAAGTACTTGAGATTTAGGAAAGTAGCTTAGAATTTTCTCCTTAAGGATCCTACTATTGTTAAAACCTTTACTATCATGTTTATTGCAAATTTCTCCTAATAAGAAACTAGAATCCGTGATATTTCAAACAAAAATATCAACCCCTAAAAACCAACATTCACCAAAGTGACCATTTTCATTTAGTGTTCGCCAAGTATAAAAAAATTTCAAATTCTTCAAAAATGGCATGAATGTTCTTGGAATATATTGAACCCTCTCTACATTGTGGTAAACCTCAATTTACTCCAATATGAAGCTTAAATTTTCTTAGAAACGCCCAATAAAGGGCAATTCAATTTCTTATATTTACAAATGTTTTGTAATACAATCAAGGATTGCATCTTAGCGAGGGTAATCTCGAAATTTTGTTTACAAACTTGAGTACACTAAAGAAACAATAACATCTACACCATGCCGGCTCCAAACTCTTTGAAATCTGTCAACTTTGTTCTAAGCTTACACACTCCTTCGTACTTAAATTCAAATGTTCTTTGAAGCCCCTTTCTTCAGAAGTTTGGATTCAAAGATTGCTCCTTCCTTTTGAGCAGGTCATGTTGACAATTTTGGTCACCTTTGATCTTTCTACTCTTGATACTGCACTGGTGGGTCTCGATAAAATTTAGTGCAGTGGTGTACATTAAATCCTTCTCAAGATCCTGTACTTCTTGAATAGTGAATGATGTTGTCTTCGCTTGCTGTCGTTTTTTTGTTTGTTTGCTTGCTTGTGGTTTATCTGCTGATTGCAGAAGTCGTTTTTCTGGTCATAAACACCTAACCAACCCCAAGCCCTTTATGGTTAGAAAGGTCTAGTAAGACACTATAAGTAGAAAGGAAAGGACTGGCATTCAAAAGGCGACGGCAGAGCCGTGTAACACTGAACTGCAGTAATAATTAATAATAATAAAAACCCCCACAAAAAAGCAATAACAAAACGAGGAAGCACTTTAAACAGGAAGGTGCCGGAAGAAGAATATCCTTGAGGTATCACCAGCATTCTCATCACCTACCACGACAGAGGAGGAGATCGCTCACCCTCGGTAATCGCCATACCCACCTTTGCAGCAGAAAGGTGCATGCTCTCAAAGAATCCACAAGTGGCTTTGTTTTTTAGTAGAGAAATTCAGTGTCTTCGGAGCCGCTTCCGCACCATCATCATCCAGATTCGCCGAATCTATGGAGATGCCGAATCTTGACCGCGCTCAGCCAGTGCAGTCAGTATCAACACGGATGTCGGAATCCAAGCTCCAGGCCTTCAGCAATTACCCCAGACATCAATTCAACTACCTGCAGTACCTGTAGCTTTATACTCCAGATGAATGCTGTTGCAGCCAACGATACCGTCATCGCAGGCTCTTCCGTCTTTTTCTTCTTCAGAGTTCGTGTTTCTACTAACTGCTTTAGAGAAGTCGGATCTAGCTCTATTGGAGCACAGGAGCAACAAGCATAGCCGGGTGTTGATACCACAGAAACGAAAAGAAGCAACGTGGCTGATGTGCTCGAGGCCCCGAAGATCACGAAGCAGCGAATGTCCTGCTTGAATATGCCTGTGTCTCCTGATTTCCCGGCTCCTCGCTGCTGAACAACGACACGGTCGCAGCGTCATCGCACGTCCAAATTTGGTGTGTAGGCAGGCATTGTCACAGGCACTCTTGCACTTGCTTCTTCCCTTGCTATATAATGAAGGTCAGGATGCCTGAGTGACCATTGCCCTCGATCTTCACGTACAGCATCGGTGCTCGCTGAAGACAGTGCACTTGATACTTCACGTCCATCATGGCTCCACGTAAGAAACCGCTGAGTTCGTTCATCTCTCGGATTTCTCTTTTCCCTGAAACCTCTTTTCTCTTTCGTCTATCTCTTGTTAATTATATTACTTTTCCCTGATTTCTCTTTCTCTCCTCATCGTAGTTTGGTTTGGCTATGGATAGCTCAGTACTTTCCCTGCCTTCACGTCCACATGACTGCTCTTGTGAGCTGTGATTGAGCGCTAGCTACAATTGTATTGCTGCTTTTTCCACGACCTCCATGGAACTTAACGGTCCTGTTGTGCCTGAGTACCACTGCACACACTGAAACTGAATTTCCATAGGTATTGCCGTATTCTGATACTGACTTTTCCAGGTGCAAGGAGTGTACTTTTGTTGAGCGCGATTGTTGTGTTGCTGGTGACCTCGCCGCTGGCGGATGGGCGGAGCACGCCCTTGCCCAGTGACTCGCAGACGCAAGCATATAAAAAGCCCCTTCAGACCCAACGCCCTTTCAATATTGCGCACCGCGGTGCAAACGGCGAGATTCCCGAGGAAACGTTTGCAGCGTACCAAGTAAAGTGACCCCTGTTCCTGCCAATCGGCTCAGTACTCGTAGCTTGCACGATTCGAATGGCTAAGTAGCAGCCTTCGTTTGCTATAGTGAATTCTACAGACTAGATTTCCCTTTCTTTTCTTGTACTTTTCTCCATTTCCTGTGCTGTATTTTCATTTCTCACTTGGTGATGGTGGTGGTGCTGCTGCAGAGGGCAATTGAAGTAGGCGCTGATTTCATCGAGACGGATATTTTGGCAACCAAGGATGGCAAGTTGATCTGCTTCCATGATGTCACCCTAGACCCCACCACCGACGTCGCCAATTTCACGGAGTTTGCTGATCGCAATACCACTTATCTTGTGCAAGGAGTGAACGTCACCGGATTTTTCACAGGTCCCCTTCATGTCCTCTCCTTTTCCGTCGTTGAATCAGCTGTATGTTAGAGTTTGCCAGCCAGGAGGGTACGCGGTACCGTTGTTTTCAATTTCATTTTTTTCTTTTGTGGCAGTGGACTTCACCTTGGAGGAGATCCAAACCCTGAGGGTTAACCAACGCTTTCCCGACCGAGACCCCTCGTACAACGGCAAGTCCATTCTCACCTCTTCAATTGCTTTCCTTTTCCTCCTCTTTGAAGCATGGTGTCAGAACCGATTTTCTTACTTCGACGGAGCATTTCTGTAAAATCTGCCGACATTCAACGTTTCTTCGAAATTTTCCATGTTCGAGCATTGCCTGCTCATGCTTCTGCTCTTGCTCATGCTCTGCAGGCAAGTACGGAATCATCACCTTCGACGAGTACATTGAAATTGCTCTCACCGCTGACCGCATTGTTGGAATTTACCCTGAAATCAAGAACCCCGTGCTTATAAACGAGCACGTACGTTCCAGAACGCCTTGTTTTGAGAAAACGAGTTCTTCTGATTGCTGAGTTCTCTTGAGCATTCCTTGAAATCGCTGTCAGCTCACACAAGTGTGTGCCTGGTTGGATTCCATTCCGCAGGTCAAGTGGCCGGGTGGCAAGACCGTCGAAAACGAGTTCGTCGAGACTTTGCTGAGCCATGGCTACTACGGCAAGTACTTGTCCAAGCAATGGAAGAAGCAACCAGTGTTGATTCAATCTTTCGCGCCCACAGCTCTGGTGAAAGCATCCAAGCTCACGGATTCTCCCCTCATCTTCCTCATCGACGACGTCACCATCCCTACTCAAGATACTAACCAGGTGAGTCATTTCCCCATAGAAACATTCCATTAGTGCAATGAAAAACTACTTCTTTTACCTAATTCTTCTGTCCACGGACTACATCAGCGTCGGAGTCTCTCATTCAAGCGAGTGTTGCTCACGCCCCGAAAATGTACACCTTGAAAACATTCTATCCATGAAACGTACGCTCATTTTCATGCTAGCTGCAGTAAAGCGTACTGACTTTACCCTTGCTGCAGTCGTTTGCGGAAATCACATCCAACAGCTACTTCAAGTACCTGAAGACTTTCGGAGTAGTAGGAATCGGACCCTGGAAAGACACTATCGCTGTACCAAACGCCCAGAACTTCATCCAAGCACCTACCGATCTCGTTGCCAGAGCCCACGCTCACGGGCTGCAGGTCATATCCATGCTTTGTTTGCGTTGCTTCACCTCACCATCTCATCTCCTCTCTGGAATTTTGCCAGTTTTCAGCTCCTTGTCAGGATGTCTACACATTCTTTTGCGGCTCAGACATGACGGTGGGCGATGAAATTGATGCAGGTTCACCCGTACACGTACCGCAACGAGGACTCGTATTTGAAGTTCAACTACCACGTGGATCCATACGAAGAGTACGACTACTGGACCAAAGTGATTGGTGTAGATGGCTTCTTCACGGACTTCACCCGCACTCTGCACATGTACCAGGACTGGGCAAGCCCGTTAAACGTCACCAAGGCCCACTCGGCTGCCGAGCTCATCTCCAAGATTGCTGATCTCGTCGACAGCTACAGCAAGTGACTTCATCGTGCAAGCGCAGTGTCAGACTGGGTGCCGGATTTCTGCTTTCCTTGTCGTGACATCCACCTCTGCTAGACGACATCCACAGCTCAATTGTACATTCATTACGGATAATTTCAGTAAATTCCAACTTTAAGCCACAAATGTTTTTGACATGGAAGAGACATGCGCTCAACTTGGCCACCTTGCAAAGAGAGAGATAAACTCTGACAAGTATCTGCCCTGACCTCTTCATCGTTGACCATTTTCCCTCCTTGCACAGACTTGGTATAGCAACAAAATCTCGTGAAAGGATGTGACAAGTGACCCCCATCCAGACAACTGGCGGACGTGGCAAAGTAAAGCTGAAGAAGATCAACGCAAAATGAGATGTCCCACGAAAAACAAGGCAGGCTCAATTTGCGCCTAGTTTTTTGTATTGCAAACATCGTACATCTCCAGGAAACCTCTAATTGCTTCTGGAAAATTGTTGTGCTGAATCTGATACAATCGCCAAACCGTTCAATTGTTTCCAGAAAGAATAGCGTCTGCCATCGTATCAATATCGTGAGGGAAAAAAATCCTGCAGGCAAATCAGCACAAACACATGGTTACAAAACTTTCACAGCTCGCGCATCAATTTGATCATACGAAATACCTGCCGTCATGGGAGAAGCCGGTTTAGTGTTTCGATTATAACAACTTCTTTTATACCATAAAAGGATTCTTGACCCGTAATTCACCATAGCGTGCTCATACTGATCTTCTGCTTGAACGAGTTCTTCAAGGATAACTACTCCAGAACACATGCGAATTCACATGCTAGTCATTCAAGAGAACAAGTTCACCACCCGGTATCCTAACGAGCTGAAACAGAAAGAACAGGTTCCTCCCAAAAAACGAACTCTTGCCTGCAAGTGTTTTCATACAAAGTTCTTGCAAAGCCACCAACGTCTTGCTCTTGTCGATATGCGGCTATGACTTCTAGTACTTGCCTGCAAGAAACTCCAGCAAAATCGCTGCTTATTACAACTAATTTCACAAGCTGCACAAATCTGTCCACCTGGACCAGGTGAATCATCGCGCCAACGAAAGCCCACTAACAAATGTGCTGGACAAACAATAAAAATGTATCAAGCACAGCGATCAGGAAAGCACCTGATCTGACAGGGTTCATTTCGACCTTTCACAAGCGACTGAATGTCGTGTTTCTCTTTCTTCTTCGACGGCCAAGTGGTTTTGACATGCTTCACTCCAGCATGCGTGTTCTTGATGTCACAATAAGGAGAGTCCGTTTCGATCATCATCCTATCCACCGGAATCCCAGCCATCACTTCCAGATTCTCCACGGTCTTCAATGAGCAGCCATTGATACCTGCCGATGGGGTTCGAACAGACACGGCATGAGTTTTCATCAGCATTCTCAGACTCAACCTACTCCAGTTTTTCGAGGACTTGATCATCACCTCAAACTCAGGACAAAACAAACCTCTTCCAACGCCCATCAAGTATAGTGCATCTGACGCTGATTCGAGGACTTACCTATATAAAGATTAGGAATAGCCAGTAATTCATCCCTCTCTTCGCCAGTTCCAGTAAACGAATGCACCACACCTGCAGTAAATCTAGATAAACACAGCAATTGGTTAACGTTGTCGTTTGGTGCTACTAAGAGATTCTTGCCGTAAAGAAAAGAAAAAGAAAAAAAACGCATAACCACGTACGCACCTACCTGTGTTGATTGCGTTTCACGATGTTCACAAAGTCGGAAGCGGCAGCCCTCGAGTGAAGGAACAGAGGCAGCTTCGTTGTCTCCGCAATCTCGAACTGTCTTTCAAAATACCTGCACAACCGACGATTTCATCATGAGAGCAAACAATGACGGTGCTCTTGCTAATTGAAAAAGCTCCTGAAAACCTTCCACAACACATCTGGGGATATCTCCAGTCACAGCGAGCAAGATAACGTCATGAACACGATGTTACCGGCGCTGAGTCTCCGCTGGACAAAAGTTCAGGCGATCATAATCCAAGCCAAACTCACCAACAGCAACCACCTGTGATCCACATAATCGCATCAAATCCTACTTCCAAATGCGAAGTTGGCCTTTTGATTACCGACAAGGCTTCTCAGCAAGGTCGTGATCATCGCCCCACACAAACCTAAGCACAAATTAGAAGGAACAGCCAGAAAACATGGTAAATTAAGTTAAATTCTTTTCAGAAATTAGCACCTTTCCTCTCGCGATGCCATCTTTCGTGAGTTGCAGAAGATCCTGCACATGCTTCTCAGCGTCCCCACTCTTTTCAAATTCCTACAACATCGCAATGTCATCATGGTATCAGATTTTAGCTTCACTGGAATAGGATAATAACACACTGTCTAAGAGTTTGTGACCACGATGAAAACATCACAACGCAGTTCTAGATTTCAATTGATCGACTCAAGGTACTCGTGCACACTCTTCAAAGGCAACAACGGTACAAAACTTTAGAGAGAGAGAGAGAGAGAGAGAGAGAGAGAGAGAGCGTACCGAGCATCTGGTCGGGTGCACTCCAACGGTGCAGAATAGACGACCTACATGTCTTTCAAAGCTATAATGTCAAAGATACACATGCACGACGAATTACAACAAGAATCGGAAACGCCGATATTCTACAACTAACCTTTGAATGTCTAAGTTACAAAAAGACGTGTGAGAAATGCACTGCACATGTAATCGACACTCCGAAACCCTGCTTAGCATTGACAACACGCTCAAATTGCCATAAATACAGGATTCAGGGCGCTCTCAGAGCTGAAAATTGAGGTTTCTTTCACGCCACAAAATGTGGCATAAGCTAGACAGCGGGCATACCGTCTGTGTCGGCCAAAGACAAAGCTTCTCTCGACTCCTTCAGAGATCCTCCCGTCACCTGTTAGAGAAACTGCATTCATCAACATTCTGACCTCTCTGATGCGTATATACGTCCATACAAACAGCACCGACTCCAAGCTTCATAATCTTTATCTAGAAATCAAGAGCGTGCAAGGAGTTTTATCACATTATTGGTCTCACAATAATCCGAGTAACTCCTGCATCCCAAGCTCGTTGCAAGACGTGCACAAGATCTGGAGGATGGCACTGCTTGCCATGGTAGCTCCCGGCAAACATGCCATCTGACACATGTCATACCACACGAAGCAAGGAAAACGAAAATTCAGAAAAAAAGGATATTCACCATTGCGGCCCCGGCATTCATATGGCTGCGGAATCAAGTGTCTAGATTCCCAAAGCCCTCAACTCTGCAATGAATCTTTCTTAAGTAAAATATCACTTATTTCCTAAACAACCAAAGATGCACGGTTTTTGAAAATGGCAAACATAACTCAGATGCAAACAGATTTTGTAATCACCACAATCAGTGAAGAATGTAGCATGTCTTGGTCAAACACGACATGACCAAAACAAAACCCTCGAATGGCCATCTCACAGCTGGTAAAAGAAACATGAGACGGGAAATCACGTAGATGAGAGCAAAATCGAAAGAGCACCTGTGAGATTGGCTCCAATGTCTGCGAGGCAACATCCACACACGCACTCATGAAACGGTAAAAATCCACGTAACTCAAAATTCCAGACGCCATCAATTCTACACATTGCAATGCCGCCAAAATAGAGCAAATAGCTCTCCAAAACCTAAACTCTTGACAGCAGAATTAAGCGAATTCCGGATTTACTCCTTGTTACAGTAAAACCTCCACTACTCACCATTCTGCAATGAGCTCCAATTCGTAAAAAGCAACGGTAAAACAAAACACCTTTACTTGCACAAGCTTTTTTCTGAATCTTGGCTGACAAAAGAAACTCCAAATATGAATCGTTCGGGAACGGGTTTGACTAGGAATCAGCTCTGTCAAGCATTGTTCATTAAAAGATAATGGAAAGAGCGACAAATTTGAAATCTCAAAGGGCGGCGTACCGATAAGTTTGAGTAGCGGCATGGAATCCGAGTTTGTGGAGAGGCTCTCGCGGGATCCGAGTTTCAAATCGCCGCCCTCGCTCCTCAATGGAGACGTCGAACTGGCTGTGAGCGAGCTTGAGAGTTTCAGTTCTCTTGCCTTCTCTTGTATGGAAATGAAAGAGACGTCGGGTGTCTGTCCTCATCCAACCGTGGATGAACGACGTTCATCCATTACTGGTGTATCAAATGCTTGGAGACAACAGGGTAAGCTTATATCGGATGCAAACAGTGGGACAAATTAGATGCAAAACAATAAGGTTAATTAAATTCAAAGACTACGGTCCATCAAATCTGACAGTGGATACCTCAACATTTTCCTGTTATAAAGCATTGGGTGTCTGCCTGTCAAGGGAAATTCAAAATAAATGATGAACACCCGAAACTTGAAATTGCCCATTATGAAGCATCGGGTAGTCGGGTACTTGCCCAGCACCGGAAATTTTTAATTCAAAAATGGATAAAGGAAAGTCACGGAAAGGAGGGTGGATAGTCACCAAAATTTGAGGGGGGGAGTGAGAGGAAAATAGATGGAAACAACTTCAAACAAGTGAAAAAGAAAAGCAAGGAAAGGGACAAGGTGGAAGATTGATAGCAAAATGATAGAAATAGTAACTAGTTGAGGTAGACACACCCATTCCCACCGCTTCCCAATTTCCCACCTTATTATTGAGGTGTTCATTGTTCACTCTTGAACCCAAAGTGGAACAATGAACACTGCTTGCACAAGCAAATTTTGTCACATGTCAGTTGTTGAACTGCTTTGAGATAGTTGGGATTGGGACCGTCAAGTGCCATTATAGGAACACATCCAAGTAGTATCAAGGTTAGTTTACAGTTGCTAACAGGGACCTATGAGCTACAACTTTGTCATTTATTATAAAATAATCTACATTACTTTTTCCGCAAAAATTACATTCCATGATAACTTGTTGAAAGATCAACCCTATGGATTTTTTTCCAAAATTTTCTAAAACCTTGAGGTACCTCCAAACCCTTAAACAGTCAGGTATGGGTGTGTCTACCTTAGATAACGCAAAGCATGGCTAAAGCGTATTTGTAACAAGTAACGTTTGTGTGCATTTCCTTATTTAGAAAGAAGATTTTAAATTGAATATATTAATTAAGAACATAAAAAGAATCATCGACAGTAGACTGGTAATTGTGGCATAATTGTAATACAGATTGTCTAACATAGTGCAAATTCTAACTTTTAAGTGTTGAAAGTCAAATTTGAATGTAAATTAAAATGCACATTTATAAAGCTCAATATGGGTCATTTAACATGGTGTGTGACAACAATCCAAGAATCGTATATATGTGATATAATACCACATGAAACACATACATGAAAATATTATGTATGTACATTATAATTATAATTATTTTTCTACTTTTCTAAAAAGAGGACTTGATATTGCAAGCAGTAAATCTATAGAAAACTTTATTGCTTTTTAGTTCTGAAAGAACAAATGTAACAAAAAGACATAATAATATACATATGAAAAGGTACTAATAATGTTTCTTCAAACTTGCATCAAGAGTCACGTGTGAATTTTGTTATACGACCATTTGGTTTTTATTCAACTATTTGTTGTTTATTTACAAATATTTTCTTTGGCGCTACAACAAAGAGAATAATTGTTTGTTACTTTGTGTCTACAAGTTTTGATTGAATACTTAATTTCTTTATATAGGCTCTAGATATTGCCCCATTTTGCAAAATTGATTACCAACATGAAGATCTATGGCATGTGGTATTCCAATGCCACTGGTAGAGTGTTGGCAACTTTGTATGAAAAAGAAGTTGATTTTGAAATGGTTCCTGTGGATATCATGAAAGGAGAACAAAAAAAGCCTGAATATCTCACCATGCAGGTATACCGTAAATTTCAAATCTTCAACTTTTTTAAAATAGATTCCTATTAGCATAAATGTATATGATGAACTGCATAAACTTTGATAATTTTGACACCATAAAATAAAAATTAACTAGTCACATTCAATAAATTGGGAAATTTTGAAGATCTAAATATGAAATTAACTTTCACCACTGCTTAATGTCAAGTTCCACGACCATGTTTGTTTGCTATTTACAACTCAATATAATCAAAATTAAGATAAGCCTCCATGTTTTGTAAAACAATTGAACGCAAAGCTACTTTTAAGGATCACATAAATGATTTGCATTCTATCTAATATTAATTGCCAATAGTTCCAAAAAATGAGCAATGTTCAGATTAATTGGATATGGTGGAATTAGGCATATTTACTCTTGTTTCCTATATAAATATTGTAAATTTAATGTAGATTGTATTGTTCACCACACATCATGTACTATCAACAAAAACACAAATTCAGAGTATCTTTGAAACAAACAAAAAATGAAATTCTCCACTCACATTTTCTGGGGTTAATAAATATTATGTTACCAACATAAACTCTTCCTAAGAAAACCAATATAACACCTTGATATCATTTTTTGACGAGTAATGAATTTCAAATGATGAACTTTCGATTATTTGTTGCAGCCATTTGGTCAAATTCCTGTCCTTGAAGATGAAGACCTTAAATTATATGGTATTAGGACTATTTTGTATGTTTAAAATGTTAAGTTTGTTCTTAATAAATTCATTGTCTCAATATTTAACAGATACTAAATATACTTATATATACATATTTATTTATGGGAAAATTTCATGGATGCCCTTCAAGTTTGTTATATCTATATACGTATCCTTAAAGTTATCCATATTTGTATAGATAAACCTAGTTTTTCAGAAATTGCACAAATATTCCTAAACCATAATTTTTAGGTGTTTGTTTTATTGTGCATGTCATTTTCTTTTCCCTTTGTGTGCAAGTTGTTTCCTTTTTGTTCAATTGCACTTCTTGCTTCAAACATTGGTCACAAAGGAAGTAATGTGCACAACAAAAAAAATACATGAAAATCATGATCTAAGGATACTTGTGCAATTTCTGAAAAACCAGGCGTTTCTATGTAAATATGGCAAACTTCAAGGGTATCCATGAAATTTTCCCTTTATTTATATATTTGTTATTTGCTGTTCTTTTTGACAATTCTTATAAGGTAGGAGCACCCATCATCATGAGGGTCTCCATAAGCGTGTCCTCTAAAATCTTGAAATATTTGTGGAAGTAGATAAATGTAATGATAAAAATGTACAACATGTGAACATGAAATTTTAAAAGTGGTTATGGGTGCAATGGCAGTTTGCTGTTTAAAAATTCACAACTTATTCTCTTAGTATCCAAATAATAAATTCAAAAGTGCAAACTCATTATTTTTCTCTTGCTAATATGATCCTATAATTTGCTAGACGTTTACTAATAGTCATCATGTTCAAAACCCTTAAACTCATGCTTATGGGTGCTCCTACCGTACACTGTGTGTGGATGCAGAGTCACGTGCGTGCATGAGGTATGTTTGTGAAAAGTTCCCGGACAAAGGCACTAAATTGTATGGTACAACTTTGAAGGAAAAAGCTATGGTGGAGCAGTGGCTGGAAATTGAGAGCCAAGAATGCATAGGGCCCATGCTTGACCTTGTAAACCAAATATTATTTGGCCCTTTATTTCATGGAAAAATGGCTGATGCTGGGGCAGTGAAGGTCCTTGTGGAGAAGCTTGGTAAAGTTCTTGATGTTTATGATGCTCAATTGTCTAAATTTAAATATTTGGCTGGCGATTTCATTAGCCTAGCTGATATTTCCCACTTGCCAGTTTGTAACTATTATTTCAACATTGCTTCGCAACATGAATTATTGAAAACAAGGAAATATGTTAATGGATGGTGGCAAGACATTTCTAATCGTCCTTCATGGAAAAAAGTAGTTGAAAAGTCCATGCCTTATGTTGAAGCTTGGAAAGCAGCCATGAAATAAAAAAACTTTTGGGACCAGATTTTATTTTTAAGTCATAGATATCTTGTTTAGGGTTGAATTGTGTTTATTTAACCTAAATTGATTTTATTTGCAACTTGATTTAAAAGAACATTTGATGTAACAATCTATGATAGGTATTCATAGAATGAATATTCGATCTCAAGTACTACTAGTAGCTTATATATGAGTTCAGGTTCATTGAACATTGAAACACACAGGTAGATCAATTTCTTCAGCCCGGTTATTAAATTTTCAAACTAACTCATTGAATAGCAAGTTAAAAAGGTGATTACAATATTTAAACTTTAAGTGTGTTCCTCTAACATTCAAGGGTGCATGTATGTTTTTTTGGTATTATGCAAGCCATTTGTAATTAAATAAAGTTTCAAAACAAATCGGTGTTTTGTAATTATTACATTAAATTTTAAGTTTTTAGCACAATCTTGTAGAAATTATATTGAAATGTTTAAGAAAACAGAAAACTGAGAGCTTTCAAGATACATCAACTGACATCCTTGGAATAACCAAAATTATACACTGTTTTATGCAAGTTATGTTTTTTAGTTTGAATATACTGACAGTTTGTTTTAACCCGTAAAGGACCAAAGTCCCCTGGGGACAAATGGGATTTTGGGCATGTATCTATGGCTAATCTACTTTTTGTGATTTTTTGAAACTTTTATTGAAGGTGGGGAATTCAAAAATCTACATTGGGTATTTAATTTTTTCTTCATTTTAACATTTATTGAAGAAGTTATGCATGAATTTATGAAAAAATGGTGTTCAAGGGGTAGCCAAAAACTTCTTTAAAAATTTCATTTTTTTTCAATTAAAAACTTGAAATAGGTTCTTTAGACTTATATAGACGTGGGGAGCTTTGAATCATTCAATTCTAATTGATGAGATGAAAGTTATGAGGAGTTTTTGTTTACAAGCAGTTCTAGATTCTCTACTCTAAATAAACTTTGATCTCCTTTATTTTACTCAATTTTCAATGTTTTGGAAAAAACACAAAACCAAAGGATGTAGATTTTTTATCTTATAACCGTCGGGATTTGCATTTTTCATTTTTATAATTAAATTCTTAACAACTCAATGTTTTGACTCATTCTCTACTTCTTTTACTTACTATTTTTTCCCATGTGTTGTATAGTTCCAATTGATTTGAAAATTCTCCCACACATACCTAACTTGGTCTCCTACATGGGAAAAATAAACCTCAACTTTGTGTAGAGTACTTTTTTTGATCTAAGAGTGGTCAAAGACTTTTGAAATTTCTGGGCAGCGGCAAAAAAAACTCATTTCTGCAATTCAGATGTAAATATCTCACTCATTTTTTTGTAGATTGAGCTGAATTTTTAACCATGGGTACCTCTTGTAGTCTATTGTTAGATCTTACAATTGAATTCTTGTAAAAAACACTTTTTCTTACCATTATACTTGCTTCCCAAAAGTAGCAGTTTTTTGAGTTTTTCACAAAAAAAATGGCTTGGTCCTTTAGGGGTTAAAAACTTGTTTCTTTTGCGTTCAATCCGTTTTGCACTAGACTCTAGAAAAATCACTGCCTATGCAAGGTGACCACTTAAAAATAAATGTTTCTTGTTTTGTGGAATAAGGTCATAAGCCAATTTATTAAACATATGAGTCACAGAATAACAACAATAATTTATTATTATTTTAGTCCATTGCAACCTGAGATTTTGTTAAGAAGTCTCAAAGATATTAATCTCAAACATTCCATAGTTCTTATTTTAATTATTTGGATATTCAGCCCAGCTGGTTTAGTTTGTTTTTTGTGATTTTTATAACGATTTCAAGTTGATAATATTGTAAATTGATGTTTTAAAAGAACATATATATGGATTTTGTTTGTTGGTCAAAACTTATAAGACTTTTTCCATACCAAAAAAATCGAAGAACCAAAAGTTCAACCAAAAGAACTCTCATCGGTGAGGTGAAAGATATGACGGTTTAAATATTGCAGTCAATCTTGGCAAAATCAAAAAGGAAAAAAAATAAAAAAAATGAAGAGAAGCATCCGTTAATATATTATATTTTGATTTCTATGAGAAAATAAAGTACCAAATTATGAGAAATTAGCTTACTATAAAGAATTCTAATAACACCATATTAAATAAATTGGGATAACAATACATTTTTGGATTTCATTATTTTTGTCATTATATACAATTTAGCATATTTCAAAAGAACAAGCATGCATTTTCTTGTACAATAGTGAAGTCTCACTAATTACCTCCAAAAATTTCAAATAATTACAACTTTGAGCTATAATTATGCCTACATGTACGGTACCCAAAAGGAAGAGTATATAAGTCCCTCTCATGACATCCATAAAAGTTGGTATAATAAAGAATATGATTGGCATTTTATCCTCAGATTTTTTGTATGTGAACCTTGTGCAATCATGATCAAGCATATTAAATTTCAGTTACTAAAAATCAAAATCCTATTTTTGGTAAATTTTTGTGTGTCAAAATCATGGTTTTACAAGAAAATAGATTAAAAAAAATTGGTGATGAATTTTTGAGATTTGGTTGCATGGATATGTAGGAGACATCCATATGCACACTTTTGTTTCAAACAAACATTTCCAAAAAAATCCAAATTTTTTCTATAGAGATTTTAATGTTAGGGTGATTATGACCAAATTTAGTAAAATATATATTTCTATAAGGAAACTTAATTTTGTTATTTGACTCATACATTGTGATTAAGTTTGTACCTTTAAACATCATGATATGTTTATTTTGCCAAAAACTAATTTATTTATAGTACAAATTTCTTTAAATCTTATAGGAGGGACTTGTATACTCTTTCTTTAAGGTACTGTACTGTATGCAAGATTAAGGTGGAGTACAAAATGATCCCTCCTTTTTTCCCATTTTACCTAATATGGTGTTTAATGGAATTAAGATTTCCTTGTTACATTGAAATTTGTTTGGCAATCTAGTAACTCAGTTTTTCATTAATAACCTTGTTTTAGCGTGTACTTTTCCAAAAAACATTATACTTCTTGACCTGATTTCATCTTTTAGGCTTTACTCATTATTTATAAAACTGCTCGTACATTGATTAACCCCTAGAGGACCAAGCCCATTTTTCTGAGAAAATCACTGAAAACCGCCACTTTTGGGAAAATGAGTACAAAGGTAGGAAAAAAGGTTTTTTTTGAAAGTTCATCTGTAGGATTTTGCCCTAGACTATGGGAAGTACTTGTGGAAAAAAAGTCAGCTAATTTTAGATGTTGAGGAGTGAGTTATTGACATCCAAATTGCAAAAAAAAGTTTTTTTCCCTATTGCCCAAAAAATTTCAAAAGCCTTTGATTGCTCCAATATCAAAAAAGTTGCTCTATGCAAAGTTGAGGTTTATTTTTTCCATGTTGAAGACAAAGTTAGGTATGTGTGGGAGAATTTTCAAATGAATTAGAAGTGTGGATCAAACCTTGTAAAATATTGCAATGTTGTAAGGCCTTGAAATTTGCATATACACTATACAAGATTGGAGGATTTATGTAAAATTGAGAAATATGAGTTACTTTGATCCAAATGGTGGAAAAGAAGGAATTTTAGTCTAATACAACTTGGAGACAAAAAAGTCAAAAAAACAATTAAAGCTCCAAATTTAACAAGGGGCAAAAAGAATGGAAGTTTGGGAGTTCCATACAAACTAAAACTTCTCACTCATCAATCAGAATTGAATGATTCAAAGCTTTCCACATGTATAAAAATTTAAAGAATCAATTTCAGTTTTTTTTTTTTTTTTTTTCAACCCAAATTGCTCATCCTCCACTGCTTTTTGACATTCATGCATAACTTCTTCAATAAATGTCAAAATGAAGAAAAAAATAAATGTGCACGTACATCTTTAAATTCCCCACCTCAAAAGTTTCAAAAATTTATAAAAACTGGTTTAGTCATAGGTTCATGCCCAAGGTCCATTTGTCCCCTGAGGGGATAGTTGGTCCTTTAGGGGTTAATTTCAAATGTCAAATTTAATAAAGTAGTTGAAGATTTTCAACTCTTCTTCAAAGTTCTTATAATTCAATCACTCTAGTCAACTTAGAAGAAAAAAAAATTAAAGATGTTTCTGTGTATAAACCAACAATTTGATTCTAAATGTGGCATCAAAAATATAATGGTATTTTGGTTTTGTTATTTGGATTGAGGGTGGTCATTTTGTAACAGCTTTTGGTGTAATCCGATTGCGTAAATTTTGGGATTAATTCAAAATGATATTTCATTGTATAAAAAAATAAAAAAATAAAAAAATCTTAGTCACCACAAACTTACTTAACATTTTGATTAACTACACCAAATACTGCATTTAGGTTGCCCCACACTAATTCTCATATCTTATTCTTCTATTGCTGTAAAAAAGATTTCCATCACTAATTACTGCATTTTTTTTTAAAGGTCTTGCAACCACTACAAAGTTGCCAAAAAATAAATTAACAACATTCAAGTTGTAGACCATGTGAAATCCAAACATGATCAACATATAGTCTGAGGCAACCTAAATGCATTATTTGGTGTAGAATATCTGGAATGAAAATTGGATTGAATCTTTGATTATGTTTCCATGAATCCAAATATAAAACAAAGAAGTGGAAATTACAAAGAAAACTAAAAATATTTTTTTACACAAAGTTTCTAGTGTTAACCCTTAAAGGATGAGGCTACTATAATACATAGTATGTATGTCGCCGTATAATTGACATTTGCTACCAACAAAAAGTTTTAATTTGGGATCTTGACTACCTCACTAGAACAATATTGATCTATATTTTAACTTTTTTGTTGATCTCAAATGTAATAAAGGTGTGAATGCACTCCAAATACAAGAAAAATACACCATATTGTACTAGTCGCAAAGGGCTGCCTTGTCCTTTAGGGGTTAAACTCATGTCAATCCATGCAGTTCAGACGTCTTGCAAATTGTGTTCTTGCACTAGGTTACGTTGATTTGATGATTGAAACATAAGCTTCTTAAATCAATAAATCAAGAAAGATACAACCTTACAAGTCGAAATAAAATAAAATGGAATTATTTAGGTCTAATGTTGCAGAAGTGCTCCAAAATTATTGAAAGTTGATTTTAAAGTGATTTTCTTACAAAAATGCTTGGACAATAATGGTACTACTCTCAAATTCCGCAATAAATAAAATAAAATAGCATGTGTTGAATTTTTCTGGATTATTAGTATTTGAATGAAATTTTTTGAATATGGATGAAACGTGTTGAATTTTTATCTAATTAAAAACTTTGCAATTAGTAATAACTTCCTGCAACTTCCAACATTTTAATCTTATTAGAAGTCACTAATGTAAGTGACACTTTCAAGTTACTGATTTTGTTACTGATTTTGGATGTGCTACCAAAATCCAATTCCAACCATTAAAAACATCAAGGAACATATGTTTAGAGTAATGGTAGTTGGTTGGTCTTTGCAAAAACAACCCAAGTGGAGGAAATTTTTCTCAACTCTTTATAGAACACCCAACCAAAATTTGGTTTGGGACAGTGGTTTTTGGCATATAGAGTAAAATTACTAGACAATTTGGAAGTTCGTTTTGAAGAACATTTGTGATCATAAGAATTTTGCATCCAATCAAAAAACAATAACTAAAACAGGTTTGTGAGTTGTTAAAGAATGGTGTTTATACAATATAGCCTCAAAATATGTATCCGTATTTGGTCAAAGATGGATAAAAGCAACAACACAATACATCAAATATCCAAAAAGAATGCCACGTTTTAATTGTGCAATCCTAAAAAAAGTCAAATTGCTTAAGAAATACATTTGTTATTGGTTTACTATATTATAGCACTATAATTGTAGTTTTTGAAAATCTATTGAAATCTATCATTTCATCTTTAAATTTGTCATCTTGCATTTAAGGCCAATTCTTGATTGTTTTCATCAACTAGATTTTCCATAGCACTTACCAAATTTCTTGTAAAATAAGTGGGATTTTTATCCATTTTTGTTCACTTAGCTACACCTTGTGATTGCTATTTTTATCCATTTTATGTGAAACTAGTCTCATTGAAAAGGTGGGAAACCTTGATTTCTAGAAATATAAGACTCTCCTCAAGCGAAGCTTGTATGAAGCAATAAGATCCAAAACTGTACAAGAACAAAAACTAGAGGTTTTTCACTTACAACTCACTCAATCATTATGATACTTCACCTCCAATGGTAGATCTAGTAGAAATCTTGACACTTTACAATAAACAAGATGTTCTTCATATTTGTAAGGTTGGATTATTAAAATTGGGTCTATATTTTGATTCAATTACACATTTAAATTTTTTGTCCAAATTTCTAATGGATTTTGTGAAAATGGGTGTGGTCTTTAAAGGATGCTTAAAGAAGCCTCTATCATTTAGCGCCGAGGCCATATTCACTCAAATCCATACCCTTGTGTACTTAGTCCAATAAAAATATTACCTAAGTAGAATCAAATAGCTTAAATTTTGTTTGAGTGGTAGTAGACACATGCTTGAAGATACATGAAAAAGTACAAGTCCTTTGATTTTACCATTAACCCTTGAACACCGAAGGGGACAATTTCCATCCCCAGGAATACACGGGGCCATGTACCCACGGTCACACCCCCGGTGTTCAAGGGTTAAGAAGAGGATAAGAGTCAAACGTGGACATTTTTCAAAACCAAGAGGCCATATTTTGGCCCCTTGGGCGCTCAGGGGTTAAATGCTGTGTTAGTATCAAGAGTATACAAGGTAAAGCTCACTCAACTTACGATGCATTATGTTTAATAAGGCCATTACTTTACACAGTAGGATGGGAGTGCCATGAGAGTATTTTGAAGGGCCTGCAACACATGTCATCCATGCTTGAAGTGTGTCATACCCTCACAGGGCGACTTTGGAGATACACTCATGTCATGCTTGTTCCAAAGGAGTAGGTATCTCATGGTTGTTTGAATGCTACGTTAAATTTATGGTTATGTGAACATACTTTCAATCAATCAATCTAAAATTTGCAGTAATTGAACATCGATTTCGCCATACCCTATGGATAAACTGAACCGAAAGTAGCTTGAAAAAGTAAAAAATTTATTAATTATGAATGATCAGCTTTGAAGCTGATTGTAGTTGAAAGTAGGAGGAACTCAAGTAGGGCTGAAGGTAAAAGAGGAAGCTTGATCAAGTTTGAAAGTAGAGCAGGTCCCGCCAAGTTTAAGTTATCTAGTTGAAGTTACGAAACGGGTGATTCCAAGCTAGATGAGTGAGCCCAATTTGATAAGAGCAAAATCGACACACTCATATTTTACTTGCATACTACATTGTGTTGCAACCAAGTTTAGTTCTTTCGTTGAGAATTTGAAACAAGACCAAGGGTTTGCGGAGATTAAGACCACACAAAAAAAGCCAGAATATGTAAAAAACACCAAAATGGTCATGAGCTAAGTCAATGGTTTCACATATAACTATGAATAGAGTGCACATGAGGACGAGGAAGTACCTGAAAGGTTCAAACTTGAAGCTGTTCCTGCACAGAAGTAACAACAGACAGCCAAGCGAAGACCTAAAATTGATGACCATCCAGAGGTGGATTTCATACTAAAACTCAAATACAAATTTACAGAGGCCAATAAAGTCTTCCCTCCTAAAACCTGGTCTGAGTACAAATTCTTACAAAGGGCTAGCCCTGGAGTATTAAAAAGGGGGGTTGGGGGGGAGGGGAGAAGGGCTCAAGCTGTACCAGCGACCTCGCAAGGTTCAGGATTTATCACTCGTGTGTGGCCATGAAGGGGGGTCTTCGGCCTCTGGTCTGCCAGAGGAGATAAGAACGACACTGCTGGCTGCTGCCAATAACTGAAAAATTATAAGCAACTTCAGGAAGAAAACAGTCGAAGCGGAGATTTGCAAAGACCTACTTTCTATGTACAGTCCGGCCACTGCGGCTTGTGCTGCTACCAGACCCTGCCGTGGGAGAGATCTGGTTCTGAAGTGCAGCCAACTCACGAACACGCGCTAGAATCGGAGCAGGGATGGCTGCCGTGAACTGCTTTTTCCTCTCTCCCTGCAAGCAACCCCACCGCACCAACAACAACAACGTCACCAAATCTAGCCCCTCAATCACCAAAGGACGAAAAGCTATACTGCTGATAGAGTGAAAAACTATGCTGCTGATAGGGTCAACGTTTCTATCACTACAACCAGTGATTGCATTCCTGGTCAAAAAAGAAACAAAATCAGACAAAAGCATTTCACTACCAAATGTACGCAGGAGGTAGTCACACACCAGAGTCATCACAAGAAAAAAGAGGAGAGTAAACATATGCACCTGCTTGGCTGGGTGAAGCTGAGCCCGACTTGCTCGTAACAGGTTGCGCCACTTGTCCTGCACGACAAGGACAATGGTAAATAATGTACCTTTGGAAAAGAACTTTCTGGATTTCTCTCAATAACACAAAAAAGCGCATTGTGAAATCCAAGTGCGCAACCTATACCCGTGGGGCTCTGCTTTAGCTGCCAAAGCTCTTTACAAAAGCACAAATTTCCAAAAACAAGAAAAAGGAGAAGGTATGAGACAAGAGCGAAGAGAAAGGAACACACGCAAGGCCGACTGCGTGAGCAGAACGGTAGTAGTAGTAGTATTAGTAGTAGTAGTGGTAGTGGAAGTGGTGGTGGCGGTGCCCACTAAGAGAAACAAAAAAACTAACCTTCAAATCAACAGCAGTCCTATACCCGACATTGGAGAAAGCTAGCTTCTTGATATCGGCCCATTTCCCCCCACCACAGCGTGCCACACCCTCGACCAACGTCATGACTTCCCGCAAAGTCCACGGCCGGTGGTGTTTCCGGCGGGTGCCACCATTGGCAGTGGGCACAGTTGCAATGGGCTGTTCATGTTCGGGTCTGCTATCTAGAGGCAAGGGTTGCAGGATTGATGAAGGGTCAAATGGCACGACTGGCAATAAAACGGACGCTCGGTCCCCAGCTCCTCCATTCAACTCATCCTGAACAGACAACCCCCTTGCCCACGTTCAGCGTTATCCACACCCCTCGTCTGTGCCACATCCTCACGAGCTGTCGTCAAGACCAAACTCTGGCGAAATGGAAAATAAATAAAAATTTGCTTCTTCCTGATGGTGGTGGTGGTGGTGGCTCTCACCACCCAACCTTCGTCCCTACCCCACCCCCACTTCCAAACGAAAAAAAAACATCTCTCTAAAAAGAACGCCAGAAGAAACAAAGAAGAAAACCAAAGGCACACAGCTGCGGGCGGGCAGGCTAGTGGCCCAGGACCTGGCTACCACTATCAACATCTGTGATGGATGGATGGATGGATGGATGGGTGGATAGATGTTTCACCTTGCGTACTGCCCCTTCCATGTCTGGTCGTGTGGCGCGCGCGGAGTGAGCCATTTTCACTAGCTTTGCAGCTCTCCCTTCACCCTTGCGTTTCTGTACACACAACACAACGAATCCCAGGAAAGGTTTGAGTTTCAACGGTTTTTTTGATGATGCCCAGGAGAGTCTTGCATACGAAAACTCTACCAAAAGGGAAGGCAAACAACAAGTCCCCATAGAAGCCACTAAACAACAGCTACAAAACACTCAGTACCGTGATACCGCCAACAAGTTTGAGTCGCTGCGCTGAGGAAGCATTCTTGCTGGGAGCGTTCCGCAAAGTGGCTCCTCTGAGGGTGCCATGGCGTCCAAAATTTGTATCGGCAGGACCGTCTGTTTCCACGGTTCGCCAAGAGAAGTTTGCAGAGGAGTCCAGACCGTTTCCTTCAGACTCCCCATATGGTGACCTAATGTCACCACCGCCAGAAGCTCCCTCGGCCTCCTCTTCAATGTATTTTCGGTTCGGTTTTCGCTGCCTTTTCCCACCGACTGGCTCTCCTGTAGTAGTAGATCAAGGAGCATCTTTTTGTGTTAGATAGATGAGTGAGGATGTCTGTAATTGACGAAGAAAAGGAAGAATAGCAACGTACGCAGTAAAATTCTGCTACAACCACATGAGGAGGCCGGGATACTACTACTACACTCTACTACTACTACTACTGCTACTGCTAATACTATAACTACTACTACTAGTCCAGAACAACGCAAGGAAGGTGAAAGGGACACACCAGTATTGACTACCTCGCCGTAGAGGGCTATTTGACCACGAGCAGCACCTGAACTATTAATGCTTCCAGTATTAAAGACATCAAATCTACCACTTGTGGACACAAGGGCTGGAGCAGTCATTCCGTGTTCAGAGCCTTTACCCTCCAGCCCATTCCACGCCGAATCCTTCTGGAATTCAGCCCCATTGCCTTCCTGCGCATTGGCGTCATTGGCAGCGCCTCTCCCAGTGGCTCCCCCACTGGAGGGGCTCACGAAGGGAAGCGGCTGCTCAGCCTGACTGCCTTGGTCCAACCTAGTTTTCAGCCTGCTTGGAACTTGCGACTTGAAAGCAGCGTCCCGCTGTCTCAACCACCCGGAGGAGATTTGACGCTTCAGCCAATGCTTGTCTTTCACAGACGTTTCACGGCCATAAGTGGTGCGAAATGCCTCGTGCAGCTCACGTATGGAGAGATTGTCAAGCGAAACGTCGTCTTGCGGGGCAGTAATCATCCCCGCAGCTAACGACGCCGGCGACGCCACTTTGCTGACAGTCCTCGTGAATGGCTTCTGTGTCACTGCAGTTCTCGCCCTGTGCGTGCTTGCCGACCGCACAAAACTGCGATGGGATCCCCATCCAGACGTCACTCGTGGTGACACGGCAGTGACTTCTTTCGTAGGCGTCACTGCAGGCTCTCCGCTGCTTGAGCTCAGAGCTGGTTGCCCTCCGTCACCAGCATCGTCCCCAGCGTCATCCCCTGCTTCATCGCCAGCTTCGAAGTCGAAGTATTTTGGATTAGGCCGGCGGTGTCTCTTGTCTCCACTTCCATCACCCGCACTCAAGTAAGGCGACACGTTGTCTTCATGCCCCAGATCGTTCCCTGCTGCGTCTCTGTCCGCAGCAGCCAACCGCCGCTGCTCCTTTGCAGCATCTACGTCTATTAACATGGAATCCAACACCTACACACAACCACTGGCAAAGTTAATACACACAAAAAGCTGAAGGAAAAAAAATCTAGAACCCTCAGACCCACACAAGAGGTCAGTCAAGTTCCCTGATGGCTTTCTCTGCCTCGAATTGAGTCGATTAACCGTTCCCACGCCTAAGCTAAGTTGCTCACAAAAAAATTTGCAGGGTAAACGTCAACGCCTGTACGTTATAGAGCTGCAAAGTCGTACATAATAGTAAGACTAATGAAGCCCTATTTCGTAAATACAGGGGCCTTCAAAATTTGAAGTGATTTCTCATGGACATACCCGTCAGTGACCAAAACTTCAAAAGCATGACAAGGCACGGGACGCTTTTGAGACCCAAGAGCAGTGCCCTAATCTTTTCAGCTGCGTCATTTCTATAAAACGGAGTACAAGATGCTCAACGTGGTGGGTTGATTCATACCTGCAGCCGGGCTCTCAGCTTCTGTCGTTGAGCAGCAAGATCTTCCAAGGGCACTGCCATACCAGGTGAAACATATTCAGTCCAGAAGAAAGTGAGTCTGGTTAAAATACGAACCAGATAGAGAGGATACCGTATCAGGTAGATACAGTGTACAGGCCACATCCAATTTGGAGCTGATGCTCTCAAACACTGAGAGTAGGTTGCCACACCATCAGGAGGCAACAAATTGAATAAACCAAGGCAGTTCAAGTGGCACTGACGCCCATTGAGTTCTCAGTAAAATGAAACCATGCTCTCGTTACAAATGCAGTGAGAGGAAAGACTTGTAGATAATTCCTGGAGTTGGGGCGCAAGGGTCTTACTGTTATGGTCTTGCTCCTCTTCATCTGAGTCAAACTCATTTCCTTCGTCCTCGTCGTCCTCTTCGTCCTCTTCTTCCTCATCTTCGCCTGCATCGCTGCCATCGGGCTGGAAGGAAGAAAGACCGTTGCCGGACCCACTAACTAACGACTGGAAGACTTCATCCTCAGTAGCTGGAAGAACTGAGCCATCATCTCCAACCTGCAAGAACAAGCCTTTTTGAAGAATCTAAGAAGACAGGCATGAAAGCCAGCTGCAAGTAGCTTGAAAATCCAAACAGAAAGCATTTGCACGTTACTCTGAACTAAAAACCAAGTAACCAAAACGTCAAGAATCATGGTTTTTATGTCAACTCCTACTCGAATGCAAGCGAGCAAAGTATGTATACTAAACTACTCAGTCCTGAAACAGCTTAAGTTGAAGAGTTGTTTATTTAGTGAGTAAACTCTGGTTTTCGTTAACAACTCGTATTATCCTCAAAAAAAAGGTATTTAAAAAGGGGTATGGAATGGATGGTGTACCTTGACCAGCTTGTAGACCATGCGATCATCAACGCTGGGTTTGCTAGCTGCTGGTGCTGCTGCTGGAGACCCCTCTCGCATGGGGGAGGGGGCGGGCTTGGTCTCGCTCGCATCCTCTGTAGCCTCCAGCATCGCCACCGGGATATCCATGCTTCAAGGTTCGGCGTCACATGAACCACAGTCTGTAAAGCGAACAAGCTTTTAAGTTAAAGACATGCTTACTGCAATTCGCAAAAGAGAGTAGGGCGACTAAAAGGAAGGGCTAAAAGAGTTGGTCGTCACTAGGATTGCGTGATAAGATTAACCTGCAGCCTATCTTTTTTTCTTCCCAATTCGACTGCTAAATAAGTTGAGCCTGTGAGATTATACTAAAGAGAATTGGTTCAAGACTCTTCGAGTCCCCTTAAAGATCTACCTCTACAAGAAAAAAACGCCCTAACAGTTTCCAAAACTCTGCTCTCATGCTCTTAATCAATCCTGGCAAACCTAGAAGCGATACGTCCCGGGGGTAAGAGCAGGCCAAACAAGAAAGACCCAATGCGCCAGAGCTCCTAACGCAAGCCCACTTTTGTCAATGGAGCCAGATCTTGGGGGAGCAGTACACCATCCCTCACGGATCAAATCACAACGTCGTTTCTTCTTCTACAACATTTTTTGTTGGCGTATTTCACAAGGTTTGCCTTGGAGAGGGGGAAGAAGTCTTTTACACGAAAGTCAAATGCTCGGGAGCTGCTGCTTCCAAGGTATCATGGGTGCTTTTTAAGAGGAAAAATCCCAACACTACTACAGAAAGCCTTCTCACCAAAAATGAAGAAAACCAACAAAAAATAAAAAAATAAAAAAAATAAAAAAACTCCTACTACTACTCGTACCTCGCTTTTCTTTGCAAAATTTTCTTAAGTATATCCCTATTTCTCCCCTCAAATAGCACAATTGCGACATACCCAATACCACTCCGAACCCATCCGCGAAAAAATCTATCACGGAAAAAAAAAACAAAGAAGCAAAAGTGCAACCCAAAATCGGTAAAAAAAAAGAGGGCTGGCAAGGCAAGCAAGGGGGGCGAATATTCGCTGAGTGAGTGAGAGTGGGTTGTTTGTTTTATTTACCCAAAAGAACGAGAATGCAAAGAAATTGGTTCGTCCACTGCAGCAAATCGGCGAGCGCGCGCAAGCTTGAGAATAATCCAGCAACTCCAACAACGCAGAAACGCAGCAATCTGCGTAAAATTCAGGTCGTGGAGGCGACCGAGGCCCCTGGCAAGTCGCAGATTTGAGGGGGGGCGGGGGTGCGAGAGAGACGACACAGGGTCATCCGAGGGACCGGGCGGGGGCGAGGGAGCGCGAGAGGAGCAGTAGCAGCAGCAATCCGTGCGATGCTTCCATGATCTCGCCGCGAGCAAAAAACGTGATGCAGAGCACCAACCCAACTTAGGAGGGAGGCAGAGACGGAGCTGTGCAATCGACGGGCGGGGGGTGGACACTGACGCCCCGCGAGCGCTGCTGGCCCTCGATTGCGCCCGAGCCCGCATCTACGGTTCACGCTCCTCGGCGTCAGTCCCCCCTTCCCCTTCCCCTTCCCCTTCCCCTTCCCCTTCCCCTTCCCCTTCCCCTTCCCCTTCCCCTTCCCCTTCCCCTTCCCCTTCCCCTTCCCCTTCCCCTTCCCTTCCCCTTCCCCTTGCCTGCCTGCGTCCTGACGCCCGCTGACGGCCGCGTTGGGTGCCGAGAATAGCCGCGACGTCGCGTTGCGTCCGTCGCGGCGGCCGTGCGGGCGGTAGCCAGTCTCCGTTGCCCACCTCCGGTCCAGGCCCCTCAAACCGTGGGATTCATTTTCTCTGCTCGCCCTAAATTTAGGTGCCAACGTGACGTGCCTACCCCTCAACGTACTTTTTATTATTATTTTTCACACCCCTCCCCCGGGCCCTGCACGGCTATTCGAGCTAACATTATTCAACAAGTCAAGTCATGACGTTCCCATAATAATATACAGCTCTAACCAGTCAAAATGTTTTTGCAACTTGTCATACTCTTCACTCTTAGTATCAAAATGTCTCGCAGCTTGCCATACTCTTCAATCTTAGTGGCACGTTTCACTAAGGGTCAATGCCATGAAAACTTGGGGGTGATTTCAACGAAAATTCAAGTCCAAATGGTCTCAAGAATGGCTCTAAGGACTTGTTATATGAGTGGGCAGATTTTCTGGTGTGTATAGGCTTTGAGGTCAAAAAGTTGAGGTTACTAGTGCAAATTTTGAAAGTTTTCAAAAGAAATGTGATATAAATAGAGACCAGGTTGTTGATCTTTTATTTCATATAAACATATTTGAGTAGAATCTAATAGTAGCCTTAAGTTAAGAATTGGTTTTCCTTTTTTGAAAGACCCAATTGTTGAAGTTGTTGCCCTGTTAGATTTTATTTATTAAATGTTCAAGATACGTTATTAAATGTTCAAGATATGTCTTGAAAGTCTTGATACTCACTCATAGTGTAATGGCATTGAAGTCGTTTTCAAAAAATCAATTAACAGGTAGCTAGCGTTACACATGTTAGATGCTAGAAGTCAATTAACAGGTAGTTAGCATTAGAAGTGTCAAATTCTAAAAATCAATCAACGGGTAGTTAGCATTAGAGGTATCGAATGCTAGAAACTAGCCTTGAATTGTAGTTGAATTTTGCTCTTATTGGTAGAACATTAAATCTCACAAAAAATCAATCAACACAAAACTAGCACTACAAATGTCAAATGCTAAAAACTAGCCTTGATTTGTAGTGTAAAGCTGCTTTCATATGGAGGACATTAAATCTCACCCTAGACTTAATGACTTTGCCACTTGGTTTGTAGGGCAAGGATGAATCATCTCTGTTGTTTAATAAACAAGGGAAGAGTAAGAATTTTCTCCCATTTTGGAATTGATCATGCATGTTTATTCCCATCCAAGGTTTCTAGGCTAAATGAAGGTCACTAAATTCAAATGTGAATTTGAAATTTTCAAGTTGAATTCCGTGATGGTAAATTTCTACACTCTCACATTTTTGGCACATAAAAAACAAAGTTTTCCCACCCTAGCTCCATAGGCAAGGTGTCAAAGTCATCAAGTCCAATAAGAGAGTTAGTGTTTCCTCTCTTAGAAAATATGCACCCTTACTTGCCAATTCAATGTCCAATAAGAGAGTTAATGTTCCCCTCTTAGAGAACATGCACCTTACTTGCCAAATTCAATGCCCTAAAGTCTTCCACCAAAAAGAGCTTTCAAGATTTGTGTCCTTCACCCTTGCTCATTATAACTATAACATGATTTGGCAATTGTTCAACATCCAAGTTAAATATAGGATAAAGCTCACTAAACTTAGGATGAGTAGTTATTTCAAGGACCATTACTTAATTCCTTTGACACATTAAAATTGAGTGGGAGGAGAATATGTTGAGGGGCTCTAAGCACTTTTCATCTAAATGTGACGCTTTTCTAACCTTTAGCAAGTGTGGGTGCTAACGCTATTAATTCTTATCAATATAAGGAACTTTATTGTGTAAAATGACAATATTTGCTTATTGAGGAGGAACTATCCACTTTGCCATTGTCCCACCTTCACAATCTATAAGCAGTTGGATGTTAAAAAGCAATCAACCAATCTAAACACTTCAATCAACAAAACCATTTCTTAAATTACTTTTAAGAAGTAAACAAAAGAATAATTACACTCAAAAACATGAAAAAAGAGTTTTTCCCAAAATTATACTATCCATCATGTAGATGACATTCCAACTAAAAGTTGCACTTAAGACCATATCTCTGTAGTCTAACAAACTAATGTATTATGAAAAGTAGTTTTCAATATCCAAGTTCAATTCTTCTTCTAAAGTTTGATTTTATAAGCTAAGTTTTAAAGATTTTTAAAATAAAGGTTTTAGACATAAGTTTGATATGTAACAAGTATCAACCTTCAAGCAATATTGATATTCCACTAGCAACATCTTCTTCATATGGGCCCACAATCTAGGTTGTTTTAAATTTCACATTTTGGCTCTTTTCCTAATTGCTGGTGATGAAAATTTAGTTGAAGTTTCATATCTTACACTTTTTTTATACAAATAAAGTGAAATTTTCAAATTGCTTGCGCCTTCTTTGAGGGGTTTCCAATGGTACCAAACACACCTATGTTTGTCTTGTGATGATGCAACTACAAACAATATAAAAATGAATTTTAAAAAATGATTTTTGTTGTTATATGGATTTTTTATACTTAAACTACAATCGTAAATAAAACTCTCAATTCACTTGCTCAAGATTCTTGTTAGCACGAGGTCTTTTTAGATTGTGTAATTTTTTTGATATAAAACACTTTGAACTTTATTATCATTGAACTTTTGGAATTAGAATCTTATAAAAATATGGAAAGTGTTGAAGACAAGTCTCTTGGATTATACATGCAATTTTGGAATGCTCATATAGTTATGGACAATATATGCTCCTATGACATTGAGAGGTCTCTTGACTTTTCATACGTTACTCAATGTTTTACATATCAAATGTCATCAAAAATGAAAGTAAGAAAAAGCGTTATAAAATTTCCCAACTTTTTTTTAACGTATATTTCAAGACTTTGGATATTTTAAAATTAGTTGCATACATCATGTTGGTTTCATTTATGAGTAACCATTCCATGTTGCATCTCATTTTCATGATTCATGAAAAAAGAAAAAGAAATTAAAGGTACATTTCTTCAACATATGCAAATTGTTTTTGAAATTTTTTCTATGATGCCATCAGCAACTCCATCTACATGCGGGTTTAATTTCTTTTGCATCCCTCAATAGGTTATACTTCCATTTTTGTAAATATTGATATATACTTTTATTTAATGTCCAAGATTAACCAACGTTTTATTTGATTTTGCTTAACACTTTTGATCTATGCCTCTTTTTCTTCAAAGAATTTCTAAAACTACCGAAAAAATCACATTTTCTCAAAATTTATTGAAATACAAGTACAAAGCAAACATACAAATAAACAAATAATCATGGGTTTGTGTTGTGTTGTAACGTAGTCTTTTCTCCAAACGCTTTTTTTAGATTTTGTAATTCATTTGAGCTGTTAATTATTACAACAAGTAGAGCTATGTGGAGAATGTTATAGATTTGGTGTGGTATTTTTCACGGGGAGTGCACTATACATGATGTTTGTGGGTAGCGTGCGTTCAAGCCCTTATAAGATGGAACTATGTAGGTACAAAATGATTATTTCTATAGGGCTGTATTTACTTAAATTTCAAAATTTTGACAATGTCATGTACCCTAGGCTTCATTTGAATTAAGTTCTTGTGATATTTTTGTATGCCCTATGTTCATTATAAATACACAATGACACAAACAAAATTACACACATGTAATCAAAGACCAAACACTTCAAGACATAAATTTTAACCAATCACATAATACTTCAAACAAGAACTTGAGAGAAAACAAAAAGCATGGAAAAGCATATAGTATACCCAAAAGCAAATTTGTAAATTCAACATAGGATGAAGAAAAAAGTAGTGAAACTCATTCCACTTCAACCACAAATCCCTTTTAAATTGAGCCCACAGGGAAATCAAAGAAAGCGTGGAAATGAACTCGGGCGCAAAGATAGAGTTGCACCTGAACCCTTACAAAATCTAAAAACTGTGCGCAAACAGAAAGCATTGTTGAAGAATCTAAGATCAACTGTGCAATCAAAACCATAAAACATGCAAGCATGCAAGCAAGAGTTGCTAAAGCACCACCCAACCCTCAAACCTCTAGCTAACCTTAAACCCAAGCCACAAGCCCATAAATGAATAGCAACAAAAGCTTCTTCCAAGTGTCCAATCATTATATCATTACTTGTACATCATTTATTAACCCTACGACCCTAAGCTACCACTGAATACAGCTAACATTGGGTACTTGGACAAGGATCAAACATGGGATACTTTGTCATACTCAAAACATGGGATACTTTATCTAACCATTAAATAATGAAAACACATCCAATAAAAATGTACATTTTGTTTTTTGAATATTGGCAAGGCTATTGTACAACTCAAAAATTTATAATTCTCATTATTATGCCCTACCCTTCATTAAAGAGCCCACACCCATTTCAATAATGCTTACGTTTTATAAAACCATGTCAAAAATTTAAGACCAAGGTAATTATAATAACCCTTCATTCAATTGCACATGTACAATAAAAAAAAAGGAAGTGCACTCTTGTGGTATTTTTAAAACAAAACATAATATATAGATGTGGTGTTAATTTGTTTGAGACTTGGATTTGTGACATTTGTAAAATATTATCAAGAAGATTTTTTTATGTTTGTTGTGACTCTAATCACATTGTCTGTCAATTTGTTTGTATACCAATACGTTTTTGTGTCAATTATTTTAAATGATAAAGTTTGTTGTTTCAAAGTATATACCAGGACCAAATAGTATTCTACATGAAAAGCTAAAAGCTTCCTTTAGGAGCATCAAGAACTTTTCACTTTTCAAAAGTAATGGGAAAACCCATAACAAAAAATTATTAGAAACCTTATAACTTGTTTCAAGAATGACACTACCCATTTACAAATGCATCATATTTCATGAATTTGTATACAAGTCACAATTGCCTTTAAATATTTTATGCCCACTTAAATTATTGGAAGTTCAAAAAAAAAATTAATGTAATTTATTTTTGGGGTGTTCTTACTTATTTTTTAACGTCGGTCATTTCGGTTTGAAAAATAGTCTTGGAGTGTTCAAAGTTGAATGAAGAAAATAGCTTGTAACACTTTCTTTTTCCTCAATGTGATATTCTCTGTTTAAAACTTATTATTATTAATAAAAATAAAAATAGAGATTGTTTTGATATCATGTATCAATCCCAAATTTAAAATATATTACATGTATTTAGTAAACACCTATTTTGGCAAATACAAGGGAGGCTACGTACATACATTAACCCCTAAAGTTCTAAACTAAGTTTTTCACCAAAATTACTCCAAAATTGTCATTTCTAGTATAAATACCAACTTTTAGAGGTTTTTTTTGACACATGTAGCTATAAGATTTTGTACTACACTAAAAGATTTGAAAAAAGTTCAAAAGTTTTTACTATGTAGATTGTAAGATATTTGAGTTTGAATTTACAAATAGCCATTTTTTGTCCCTACTGCACTTTCACAAGATCATATTTGTACAAAACAATTTCTGAAATGGCATTCAGAAAAATATGGGGCCCTAATAAGGCCCTGTGTTTGGGGCTCCCTAGCCATGGGAATCCAATTCCCAATAAAATCATGCGCAGGCTGACATGGCACTATTGGTGCCACGTCAGCTTTTTTAATTTAAAAATTAAAAATTAAAAATCAAATCAAATAAAAAATTAAAAAAGTTTCTTATTTTTTCTAAGACTTATTTTTTATTTTTCAGATTTTTTTAATTAATTTTTTTGGGCCATCCGTAGGGGCTAGTTCCCCACATCAAGAACAAAACATATGAAGGGCTAGATTTGTTTATAAAGGCCTTATTGATGCCCCATATTTTTTACAACGGTTGTAACTCTTTGGGCTTGTTCTTCAAAACCAACAATTCTTTGGGTTTGTTCTTCAAAACTAGTTGAGTACACTCTTGAAAGTTTTCAAATCATTTGGAATTGTACAACATATGGGGAAAAAAAAGTAAATAGAAGTAGAGAATGATTCAATTCACAAAATTGTTAAGAAATTCATTATGGAAATGAAGAATTCCAATTCCTATGGTTGTAAAGTAGTAAGAAACAATCCACATCCTTGGGTTTTGCTTTTTCTCAAAATATTAAAAATTGAGTAAAACAAAGGATTTCAAAGCTTATTTTAGAGTAGAGAATCCATAATTGCCCACAAACAAAATTTCCTCATAACTTTCATCTCATTGATCAAAATGGAATCATTCAAAGCTTCTCATGTATGAATAAATCTAAAGAACCAACTCCAAACAAAATTAGCTTAAAATGTATATTTTAAAAAAAAAATTTGCCTGCCCAACAAGGAAAGAAAACTACATATCATGCAATAACTTTTGAATCATGAAGTCAAAGGTTATGAAAATTGTTGGGCCTTAAAGCTACTCCTTAGACACATCATGTATGAAAATTTCAAAGACTAAAAATCAAAAACCCATTGGTAGTGAGCTGCTCAAAATTGCTATACAACAAAACCTCTCTAAACAAATAATGTCTAAGCTAATGTCCCCAACAAGTTAATATACATCACTGATTTTAGTGTGAGCCACATGATATAAACAAATGAAGCTAAGTATGCAACCTCACAAAAACTGATGGTAGTCATGGACAATTACAATTCATTTAGGCTCAATCATGTTCTCAATGCTACCTGTGGCAAGTAGGCACTACCTTTGAAGTTAGTGTAATTACACTTGTGCAGAATCAATCAATGACCTACTTAAACTAATATGGCCCATGCAACCCCAACCATATTAGTTTACAAAGGTTCTATTGTATTGCCATAAAAAAAGGTGTTTAAGACTTTAGGGGTTAACAAACAATAATTTTAAGACATGAGCAATTTAATCTTCATGCAACAAATTTGTTGATTTCATATAATCCATAATTACTTTTGACATTGGGTGCAAAATCTACAATAATTTATATTAAAAAAGTCACTAACAATCAAGGAAAATCAAAATTGTGATAAATAATTTTAATGTTTTATATTTAAATTTGTGAATGATTTTTTTAACATCATATTTGATCTATATTTGCAATTTGTACTCAAGTTTCATATATTTATTGAAAGTTGAAAAAAACACATCAAACTTTCTTCTATATTTTATCATCAAACTAACAATTAAACATGCCAAATAAATCAAATATTAGAACAACAATTTTCAATATACCATTAACCCCTGAGTGCCCAGTGTTGAAACGAAAGAAGCCTAACTTGGGTGCAATCAAAGTGCCCTTGTGGACTAAAAAATATGATCCACAAGATCCGACCATATGAATTGTTAGTGGAAAGAGTTTCCAACATGCTGGGCTTGATTGGAAGTTGTTTCACTGGACATGCAATGAGATTATAACGGTCAAAATTGAGTTGACCTAGCTTTTTGAGCGACAGTATATTGTCGCCCGGGTGCTCACGGGTTAAGTACCAACAAGAGGTCAGGATGTCTTGATTGCCACTAGTTGAGTTTGTGTACAAAAAACACACTAAGGTAGCGTTATAGCTAGTCCCACCAAACTCATCAATGACAATCATAGATATTTAATCTAAAATGTCTCTTGTTCCTAAAGCCTAACGCAATTAAAGCATGCACGCAGTTAGAACACACTACCTTACCCATGCTTGAACTTATAATTTGATATGTCAAACTTATCCAAACTGACAATCCAATTGATTAGAAGTTTGAAATATGCTCATTGTCACTTCAAGCACCCATAAAACTTTCTTAACAAAAAGTTCAAGACCCTTGTAAGGTATTGACTTACAAATGAGTCAAAGGTGAAACAACCTATCTTTTAAATCAACTATAAAAAAATCTTGGTGCAACAACAAGATTATTGGGCCTTTTGGCAAGTTTGGATGTTAATGATTGAACAATTCATTATTTACAAGTTAATTGAATGCATTGTTGTTTATTAGAATCATCAATAATCATGAAATTACATTAAATTGTTTAAGTTTTTCTAATTGGCAAATAAAAAATCAACAATCCATGAAGATCTTTGTTACCATTGTATTGTCATAAAACTTATAATTATAAAGAACATGGGACACAAGAAGAACTTGCTTTGAAGAAATAGAGGGACAAGCTCTAGAAGAAACCCATGTTTTTCTTAACATATTTTTTGGATATCCACTTTTTTAAAAGTTATAATTGATGTTAAAACTAACATCCTAATGTTTTGTTTGATGTCATTGTTAACACAAAAATAATGGACATCCAAAAAAATCCATTAAGAAAAACACGTGTTTCTTCTAGCTTAAGTTAGAGTATTGTACACATCAATATGGGTTTGACTTTATAGGATACATATAAAAACATACAATGATTGTGATTAATGTTATTAAAAACATTCATGAATATTGTTGACAATATATCAATAAACCAGAGTATGCTCCATCATAGAAAAATTTGATTCTTAAGGTAAAGTTTCCACTCAAATGCTGCAAAACCATGTATAAAGAAATGAAACCGTCTAAAAGTGATTGAACGATATATATATATATATATGTATATAAATATAAATAATGGTTTTGTATCATTTATTGCACTTGATAATTATATATCTTTTGTTCCATAGAATTCTTATGTATCACTGAACTCTTTTCACATTCTACAAGATTTAAAGTTTCAGTCGGCGCCTAATTTTAAGCTATAGCTATTGCAATTATCATATCAACTCTTTTACATATTAAACCCTCAACAAATTCATCTATAGTAAGGAGAACAATCATTTTGATGACAGTAGAACTTTGTAAGGATTGCCTATTGCAAAAGAACCTTCAAGGTGTTGCTGTAATCCAAAAATACAAAATCTAAATATAAAAAATTAGTATTTTAAGAATGTGTTGAGGGCCCAAACTTTTTTTTAAGGATATTTTGAGGAACCCAACAAAGACTATTCCAATTGTATGGTTTGCTTAATAGAAAAAGCTCTTGGTCATTAGTTGGAATTGAAAAAATTTAGTTGTACATTTTCAAAGATAAGAATGAAACCTTTGTTGTAACAAATTTGAAGTGTTTCTAAAATTTTAAATACATAAAACATCAACTATGCAAATGTGTTATTTTTCAAATTTATTGCTAAGGGGATAAATAGTCTCAAATTCATACAACATTATACAAAAAATATAAAAAACTCCTTCAATAGAATACTTTAGGTACATGGTGAAGTAGCTTTAAAATAGCAAGAAAATTCTTGAAACACTTCCTTTATAGATGATGCATGTTGGAAAACTGTAACCTTCTAAAAACTTCTTTGAAATTTTTATAGCATACTAAAGCAACTTTTGAAGCTTACATTCAAAAATGTATATAGGAGTTGAGACTAAATAGATCATTGCCCTCAACAATGCATCTTTTAGATTTTACGCCAACTTGTTGATATGTTCTTGTATCATTTATGAGAAACTAGTTCATTTCCAATTGCATGTACCTAAATCAATTTCGTGATATATTTTTTGCTTTGGTTATTTGAAAATCATCCAATCCAACTTACTATTAGAGTGTCAGTACTAGCAAATAAATCAGTTGACCAAATTCAAGCCAAATTCTGTGCATACAGTTCGGTACAAGTTTATTGTGAATTTGAAGAGTTCTCTTTAGTCTTATTCAAACTTAATAGTAGAATAAAGTTTTAAAATAATGAATTTTTTGATAGTAACGATTCATGTCATTCTATATTTGAATTGATTGTGTAAACCTACAAACAAATGGATTCAATAAAACATTTTAGTTATTTGCCTAGAAATAATCATATGTTATAAATAATCTAAAAATAAACATATTCAAAGCCGATAAATTCTAAAAATATGTTACAGCAACAAAATGAAGTCTGACTTGCTTCAAAATGGATTGTTGAAATAAAGAATAGTAATGTCATTTAAAGCTTTTTTCTTAGATTACTCACCTTATCATCTGTAATCTAAACAACATCATCTTTTGTCTTTAATTTGACTTTACATATCTTCAATGCCAAAGAATTGACGCTGGAATATACAAACAACATAAACAGTTTAGGTTTCATGAAACTCAACTTAAACAAATATACAAATAGTATTTTAAAAATATCAAGAACTCTTTCAATAATTTTTAGATAAATAGCTTGGACCAGCAAAGGCCTCTAGATAACTACAAGAAATTGTGTCTTAATTGACATGTCCAAATTGACTAAAAGTGTTTAAAATAACAAAAAAAACTGTCAAATTGGCTCGCAAATTGGACAATTTATGTATATTTAGCCATGTTGATTTGAACATATTTTTGTCATTTTGGACGGTTTTCCTTGTAATATAAAATGACTTCCAAAATGTGAGACCTCATTAAGGGCTATTACCCCCTTTAAAGTAACACTCCCTCAATTTCTGAAAGAAACCTGTATTTGAGAATTTGTGAAGAATTAAGGAATATTAACAACAAATTTTAATTGGAAGTAATTGGATATTAGATTCCAAATTAGTTTTAGTTTTTTTTAGGATTAAGGTTTTTTAAAAAGGGAGAGAAAATTAGTACCAAAGTTTTGAAATTTCAAGTGTTTTGCTATTGTCACAAATGGTTAGAAAAATGATTGATATGAAGTGTGTCAATGCAATTGTAAGTAAAGCACAAGTTAGCCTAGTTGCCCAAGTAGTCCCATCTATAAAAAAACCAAATCTTTTTGTTGATATTATTGATGATTCTAACTTAGTGATAGGTAAAATTTGCAAACAAAAATCACTAAATCAAGTTTGTAATGCTAACATCAGCAATCAATGCGCATAAAAAGCCCAAAAAATATCACCAAACATGCTAAGAAGTTAATTTCATTTTAGAGGTAAGCGTAAGATTTTTAAAAAAAAAAATCAACTCAAGAGACAATTCGGATTTTTCTTTTTCTAAAACAGAAAAAAAGCATGAATCTAGGTTTCTTTCAGAAACAGAGGGAGTAGTACGCCATAACTTACCTCAAGTTTTAACCTCGCCTAGCTTCAAAGGCATCTTCAAATAATAAGGCAAAAGTATAGTTTAATAACAAGTTTGTCCAAAAATGATTTAAAAATAACAAATTGACAAAGATAAGAAATTGTCAACTATCACACTATGTATATATATATGTATATATATATGTATATGTATATATATATATATATATATATATATATATATATATATATATATATATATATATATATATATATATATATATATATATATATATATATGTATATATATTTATATATATATATGCAAGTATTAATTACACCTAAACATTGTAAGGTGTTTAATCCCTAAAGGACCAAGCCCTTTTTTCTTTGAAAATCACTAAAAACTGTCACTTTTGGGGGAATGAATAGAAAGGTAGGAAAAAAAGTTTTTTTTGGAATCCAACTATAAGATCTTGCCCTAGACTATAGGAGGTCCTAGTGGGCAAATTTTCAGCTCATTCTAGAAGTAAAGGAGTAAAATATTGACATTTGAAGTGAAAAAAAGAGTTTTTTTCCTTACTGCCCAAGAATTTTAGAAGCCTTTAACGGCTCCTATATCAAAGAAATTGCTTTACGCAAAGTTGAGGTTTATTTTTTCCATGTAGAAGACCAAGTTAGGTAAATGTGGGAAAGTTTTCAAATGAATTGGAGTTGTGAATCATACATTGTAAAATCCTGCAGTGCCGTAAGGCCATGAAATTTGCATATACACTAGGCAAAATTGGAGAATTTATGTAAAACTCAGAAATGTGAATTACTTTGATCCAAATGGTAAAATCCAAGGAAACTTAGTCTACTACAAATTGGTAAAAAAATGTCAAAAAAATAAAATACAAAGAGCACAAAAAAGTAAAGCAACAAATTTTACAAGGGGCAAAAGGAATGGAGGTTGGGGAGTCCCATACCTACCTGCAAACTAAAATTTCTCATAACTTTCATCTCATTAATCAAAATTGAATGATTCAAAGATTCCCACATATATATGAATCTAAAGAACCAATTTCAGAATTTCATTTAAAAAGAAAGCAATTTTGACTTTTTTTTTGGGTTGCCTGCCCTCCCCTTTTTTCAGAAATTCATGCATAACTTCTTCAATATATGTCAAAATGAAGAAAAAATTAGATGCCCATGTAGATCTTTGAATTCCCCATCTTCAATAAAAGTTTCAAAAAATCACAAAAAGAAAATTAGCTGTAGGTACATGCCCAAAATCCATTTGTCCCTTGAGGGGACAGTTGGTCCTTTAGGGGTTAAGTTAATTGGCCAAAAAATGAGCACAAGTTACAATTGGTAGAACAAATCATATGTGAATTATTAATTCAAAATTATGATTTTTGGAATGCTACCCTTGATAACAAGAAACTGTCTTTTTATGCTTTGATGAAATATTCAATTTGGAACCTTGTGTAGTTGTTATTTACATACAACATTAGGTATTCTATTTCTGAGGTCATTCACAACATCAAGCAAAATGACTCAAATAAGACAAAAGTCTCAAAAATCATGTCTAAATTCTCCATTTTTTTTTAAAGATGTTATTTGTGTTTTTTTTTAAAACGCATCAATTTAACCCCTAAAGGACCAAGGAGTCCACTTTGGGCTTTATGAGAACTTGGGCAGGCTCTACTGACATCATAATTTGAAATTTTTTCATGAAATTTTTAGGATGGATGCTACTCATCATAATCTACATATGAAGCTTTATTTCATGTCATTCCGATGAGTAATGCAAAAGTTAGAAGGTTTTGACAATTTCAATGTCAAACTGGGCAGCAAAAAATATATTCTAAATTTATGATTTCTTTATTTATAGAATTATATACATTTATACCTACTCAAAAAAAAAATTGAATCACTCAATTCCAAATAATGAGGTAAGAGTTGTAAGGAGTTTTATTTTGCGGGCAATGAAGGTAGCATTAGCGTAGAAAAAACATATAAAGTTATCTTTTACTCTCAATTTTAAAAAATTTCAAATGAAATTAAAAGTTACTAATTTTCTATTAGAGCATTCTCACCATTGGGATTAACAATTTTCAAATTCATCCAAAACTTATTAGCATATTAGTTATATCTTCCATTCATCAATGAATACCTTTCACTTTACAAATTTTGTAAAAGTGAATCCAAATTTTTTTGGTTAATTTCTTTTGTATATGCTTTCAACCCATTTTCCAATATATTACCAAAATTGCACAAGAAATACAACATATGTGTTTTTCTCTAAAAATTTTGAAAAACAAAACTTCACCTTTTGGAAGGATTAAAAAAGCCTACATTTTGAAATTTAGGCACATTGATTTTGCAATTGGTGGGGATATTCATTTTGAGATTTTGGGAAAATATACTTGTAAAGTCAACCAAAGGATTTTACAGTTGGATCTGTTAAAAAGTAAGTTTCAATGAAGATTTTGACCTTGCTTTTGGGACTAGTATTTTGAAGCAGTTTTGGGCCTCGAAAGAATTTTACGGGGTTAAAATACCAAATAATTACCATCTATGGTGTAAAATGTATCATCACTTAAAAGAGCATATGATTGACTCACGTTTAATTTGATTAACAATGACATCTCTTTGATTAGAATGACGGAAATTAAGAAAACAGTTTAAATTACTGTAATCTTAAAATTTAATTTGATTTCCTTACATAAGAGCGAACCCTCATTTTTTTTAAATCAAAAAGGTATTTCTGTTTAAAAGGTTCAGGTTAGGATTGTAGATTATTTTAGTTGCCAATAGAGTTCTACCAAGATAAATATATTGATAATATCCACCAAGATCTTGAGGAAAGATTCTATAAGAAATAAAAACGGTAATTAGCAAATCTGCAAAGGACTTTAAAAAAAAATCAAGATTTTTTGAATTCTTAACATCTTAAATTTTCAAAGGTTGATGCGTTATATATTTTGGAGTGATCACTCAATTATTGAAAAAAGTGCGTGTAATTTTAAGAGATTCAATTTTCTTTAATTTGGCACATTAACAAATTACTCAACCTTTTTTTATGGTTGTCTTACATTTGAGCTAATTAAAATTATTGTTTTTTGTATACTTATGTGATTTTTTAAATTTACTTTTGAGGGTTTTTTACTTGTCATTTATCTTATAGTTTTGTGATTAGTCTAGTTGTGGTATTTCTACTTAAGCAGATGTCTATTACTTTTATGTTGTGTAAACAAGTAATTCATTATTGTTATTGTTATGATTTCTAACAATGATCTTTTGTTATTGAAAACCATGATAATGTTATGTAGAATACAAAAGTTTGTTAAACTTATCATTTAAATTTGTTTCTATTACAAAAAATGTCATTGAACTAATTTTATAAAGCAAAGTGGGAATATTGTGAATATAAAATTAACCCCATAAGGACCAAACATTTTTTTTTTGGCAACATAGCCATTTTGGAGCAAGCTAGTACTGTATAATTATCATGTTTTTACAAAAAAAAAATAGAGGATGAATGCCTAAGGAGTATTTTTCCAAGGCTATGATTTTAAACCACTTTAATTTCTATATTCACTGCTTCTTTTTTGAGAGGTATGAGATCAATAATTTTGACGTTTTTAAATGATTCTTTAGCCTTGGACATTAAATAGGGTAATAATCCACAAAAATTATGGATACCCATGAAGAAAGTAACTCGCCTAGATTTTTTTACCCCAGCTTTTTCCCTTTGGGTCATACGCATATTGCGTCCAAGCGTTTGCTAAATAGAACTTATTAAATCTTGAAGGACAAGGACTTTAGCCTCCTCACTTGTACAACAATGCCAAAAGACACTAATTGGCTTATAAAGAGTCATCATGGAATGTGTAATTTTTCTTACTAAAAGGGCATGACAAGCACAACTATTTACACTACATCTAAAATTTTGTGATCTTGCTCAAAGGTCAAGGGACAAACTTAGAACCAATGATGGATAATAGGTTTTAATTAAATGTCATGCAAGTTCCCCAAAGTTTGCAAATTACCGTACTAGGATTTCCTTGTTAGATCCTAACTGGACTTCATTCCATGAAGGCAATCAAGTTTGGTTAGTGCCCTTTAAGCTTACTTTAACTTAGGTGGTTGTGGCCCTATGTTGATTGAGCTTAGTAAAGCCACAATTTTTGACCAATTTTTTTTCCTTTCCTCTAGAGCCAGCTAAATTCAAAAAACTCTACTATTCATATTTTGAAATATTAATACATGTGAAAGCCAAAATTGTAGAAAAAATGTCTTTTATTAGGATTTTCTTGAAGTCAGTTTCTTGTTATAAGTTTTGTATGTGTTCTCCAACTTAGAATGTTACAATTTTGTTTGAGACATATGGCTAGATTTATCTACCAATTTCATTGTGCAGCATTAAAAGTTTCAATTTCAAACACAATTATCAGTAATATAGGTCATTGTCTCTCATGTAAGTTGCATCATTATCTCATAACTGGTTGCATTTTAACCCCTGAAGGCCCAAGCTTTTTTTGTAAAAATTATTGAAAATTGTCATTTTTAGGGGAATGAGTAGAAAGGTAAGAAAAAAAGCTTTTTTAGAAAATCTAACTTTAGGATCCCGCCCTTGACTATAGGAGGTACTTGCAAATAAAAAATTGGAGAGGAGAGATATTGACATTTGAAGTGAAAAAGAAAGTTTTTTTCTTTCTTGCCCAAATTTTTTTAAAGCCTTTGACCACTCTTATAACAAAGTTGAGGTTTAATTTCTCCATATAGAAAATCAAGTTAGGTATATGTGGGAGGATTTTTGAATGAAATGGAGGCGCACATACTTCAAAAAATCTGACTATAAAAAGGTCATGAAATTTGCAAATACATTAGGTAAAATTGGAGAATTTATTAAAAATTCAAAAATTTGAATTACACAAATCCAAAGGGTGAAAATCAAGGAATCTTAACTCATTACTACTTAGAAACAAAATAAACTTTAAAAAAAAAAACACAAACCTCTCACAAAATTAAAGTACCAAATTTTACAAAAGGCAAAAAGAATAAAATGTTGGGAGTCCCACAAAACATGCTCCTTCCACTCCACTCCCCTTTGCACAAGTGTCCATGCCTTGTGCTCGTAAGAGATGACCCTTTTTGGAATCAACACCCACTTATAAAAAAGAGGCCTTGCCCAAACTGCCTCTCCTCCCGGATCTAATTTGACAAATTATTGCATAACTTCTTTGTTGAATATCAAGATGAAAAAAAAATTGGATGACCAAGTAGGTATTTGAATTCCCTCAATTAAAGTTTTGGAAAATTATGCAACCTAGTTTAGCTACATATACATGCCTGAAATCCCACTTTGGCCACTTGGGGATTTAGAGGTTAATGATTGTGATTCAAAATGCATGCTAATACACGTTTTCAGATAAGAGAATAAAATTAAAGTTTTGTGGTTAGGTTTATCACAAATATGAGAGTGTGAGTTTGGGTAAAGTGAAGAATTTAATAACCAACTGATTCTAATAAGCTTGAGTTCTTAAAAGTACTGAAATTGCCAAAGAAGTAAAAGGAAGGAAATAGAAGATATACATTTAAACATCCTCCCAATCATATGGCTTTGGTTAATGCATTTTGTTACTAGTCGTATTTTGAATCAAAACACAAGATTGTATTGATGGGATGGTGATCATGATGGAATTGTAACAACCAAATTTATACTATAGTACGTGCCACCATAAACCAACCAACATTTGGTCACAAAATGTCAAATAGTGGTCAACTTTGGGTGCTATCACCATTTTTTTAACAAATGATAATTCTAACATGTTTTCATAACTTTTTTTCTTAAGATCTCCCTACTTAAAGTTACAAAGAGTGTTAACTAATTGAGAAACTTTAATAAATTGAAGCTTCTTGTAATTTTAAGGCTATTACAACACAAAACAACATCAACTTAAAAACCATATGAACTATTCATAACAACCCTTAGTAAGTTGAAACTTTTCGTAATTTTAGGCAAGGAGATCTTAAGAAAAATGTTATGAAAATTGATTAGAATTATTATTTGTTAAAAAAAACGGTGATAGCACCCGAAGTTGACCACTATTTGGCATTTTGTGGCCAAATGTTTGTTGGTTTATACACGCACCGTAGTAAAGAATTTGATGATAATCCTTCGTTGTACAAATGATTCAAAGTTTTTCGTTGTCACACAACTACAATTCAAAAGGTTTTTGAAAATCCGTCAATGTTCACACGACTTCCAATTTAGAAATTGGATATGGTTTCAGTTTGAAGATGATTACGAGGCTTTGTTTGGAAATCAAACTTAGACATCTGATTTTGTATCATGTCAACAATCACCATATACAAGCAAACATCAAACAAAAAATGACATGCCTTCAAATGCTCATCGTGCATTAAAAGTTTGCAATTAAAAAATGAATTAGTCTTCATAAAATCTTCTCAAATTTAATTAGAAGAAAAAATGCAGGATACTTTTATTTTTATTTGAAATAGAGTCTTGGATAGAAAGTTGTAGTCCATTTTTTTTAAAATTTTCTCATGTAATTAATATTTTACCAAATCTAAAACTAATTACATATTTGAAAAGCTTAAAAAAGGAGTAAATTTTATTATAGTTTGATGTAAATCTAATTAGAGGAAGTGTTAGAAATAAACACATTTGAAAGAAACATCCACCTACAATTTAAATGCTTTTAAAATCACTACAAGTTCATCAATAATTTACCACCAGTATATTCTCAATCTATTTTCAATGTACAATAGGTTTGCTTGAGTTGAGACAGTTTCAAGTTCAAAAAGGCAGTTAAAAGCCACAAAGATGTTGATCGTGTTGATAAAAGTTGATAAAAATGGCATACTCATTGGTGCAAGTTTGTATTTGGCATGAAATAAAAGCATGGAATAAAAACAATCTACTTTTCAAATTCTAACTCATTTTGTCCCCCTTATTAGGCTTTTCATATATGTAATCGCTTTTAAACTTGAGGGAAAGGGGTTTGAAAAAGGACTACAACTTTATGTCCATGAATCTATAAATGATAAAGGTGATGTGCAAAAATCTCTTTGATTGCATGTTCTAATGTGCACGTTTTGAAATGAGCAATGATAAGAAGCAACTTAAAAGCTCCACCATGAACATTTTGTATGATGAAATACTGAGGTTAAAAAAAATGAGAACATGAAGGCGATTAAGTGACAAACAGTTTTTGCTATCTAAACCTGAAATGCCAAACTCATAAGCATGTGTTACTTTAAGTAAATGTGTTTAATTTTTTGGACATGTGGCACCTTTGAAACTCAATTTAGGTTATTGAAAAGAATTCGAAATGTGGCACCTTAGTACCTCAAAACAATTGAGTGGAACACCTTATATGTTGAATTGGGAAAAATGATGCATGTTGGAACTTCTGGAATTTTTGTTTTCAAAAGTATTTTGGCAATTTAGAGTGAATTTTATGATGATTTCTTCAAGATCTTACATCAATGATGTAGGATCTTGAAAAAATCACTACAAGTGACACTCTCAATTTGGTCGTTTTTGTCAATTAGGACATGTCAATTAGGACACTTTTTCATTAGAAGAAATCCGTGTTTTTTATAACAATTTTTTTTGGATGTCCACTTGTTTTTGTGTTAACGATGATATCAAAATAACATCCATATATTAGTTTGAACATCACTTGTAACATAAAAACAAGTGGACATCCAAAAAAATTTGTTATAAAAAACACAGGTTTCTTCTAGTGTTTTGTCAACTTGGACACATTTAGTCACTATCAAGACATATGAATTTGGATACATTTAGTCAATTAAGACATGTCAATTTGGACTCCATTTCTTTGTAGTGAATTATCATAAAACGCACTTTAAATTGCCAAAGTACTCTCACAAATGCAAAATTGAAAAGTCCTAAAATGTATCCTTTTTCCCATTTTAACAAATATGGTATTGTGGACTATTGTAAGGGGAGAAATGCCTACTCTTGCAAGAACAATGGCATGATGCCGAAGGACAAGTGAACTCCAAATTTGACATGGTATGTACTTTCAACTTTGATATTTAAAAATCTTTATAGAATTTGCAATATTGATCTTTTTACAAATAACATCATATATGTTAAATTGAGAAAAAGAGTACATTTTGAGACTTCTAAATTTTGCACTTTTGAGAAGATTTTGACAATTGCAATTGAATTTTATGATGGTTTCTTTAAGATCTTACATCAATGATATTGGATGTTGAAGGAGAAATCATCCAGCTCATTTTAAATAGCCAAAAAACTCTCACAAATGCATAATTCAGAAGTCCGAAAATGTATCCTTTTTCCCAATTTAACTAGTATGGTGTTAAATGTGCCTACATAAATACCAAATCTACAGTTTTATGCAATATAATGCTCAATGTTCAAGAGGTTTGAACGTAAATACATATAAAGTTGAAGGACAAGGGACAAGCCTTATGTGACATGTGGTGCAATAAAATATCAAGTAGTTGGCACTCTTTTACTTGACAATAATTTGATCATCTCCTGTAGAGAAAAATACATATCATATTTGAGTGAATAAATGGATGCTTTTTGGAATAAAATGAAACGTACTGTTTTTTAAAATTCGGAATTGTACAAATTGTGAAACCAAGGTTAATATGGAACACCATAAATCCATCGAATATGTATAAAATGTGTAATCACAAAGCATGCAATTAGTGAAGGTGGACAACATGAGGCATTGGCTTCAAGTTTGTGACAAAAATCATGGTCATCAAGGAATGAGAGGGATAAGGGCTTCAAACTTTAATGGTTTTTTTTTTTTGTTTTTTTTTGTTTCTATTGGATATGAACTCTCTTTTCATATGAATATTTAGCGCTTTTATGGTTCACTAAACAAACATATTTGGAGGTTTTTATACAGTAAGAACTTTTATATAGGTTCATCCAATCTCTTTTGAATTTTTTTTCTTCTATTGTCCATGTTGTACACTCAAGTACACTGTTTATCATCCAATGTAATGAATGTATATGTTAAGATTTGGAGCTCTTGCTCCTAAAGTCCTATAGTTAGAGAGAGGCCAATAGGAGCCCTTGGTGAAGCAAAGTGGTGGAGCAAGTTGCCTCACCATTACACTTCTTTTTGTTCTTGTTCCAAAAACAAGCCGCTTACTCCCTTGTCTCCTTTGTTGCACTGGGGTCCTTTGTGTTGCCTACAAAAATGTTGGATAAGTGCATTTGACATTCATATAATCACTTATTCAGTATGACTGAAAAAAATGTAATCACATATTTAATACGATTGAAAAAAATGTTTTGACTTTTAAACATGGTAAAAAACCAAAATCTATATACCCGAAAATCCAAAACCATATAAACCACTCTATAAATTTTGCATATCGTAATTTGACAACCCCTATGGTGAGGATTGCTCGGCCTCTTTGGCCTGCATTACTCAATTATGACACAATTTTCATACCCAATTGTTGGTCCCTTATTGAGGAGGATGATGAATTGATGATTTAGAGTGGTGGTTCAAAACCATAACAGGGACAGGTGTCATAAATCCAATGTAAGTTACACTCTTGCCATGACCAAAGGCCATGACCCCCCTTCCCAAGGAATGATGGCAAAACAATCAGAAACTGTAAGATGGGATGACCATTCAGCGTTCTTTTTCTCTGGTTTTCAAAAGGTTGCACATATTGAAACCTATCCTTTCTACGGGTCCTTATAAGACAAGTAGAAGTTGTTGCTGACCCACTTTAAATCATGTTTCAATGACTTTTATTGTATTAGGGGCTCATACTACGTTCCACATCCCATTTCTGCAAGTCCTACCGCAAAGTGACATTTCAAATTTGTGAGGTTATTAAGGATAAAAAAGAGTATCAAAGAAAGTTATGAATATTTTATGTAAAATATTGGTGGGATTTGGGTTGAAAGTTGGGTTTGGAAAAATGGTTTACTCAAACTTTGAGTGAAGTTTCATCCTCTTTGGCTCCAAATTTTTCAAAAGGTGCTGTCATATAAGCAAAACTCAATGAACTAAGATGTGGGACTTGGATCATAGCATGAAGCTCCAAGTCCCAACTTTTGGCTTTACACCAATTAAATCCTCAAGTTTCAATGGGACATGGGATGTGAGAAACAATGTGAACCACCCCGCTTAGGTTTGAATTCTTGAAATTGGAATGAGTTGGAATGAGGAAGGAGAGTGTTTTTCTTACTGGCAACACAACTACAAGAGGACCACTCAAAATTCCTGCTTGTGGAGAGCATGCCACATCATGGTCCATCCTAATCTCCCGCAAAATTTTGAGCTCCATTGGCAAAAATCCAACATTTCTCATTTTCAACAAGTTTTGTGAGTGAATGCTTCCAATGTTGCCTACATAGTTATACTATGAATAGACATTTTAAAAATTTGGCCGCAATTTATTCAGCAAAATCAAATTTCAACTGGTGATTCTGTCTAACTTGTTTGGTTGACTTTCTTTTGTTTTTTGGATCTCTCAGCTCATTGGTCCATCCACATTAGAGGAAAAATGGGCTCAAGAGAAGGCCTCCCAATCTTGACATGCGCACGCTACCATATTTATTGAGGTAGGAGAAGCATAGGTAAGGTACCTACACAAGGGTCTCTATCTTGTGTGAAGTACTCAAATGTACCATGTTACATGACAATAGGATTTGATGATGCAAAGCAATATTATAACATGACAACCATTAATGCAAAGACTTCTAGTGAGACACAAGAACAAACTACAACTAGAATTCCCAATCAAACAAGGACACTCATAAAACAAAGAGAGTATAATATTGTAAAAAGAAATTATCCTCATGAAGTACTACATCAAGAGTTGCAAGCGGGTATAGGGCATTAGTCTCTTTTGATTTGAAAAGTGCATTACTATTAAATGCTTTTGACCCCTCTAGCCACCTCCATGGAGGGCCTTTTCTTGAGCTCATTTTCCTCTAATGATATATTGTGTTGCCAATAGAAAAAAGCTGGGATGGAGGTGCTCATTCTAGGATGTTTATTGTATGCACATTGAAAACTAAAAAATGTACATGTTTTGGAGCAAGGGTGTTTTGCAATGTCTTGTTTAAAAGTTGGAAAAATTTAACCCTTAAAGGATTGTGGCCTTTATTTTGTTAAAAGACACTTAAAACTATCATTTATATGGCAAAGAGTAATTTTTTTTGAGAATTGGTCTTTTTGCATATCTAACCATAGGACCTTGTATTAGATTAGTATAAGCATATGTAAAACAAATTTCAAAAACTTTGACCACGCAGATTGCAAGATACTTGTGTTGAAAGTGTAAAAAACAAACTTTTTTGCACCTTGCATGATTAGATTATTTGACTTTGAAATCTTATAACTTAATTTTTTTGCACCATAGAGTTTGGAGGTTTAAACCTTTATATCAGAAAATTGAGTTAAGTATCTTTGGAAAAAAGTTAAAATAAAAAAAATTTAATTTTCATTCATAAAAAAATTAGGTGAAAGAAGGTATGAGATTGAACAAAAACTTGAATTGTGCAATGAAATTGAAACACAATAATCACAATGGTGAGATTTTTCTAGCAAGCAAACTTCACCATTCTCAACAATTTTTTTTGAAAAAATGTTAATTTTGCATTCAAAATTGAACTTTATTAGTTATCTTTTCAAGAAGATACATAAACTATCCAAAAACAAGATTGTCCATAACCTTCTCATAACTAGTCCAAATGGAATGAATCAAAGCTTCAAATGTAAATAAAGATATAACTTATGAGAGAAATTGATTAATTTTTTTTTGCTGCCTTGACTTTCCAAATTTGTGCTTATTTGGGCATAACTTTTGCTCCTAGGCATAACTTTTGCTCCAAGGCATAGATTGAAATAAAAATGATATTCCCCAAAAGCTAATGTGTTTTTCTATCTTCAAAAAAAGTTTAAAAAATCTTAAGAAAAATTGAGGCTGTATGTACCTACCCAAAATCCCATTTGTCCCCTGAAGGGACAATGATCCTTTTGTAAACATGATATTGTGCAATTAAACACAATACATATCAAAAAATGCAAGATTTTGTACATCCAATTTCTTGCTATATCATCTCCAACATGTATATGTTTATAAACGTGTGGAGTTGAGTGCAATAGATGAGAGGTATCAAAATGTCAATAAACCCAATACCCTACCCAACAAGTTTCTTGCCGCCTAGACCTTATTTACTTCTTGTCCAAAACCCTAGTTACTAATAAATTATAACTATGGTGTTTGTGGTGACAAAATGAGGTTGAGGTGTTTGTGGTAACAAGTTGTACAGCAAGTATTTTTGGTAACACTATGCTATCTTGATTTAAATAGATAGCGCTATCATTCTGAATTGGTATATCAAACCACGTGACTTTAACCACGTGACTTAATAAACCTACAATATTGATAAGTAGGTTTAGGGTCAGGAATTCTTTTCATGTTAAGTTCTATACAATTTTGTTTCCTAATTCTAAACCAAAGGCCCACAACCTACAGAGTGAGCCACTTTAGGAAGCTTTTAAGCAAAGTTAAGGTTACGGTTTCATATTAGTCTCGACACAAAAGAGCATTTGCTTGTGAATCCAAACAGTTTCCACCAAAAGCTGCCAAAAAATGCCACATAAGTGCATATGCAACTTTCATACCACAATAGAGATTCATTCTTACATTTTCACTAATAAAATGTCACGACTTCATTTCAACACAACCAGAGGGAAACGATAATACATTTCTGCCCAAACCACAACATGTATAGTACATATATTCCCCAAAGGACCCATGCCAAACGATGATTACTAACACTATACAAATGTATTACTCTTTTTCTAAACTACACCTTGTTTGCTTTTGTATGAAATCTCTAATAAGATTAATGCAAACAAAACCCAAAAAAAAAGCAAGTAAGAGAAAAGAAAGTCGGCACACTCCTTGGTCCTTAGTCCTTAGTCTTTGGTCCGGAAGGGGTTCATCGATACAATAGTGGTACAAGAGCGGAAGACACGTCACGCCACAAAGCGGTTATTGAAGCGCGGATCAGACACACGGCATTGGTTTCTCTTCCCAAAGATGGAGTACCGGTTGTCCGCAACGTTGTCATACAGAAAATCCCTGAAAAACCTGCACCAACGAAGAAGGGCCACGCAGTTTCAGAGAAACGGGATGCACGCACAGTTCGTAGGATGCATTTGGCAAGGTTTAGGGTTTAAGAGTATTAGGCTTTTACTCACAGAGGGAGCAGAAGGCCAAGAGTACCGACTGGGGGAAGAACATTTCCAAGGTACTGTGCCGATCGGAGCACGCCCTCGGATTTTATATAAGATCTGAAACAAAAGCAGTAAGATCGCGGTGAGTCGAACTTGGAAACTTATAAACATAACACTGTATACGTTAAAAGGTCACGTATGAATGTGACGTTTTTGCCGATCAAGTTTAACCACATAAACAATATGGATTAATATTGACATGTTTTTGCATTAACCCTTAAGGATGATGCTGTTTTGTATACGCTCTCCCTTGTTGTATACAGATGGGGCACTTGGGTAGCACATAAATCCCATTGTAGCTGTAAATTTCAAGCCTTCAAGCCAAGTCATAGACATACTACTAGTCAACTATGAGTATTTGGGAAATTTTTGACATTTGTTGTATAGCTAGGATTTTTAGGCAACATCCTGAAGGGATTTAACTTCTATGCAATGTAACAAACTGTGAGCTTGAACTTGCAATGTTGCCACTTCTGACATTTTTGATATGCCATGTGACGTTTCTGCGAGTGAAATGTTTACAGATGATATAAAGATAGCCGCAAAGGGAAGGAATCAAGAAGAGACGGTGCAGGACAATGCATACCCTTGCTTCTCGACGAGGACTATGCTTGTGATATCGTCCGGGGAGCGACCAGATCGGACAAGCAGAGCCCTGCCCGCGTCACTTTGCAGCGCTGCCATACGAAGCCGCCTGCGAGGTAGTACCACCCAAATGACCCAACAAAGATGAGTATACATCCTCGAATCGTTGCAATACTAACATGCAGTGCGAGTATTTTTCTTGCCAATGGTTCAAGCATCATAGCTTTTTAGGGTTTCTTCGTATTGTCTACGTGTCGAATGGTCGAATTACAGTCAGGCAGAGCTCGGGAAAGCTTTCTAAATGACATCTCTGCAACAGTTTCGCTCCTTTCGGTTCGGAGCTATTATTGCATTGCCAAAGTTCAGAGAAAGTTTTTGAAACATGCAATTCGTGCTTCAAACTGGGACTTGGGCGTCGATGACGAGGAGAGATCGTACCCCTCGGGATCGTTGTCGAGCATGAAGTTCACACCCGAGTTGCAAAAATTGCAGATACCTGGACGAAACCCCATCTTTCTGTCAGTTCCCGAATCGTGGAAAAACTTGCACAAGCCTAATGGCGGGTATGAGGAGATACTCTTATTTTGCATTCAGCAAGGAATCTGTAAGAAACCCTTGCAGGCTAGTGACAATGGTTGCAACATGTGCTATTATAATGGTCTCACAACCAGAAGCATGAAAACCACCACGACGTAGAATAAGAGATGTCGGTTCCATTCCATCGCCGGCGACAAAGCCCAAAGAGATTAGGGTTTCTGTCAAGAGTGATGATTCTTACCATCAAACAGAATAATAGGCCTAGAGTCGGTAGCAAAGTAGGAATCGGCTCTGCGAAGCATCTCCGCGTCGTTTACTGCGGTGCCATAACCTCCATCTGTAGCGACCTCTGCAATTGCCCTTATTGACATGCTCTGCAGCCTCTTCCTCGGACCAGAAACACGATTGCCCTTATAATTCAAGCTTCTGGCGAGGACGACGCTAGAGGGAGTTCCAACGGCTTGAATTCGCGCAACATGTCCTGCCGTTGTAGTCCCCAAATCCGGAGCAACCTGCACACCAACCCGACACGCGGCCATGGCGACTGAAGACCCAACCTCTTCGAAATTGTTTACTGGTACACTTCACTAATGATCCCTCGCAGAATCTGTCTGAGCACATAAAACAAATGGCAAAGTCTCGCACAATTGCACTATGGCCAAACCTCCTCAAAAGGCAATAGCTGTTGCGTGGCGAGTTGTGGGCCACGTGGGTGATGAGTTTCTAGTGGTCGGCGAAGAGATTTTTTTCACAAGTCGTGACAAGTGGCAAAATTCTCTACTAATTTGAAGTTCAACAGAAAACTACAGGCTCATCAGTACCGCAGTTTAACATGCAGTCCATCAGTTCTGTACACCCCAAGTCAGTGACCAGCTTTGCATTCCGACCCCCTAAATGCCGGTGAAAATTTTCAAACTTCTGAGAGGTCTTGTAAGCTTTGAAAGTCTGATTAGGTTACTTTATGGTTTTTAGGCAATCTAGCAACACTCCGATACGTGCACATCTTGTATTTTTTGTTGCGGTGTTGGGGATGAGTCCTTGAGATGTTCATGAATCTTCTCAGTTGAGAACCCATGTTTTGTGCTGTTGAAGAAGTTTTGTGTTTTTTACCCTGTTTCCAATGTCGCGACATCTGCAGGTTTTGCATGAGTTTCTCCGCTTCTAAGCTCAATCAAGGGCGGACTCTGTTGGGCATTCTTCATGCGAGAGACATGTACGCGTTTGTTGAGCACCGTCTGAATTTGCATGAATAGGAATCCTCTTCAGGTTTGCTTGATTTTGGCTCTGGTTTGGTAATATTGCGCTCTAAATAACTCTTAGTTTTCCTTAATTTGACATTATTTTAACTCTTCAGAAACAAGGCAACTAGAAAGTGGTCAATTGCTAGTTAGGTTTGACAACCCCTGTTTTTGAGGTTTTTTTTGTTCGAGGGTTAACAACATAACCAAGAAGTGCATGCTTTTTTTTTTTTGTTTTAAACTAGCAAACTGCTAACACAAAGGAGCACCCCTTTTGAAAGTGCAATTGCATAAATCAATCATCCTAGTGTCCATTGGTTGAACACTCAATGTATGTTGTTTTTAAACGTGAGGTTCTTGTGCAATGAATATATTTTTGAACTTTTTGAACATGAGAGCGTAAGACCAATTTTGGGTCCACATACAATTAGCACTTTAGAACTTTCAAGAGTTTATGCATTTGGAGAGTCAAAGCAAAATGCCATGCTAGCCTTAAAATCAAGAAATTCACAAATAACAAACAATTTTGCAAGTTTGCCAACTTTGAGTGTTACAATTTTAAGATAAACTTGTTTGACATTTTTGATTGCTACAATTCTAGGACAAGCATGGAAGTTTGCCCTTAACAATAAGTAGTGAAAGTTCCAAAGTTGTCTTTCAATTGCCAACATTACTCAACAAAATGTAAGATAGTTGAAGCATAAAAATCATGCTCAAATCCTTTTTCTAGCAATTTTAGTCATGGTTAAGGAAAAATTGATGAATCCCTCACATGTTTAGCATCCTTTATGAGTGCTTTATTTTACAACCTAAATGCTTTCTTTACGTAAGTCTTTTTTTTGTGCTTTAGGATTTTTGATCTGTGCAACTAAAAGAGAAATTCATTCTCAAGAAATTTCAATTCTTGAATCCTCATGTTACCACACAACTTCCTACTTGAATATCAATGCCACTAATAACAATGACAATAGTTTGTTTTCTTGCTTAATATCTTGCAAAATACTCAAAAAAAGTGCCCACATACACAACAATTTTGAAATAATATTGTATTCATTGTATTGGATGGATTTTTCATCAAAAGCTTATACAAAAGTGATTCAAATATACTATTCACTTATATTATTGGTTTGTAATAGTGGTTGCATTTTTGCAATTTATAAGTCCCATTTTGACAATGCCTCTTGAAAAACTTAGGGCTTAAACTCACTAAGGCAAACATTTGACATTTGCAGAGATTTCAAGATGCATTCAAGTCTTCAAAATTAAAAACATGACTCAAAATTGTTTTAATTATTCTCCCTCCATAGAATTTGAAGACTTCATAGCAGCAAAATTGCAAGCATTATGAAATACATACCAAACAATAGTCACTTGTACGTAAAAAAATTATCAAATTTTTATTACAAAAAAACTCATGAATAAGGGCATGAAATCACAAAATAATAGAAAGAATGGGTGTTGAAATGAAGGAAATGTAATGCTTTCATTCCCAAATCCCTAAACTCTAAACCACAAGAAATAACACTGATATTACTCACCTTTAAATGTAGCATGCAACCCTACTATTGACTAAAGAAAAAGAGACTAATCTTCAAGGTAGTTATGTTGTGTTTTTTTGAAGTTTTGACATTTGTTGCCTTTTCCTTTCCTTTTCATCTAATTTTCACTATAGCATATTATGATTGCACCCTACAATTATGGTGAAAGAAAAATATAAGCTCCAAAAGAAAAGAAATATGATGAAGGCAGTCACAAAAATTAACATTTTTTAAAAATCTTATGCTTTCTAAAACCTAAACCCAAAAAACATCTATAAATTTTTTTGGAAGGCAACCAAAAAGGTAGAAAAATTTGAAAATCATGCCAATAAATAATGATTCATTTAAACATTAAATGTCAAATTCTATACTCTCTAAAAATATAAGCATGACACAAACAACAAATAATCTTACATTGCAAAACAATGTCCTAAAATCATGAATCCATTGAATAAAATCTAAATTCAAAACTCAATAAATGAAACAAACCTTTAGTTTATTAGATGTAGTTATCTTTCTGAAAAGTGGCATCATTTTTAAATCAATATGTGTGAGCCTCAAGATTAGCATATTGGGATTAAAGCTCATTTTTTGATATTTTGGCAAATTTTAATAGAAAAGTAGGTCAAAAAGTCTTAAAAAGTATTAAAGTCAATTTAAAAAAAATAGTTAGAAGTCCAAAGAATTATTTATAGATCTTTAATTACATAAATTCACTTTTTTATAATTTGAAAAGTCTTTAAAAGAACAAAATTAAAAATAGCAAGTTAAGTTTAAAGTCAATTTTAAATTGACAAAAATTTAAAAGTAGCAAGTCAAAAATATAAGTGTATACAACCAATTTATAATTTTAAGTGAAAGATCCACTTTTTTAGCTTGATCTTGAGAAATTTTCAAAAGTAAAAGGTATTTAATTGGAATACGTTTTCTTGTAGGTGCTATTTCAATAGATGGTTTAACATTAAAATCATTAATAAAATTTCCCACCTTTTTAGGTATAATGACATTGGCGTTAAGAATTGGTTAGAGTACTTTTGCTTGTTCAAGACATGACTTGACTATTTCTTTATTGGCATTAGAACTAAGATATAGATTATTTTCAAGAAAATCTAAATCCGCTTCCCATCAACCAAATCTTCTGATTGTAAATGAGAATATATTATTTCTTCAATGACTAACATATCAACACTCAAAAAAGAATGATCTTGTAACCATTGAGCAAATATTCCGTCATCCATAAAATTGTATAATCCTGGACCAATACATTGAATGGGTCCTAGGTTGGTTTTGGCTTCGACCCCAATAGTTTGATTAAATGGCAATTGATGATTTTTACCCAAACTAAATAGGGGTTTTCTAAACACAATGTGCACCATTGTTTTATTTATTTTTGGTCCGTAAATAAACGTGGATTTTTTTAAAGCCCAATTTACACACTACAAGGAAAGGGGTGTCTAAACGACAGAAATTTGACAAAATACTGTTGTAATCAACAACTCAATTTTTTGGCATTTCATATGCCAATTCGGTTCAACTACAGTGATTCTATTGTACATGCATCCACTTTTAGAATAACCTCCTCTAAGCAGGCCCACGTGGCCACAGAAAAGGCATTTTCCTGATGCATGTTCAGAGTTCCTTCCTTATACTGAAAACAATTTACTGTACATCCAAATCAAATTGACCTACTGATGCTCTTACAATTACGGTGGTTCAATGGAGCGTATACTTAGAGTTACCCAATATTCTATAAATATATCAAGATCCTTTATTTGAATAGTGCCCTTCACCTTCCTCTTGTAATAATTGGCCCTTATCTTTTTACATCGTACATTGTGACAATAGAACAACGTTTGAAATTGGAGTATGAGCTGTTCCTCAATAGTAGCTAAGCACAACAAAGGTACCTTCCTCACAAGATGGAAATCAGTTTGCACTTCTTCAACATACTTTGAATATTACCTTCACAGTTTAAACAAAGAATATGACTACAACATGATGGAAATTACCACAGATTGCCTTTGAAATACCTTACAAAATACATTTGCATAGAATAATGAAAGTCCTACACCGCTGCATTCTCAAATCACTTAGACATAGTGCTTGCCTTTGTCCATCATATTGTATATGAAGAGCGCAGCAATGACTCAATTCTCTTTAATGGACACACTTCTCCACCGATCAAAAATATTAACTAGTATGTATGCCACGGCATTAGCCACTTCATTAAACAGGGTGCCATGAGCACCATAACAAACAAAGAAAGCTCTTGTTCATACCACTTTGCACGTCTATTATAATAATAGCTGCAGCACTACATTATCTTGTCATGAATGAGAAGGAAAAATACACGTAGCATATCCAAACACTTATAACAAGCACTACTTCATCATTGACCACATTTAAGTGCTGACTTGAAATTTGACCTCATAGTACTTCAAATACAATTGCTAGAAATCACCTGCTGTATCTATTCTAATACATCTGCAAAACCAGTGCAAACAAATCATGGACACTACAAATGCCCAAAAACACTTATTCATTTCAAGAATACACGATGACCTCATTTTTAGATCAAATGACATTTAGTTTCACTTGAATTACAACCATAAAGACAATTGCCTACTTCCTACACTCACATGTATGCACTACAAATTCCCCTAATAGTGAAAGCCATCACCTTCACCAACAACACAATAAGGTCCAAAGACATGTCTTCCACAAACACTCCCTTTGCCCAAACATATGACATAGCCCTACATGCTTGACAACAACTGAGAAATTTGAACAAACTGGGAAATACATCAATTGTAAGAACAAAACAGTGATCTCACTTACCTTTAAATTCTGTCATAATTTCATAAGCTTCTCTTTGCTGACCTCCCAGAATTTTTTGTGTCACATGACATGTCACTTCCATAATACTCTTTGATTCCTCCCGTTCTGCACCGTCTGGGCTTTCAAAGCCAGTCAATGCTTCTCTTCACTAGTAGAAAATTTAGCACAAAATCAACAGAATTTCAACCAAAAACTGTTGATTTTTTTTGTGAATTTGGTCAAGTTGATTTGGATATTTTCTGTTAATTTTTTGTTGATTATTTACAATTTTCTGTTAATTTGTTGTTGATTTCTATTACGTATTTTATGTTGTTCAATTCTATTTCTTTTCAATTAAATTTTTTTTTTTCATAGAATTTGTTTTTTTTTTACAAAAATGTGAATTTTTTAGGGGACGGGCAGCTGCCTGAGCCCCCGGGTAGTTACAGGTAGTGGGGTTTGAATCCTCCACCTCTCCTCTCACACTCCACAACTTTAGCACATTCTCAAAAACCACTAGAGAATGTGCAAATACACATGCACTCATTGGTATCTTGATTCTATTTGTACATTAAATGTTCATGTCTTTAGTCATCCAGTAGACTTTGGAGGCTATTTCCGCCCATTAAAGGACTTTTTTTCAAAAACTTAAAACTACAAAAAGTTGGTAAATGTATTTTACTTTTACCTCTAACAATTTTTTTTTGGATTTCAATCTTTTTATCAAAAGTTATGAGCTAAATTCAGAGAAGGTGTTTAGAAATTCTAAATAAATTGTTTATTTCCATCCTTTTGATTTTGTTTATAAATTTTTTTTGGAATTCACAAATCTCATAAGGATTGTTGCAGGCAAAGGTTGGATTCATTAATAATTATTATTTAGTGCTAGTTTTTTGTAAAAAGAACCTTATTTTGTTAAAATAGCCTCTGTAGTTTGATAGCTTCAAATAACATGAAGTCGTGAAAAGTTACGAAATTAAAACCTTGCAATTATAAAATCAAAATTCTATTGACTTTTGAATAGTTTTGGATATTTTTTAAGGGCATTAATATGTGAACCACACCCTTTGAACTACTGTACCACAATCCCAGGATAAATTTTAGATTTCTACCATCAAAAATTTGAGTTTGAGAATTTTGAATTCAAATTTGGACTTAGAGACCATGGTATTGTTTAGGACCATAAAAAAGGTTGCAATTCAACAACACCCAATGAAAAAGCTTATCTTTTTTTACAAACAAAAGTAAAATTAACAATTTTCTCCCTAACTAAACTTTTTCATTGGGTGTTGTTGAATTGCAATTTTTTTTATGGTTCTAGACAATACCATGGTCTCTAAGTCCAAATCTGAATTCAAAATTTTCAAATTCAACTTTTTGATGATAGAAATCTAAAATTTATCTTGTGGTATGGTATAGTAATTGGAAGGGTGTGGTACACATATCAGTTCCCATCTTTTAAAGCTAATAAAAATATTTTATAAGATTGTTTTTTTTTAAAAATCATTTGATTAGTAATAGAAGGAAAATTACTAAAAATACCCTTTAAGTCTTTCAAAATATGAGGTTTACGCCGAAAATATGTGAAACATAAAAAGTATTCCTTATTTTTTGTAGGAATATCAATTATACTCCTATTATTTTGGAAAATCAATAAAAAAACTCTTCTATTTTGAAATGTTAAACATATCTTTGTGTTATTTGAAATGTAAAATCACCTTTGGTTTCTTGTAAGAATTTGCATTAAACTATACACTTGGTTATCATGTAACACAAAGATATTTTTGGTATTTTTAATCCTTAAGGGACATGTATGATTTCTTCAAAGAATTGAGGTGCATCTTTTATATTTGTTTGTAAAGAAATTTTGGTATTTAAAACAACAAAATGTTGTAATTTTTATATAAAATTTTGTTGAATTAGTGAAGTTGTGTCCAAAAGTGTCCAGATCAACAGAAAACTATTAATTTTTTTGTTATTATGGTCATGTTTTTACTTGACTTTAAAGGCTGCTAATTTTAAATCTTACCAAATTGTGAAAAGTAAAGAAAATAAAACTAGTCAATGTACACTCAAACTTCTAAAAGATTCTTTTTTTTGAAAACTTCTTTTATTTTTTAAAACTTCAAAAAAATTTAATGAGGTCCAAAAAGATTTTAGAAAGATTTCAAAAACAAACCTAAACTATTGTGATAGTTTTTTTGTTAAAAATATTTTAAAGTATTTTGATGATTTACAAAAAGATTCCTAAAGGACTCTAATTCAATCTAAGAGATTCTATTTCTATAAGTATTTTGAAGTACTTTAACAAATTCCATAAAGATTTTAAAAAGATTCTCAAAGATTCCAAAAAGGTTTTTGAAAATTCTTAGAGATTTTCAAAGATTTTTTGAATTTCAATAAGATTCTCAAAAGATTCCCAAAGATTCTCAAAGCTTCTCAAAGCTTCCAGGAAGATTCCAATATTAGTCATAAAGATTTTTAAAAATTCTCAAAAAAATTCAAAATTCCTAGACCATTTCCAAAGATTCTCAAACATTCCAAACTATTCTCAAAGATTCTCAAAGATTCCTAAAAGATTTTCAAAGATTTTCAAAGATTCCTAAAAGATTTTCAAAGATTCTCAAAGATTTTCAATTCTTCTCAAACATTCTCAAAGATTCCAAAAAAACTTGAAAAGAATTCCAAAGATTCCAAAAGATTCTCAAAGATTCTAAAAGATTCTGAAAGATTCTCAAAGATTCTCAAAGATTCTCAAAGATTCTCAAAGATTCTCAATTGTTCTCAAACATTCTCAAAGATTCCAAAAAAATTTGAAAAGATTTCCAAAGATTTCAAAAGATTTTCAAAGATTCCTAAAAGATTCTCAAAGATTCTCAAAGGTTCTCCATTGTTCTCAAACATTTTCAAAGATTCCAAAAAAACTTGAAAAGATTCCAAAGATTTCCAAAGATTCATGAAGATTCCTAAAAGATTCTCAAAGATTCTAAAATCTCAAAAAGATTCTTAAATATTCTTAAAAATCTTGAAAAGATTTTGAATGATTCCCAAAAGATTCTTGAAGATTCTTAAAGATTCACAAAAAATTCCCAAAAGATCTTCAAAAGATTCCAAAATTTCTGTTGATTTAGATAATGGTGTTCAAATCAACAAAACATATTTAGTTTTTTACAGAATTTTGTTAAATTAGTCAATTAGCGTGGGCAAGTGCCCAAATCAATAAGAAACTGTTGGTTTTCTGTTGTTTTGGAAGGAGTTTTCTACAAGTGCTTGTTTCACTCAAGCGTCCGTTTCTTCTCTGAAATCTATGTGGACATTGCACTTCTTGACATTCAGGTTTGCACCAGCTTCTTCCTTCATTTCGTGGCTGGATTCTGCCAGTGCAAGGAGATTGTGCTACGCTCTTAGCACCTTCGCCATGAATAGGACCTCCCTCCATTCCTGAACCTGATTGTGCTGCCCTGGCAATACTCACATTTGGCCGACTTGTACCAACTTGTCCTACCCTTTGCCGCCTGTGGACTAGTGTTTTCCACAAGTTGACATTCTGCCTAGTTAGTATTGGTTGGGTCAAGCCTTTTGTGACTTCACTTCCAGGTTGTAATCCCTTGAAATCCTCGTCCACTCCAAATCAAAATAAATTTTCACCTGAATCTAATTCCTCTGCAAGGAATGGAAGAACTCTTCTCCCCCGTACCTCCTTTCTTAAAACAACTCTCTAACCTGGTAACTCCGGAGCATTGGAGTAGAACACTTGCTTGCATTGCCGCGGAAATGCAAAACTGTCACAAGAAACTAATCCACTTGTCCTTCCAAAGTTTGCTAACGTGAAGCCCCACTTATCCTTTCAAATTGTTGCATTGTCACCAACATAGTTTGCTTTAACAAAATCACATACTAAAACAACTATGCAGTGTTGTCTATAATTCAACTCCACAATCTCTACGATGTCACCCACATACTCAACGTCTGTAGAAACTGGGTTTGTTTTGCCAACACCATCATAATATACCTGTATGAACTTTGCTACAGCACCACTATTAGCAGTCTGCAACCTCAATTTGGCACCATGCACACGGAAATGGTTCTCGAACAACAACATAGACCTGTAACCAGTAGCCATAGCAAGAGGTCCTCTCATAGTGTCCACCACTTCTGGATTCAGCGGCACCCCTGCTTCTGTCGCCATACCCACTTCCTGCATCGCCCACTTAGAGAACTTCGGTAACACTTGCAGATCCCTAGGGAACTCAAAATGGGACCTCCGCTGTCCTCTTTGTTGGGTTCTTTGACAGTTATCACTTTGGGTGTTCCTTTCTTTGACAGCTGCTTTGTACATGCTATATTCACAGTGATGGTTACAAGCGAATTAGACATAGAGGACACCACCTCAAGGTCTCCACATTTCCTAATCAAGTCTGACGTGTGACACAAAAGGGAATGTCTCATAAGTGTCTCTATCTTTGAAAGTGCACATCGGTTTATCCTTAAACATAAATGTCCAAACTTATATATTGTATGAGATGATGACTCTAGGCATTGTACAAAACAAAATAACTACCATTTCCTCTATAGGTTTCCCTCATCACAGTGATATTGTTACTTGCCACTGACAACATGAACTACTTTTTCATAGAACACAGTACATTCACTTACTCATTAGCACCATATCTAGTTATTCCTCTCCTCATAACAACACTAGTCATCAAGGCACCAATAACTTATGTTATCTGAAGATAATGCCTGACTTGAATCCACAATACATTTGTACAATTCATTATCTCTTAAACCAAGCTGATTTGCTTAGAAGTACATCACTATGGACATGCAACTGATATGCAAGTGCTCTCATTGCTTGACACATTTTTCATTATTTTGCCATTCATTGACAAGAAAAATTGACAAGAACCCGAGGATATTCAATATTCGTTGGACCTTTGTGGAATTAGTTTTGAGATTCTGAAGTTAAAAGGCCACATGACTACAAAACAGTTCTCTTCATGAATTGAACATTAAGAGAGATTGCTCAATGCTTTGAAAGAAGAAGAATATGTAAAAACTTTGGTCATTCCAGGTGATAACTTCGTCAAGAACATGAACTTAAGTAAAACCTAGTACATGTTGTTATGAACAAAACCTTACATCTTCTCTACGCTGATAGTGTTTTCACATCCTTAAAACAAGCAACATGTGCTTCACGCATTTTTTCTCTCCCATGTACATGTAACACAAATAACAATGACCCAGAGTTCTGTTGTTTTAAACCTACTATCTTGTAGTCAATTACGTGGAGTACATATGCTTTCAAACAATAAAGAACACCCACTTCACATGTTTAAATCATGTGACTTCAAAGAATGATGCCTTGGTAACATTACAGAACAACCAATTCACATGATCACATCACATTAATTACTGTGTTATTACGCATATGCTTGAGACTATTCTCTTTGTCTTCTAACACTCATTAAATTCACACCGACTCTTGCATGTTTTGTATTTGCTCATACATATGTAATGTGACAACCACTTCTTATTACAACATAATTTCCTTAGCAAGGTCCAGGAAATATTTGAGATATTTTGGTGAATTTCCTTCAATCCTTGTGTTGAACCGGTTCATGAAGGAGTTCTTTTGGTTATTTTTTGTAGTTAACACCATAAATAAAAAAATTTAAAGATTTCTTACCGGTTTTTAGCCTATGTTTTTAAGTTGCAAATGGTTTTTTCTTCCTTCACTAACTTCACTTGGCTAGCTTTGAACTAGCAATCAGCTCTTCTTAGGGCTTGTTCCTTAGGATTATGGCCAATGACAAAGCCAATTACTGTGAATTAGTAATTTCAACAAGAATTGGAGACTTTTAATTATTGATTTATGACAGTTTTAAATTTCTGCCTCAGCTTTTTGGCTCTACTTCATTTGTCAACAATACACAGTAAATCATGGCATTCTGTAAACTGGCATAAACTCAAAAAGTCCAACAATAGCATACCTTCTATAGGTAGACATATGTTTTGTGTTGTTGAGTACAAAATCTTGAATTAATCTCTGAAACTCTTTAGTCATAGGGCAATTCCTTTTTCCTTGTTCTTCAAGTTTCTTGTCCCACATTCCCTGGTCCTCATTATCATCCCATGCCCTTTTGGTTGTTGGAGTGTAGGCAGATAAGTAATCATTCAAAAACCCGAGGGATTCTTCTCTCATGTATGCATTTGCCATGCTACCCTCCGGCTTTGCCTTGTTTTTGACATACCCTTTTAACGTTTTCATAGCACGTTCAAAAGGGTACATCCATCTTGTATGAACCGGACCACAAACAAATAGTTCTTTGACAAGGTGAATCGGTAAGTGCATCATAATAATAAACATCAACGGTGGCAGCTCTTTCTCTAATGAACATATTGTTTCGGCCACATCTAAACTCATCTGCTGTTCATGATCTGAGTCTACAACCTTTGCACATAACATACGAATAACTCAATTCAAAAGCATTATAGCTCCTACAAGTACATGATGACTAATGTTCCTCAAACACACTAGTAGCACTTGCTGCATTAATATATGATAATCATGGGTTTTTAGACCCCTGAGCTTACCATCCTAAATGCAATGTCATAGCGGAGTCATGTAGTTTGTGGAAAATTTCAATTTCTTCAATACATTCATAAATTCCAGTTGATGTGACTTTGTGAGCACATATGGTGCATCAGGCATGAAATATGCATCTCAACTTGGTTGTCGCTGCAAGTGCAGATGGTGCCAAATTCCCCTAGTTTGCAAGTCCTCCCTAGATTTCACTGTATCAGTCTCCCCAAACATCGTCTTCATCAAATTCTTGCAAACATTCTTCTTGCAATACATTACGTCTAGCGTGTGTCTTGTTGGTAGGTCCTAGCAAATTGTGATCAAAATTAAAAGATATATATACTATACCACCATAACATACCATAATCTCCAAGACACTATCACATAGCAGTACGTTTCACTATATTCTTAGACATACTTAACCATGCTTGATTAACATGAAATTACAAGCATTCCAACATTTAGAGATGTTCCGCCCCATTTATTACCATAAATAACAAAGTTGATATGAAGTTGCACTATGTACTCAAATCAGCTGTAAATACTGACTTATAATAGTACGTCTCAACAACTCTGCAATTCCTATCGAAATGTTCATTTACAAAAATGTTATATGCAGTGGTTCACTAAATTTTTACACAAATGTCACATCATTAAAGTTGGAGAACACTCTACTATCAAAGGAGTCCAGTCACTTTTTAATTCAACACTATTTGAAATTTTAATACACTTTCCTACATACCTTCACTGAAATGTCACATTAGTCAATTCAGACATTAGATAGGTGACTTTATGGCTGTAAAGAAAACCACTTTCAGAAAGTAAGCAACAACTGAATCAATGAACACATACATCTTATACATGCTCTCAATATTCATAAGTTTTTTTGTTCAATCTCAATCACTCACAACTACATCTCAATCACAAAATGACTGAACTTTAATCACTCCGAAATCAAATATACATAAATGCCGTCACTTTTCAAAAATAAATTTTTATGTACACGTTAATCATTTGTTATTTCAGATGTCTTAAACCAAGGATGAGTAACTCACCACCCAATATGGTAGGTTGTACAATGCACTTACTCGCTTCACTCCAGTACTTTTAACGAGATCATGCTCTCCATTGGGGCACCCTCTACAATGCAAATATGACTCCCTCATAGTTCCTTGATGAACAATGATTCTTCCACTCTAACAGAAAGGTGCTCCTTCAAGCTCCACATCACCATTGAAATGTGCCTTTGCAAACCTCCACCAATGATCTGAAGGCAACCACCGATGATGGCCTAGGTACACAATTTTATTGGCTTCTCTTGAGTGTTGAGTAGAAGTATTATACCCGCAAACAAAGCACCCTGCATAGCCCTTCCCAATTTGGCCAGATATAAGTGTGTATGCAGAAAAATCATTGATAGTCCATAAGAACATACCTCTTAATTTGAATTTGCAATTTGAACCACTTGGTTCAGCCATGTCCAATACTAGCACTTCCACCCAAAGCTTCTTTAAATTGTGCAACAGCCGGAGCAGGAAAATGTCAATAGAAGACTCCAAAGGAGTAGTAGGATTCAATATAATCAAGGTCAATGACATGAAGAACCTCTTTGTCACCAAGTACGGTGGCAAATTGTACAGTACAATGAGAATGGGCCAAACTGAATACTTCAAGGATTGCAATCCATGAGGATTGATCCTGCCAAGTGACAAGCCCATCCGAACATTCCTTATGTCGCGGCAGAACTTTGGAAATCTTTCCTCAATGAATGTCCACTGGTAGCTATCCACAACCAATTGCATTTTCTTATCCAGCAAGTGGTTACTTGCATACCACCTCAGGTGCTTTGCAATTTCAGGGCAACGATACATGTTGCAACCTAAAAAGTCAACTTCAGGATTTTAGACAATAAAAATATGTAAAATCTTCCTAGTCAAATATTTTTTTTGCTTTTACATAGTAAAAAGGAGAAGTTTATCAAAATTATTAATTAAGGAATTTTGCAATTCCTTAGGTAGTTAAAACAGTTAATAGGAGATTAACAATTTTTGCCAAACCAGAAATAGATTTTTGTTCAACCAGAAATGTTTGCCCAAAATTATAAATTGGGTTATATAGCATACCGGTGGGATGAATGCCAAAAACGATAAATGCGCCGCCCAGTGACCAACAGTCACTAACAGAAGAATTAGAAATCATGGCAACGGTTTATTGCGTAATTATTATTACAAGAACGGTTGCAATGGTTCAATGGGGGAATCCTGATCATGAGCTTGTGAAGGAGAAGACGAGTTTGTTTCCAAAGTCTCATTCATCTTGCTTCCTGATCCTTGCTTTTTGCGCATTTGTTTTGTGAGAAGAGTGTGGAGGCGCTGTGAGCGGTAGGCTATCCTGTGGATTGAGTTGTTGGTTGCAAGTTTTCTTCACCCACTTCCAAAGCCATGGATAGGATAGATAAGGGAGAGGAAGCGCCAATTGCGCTTAGGTCGGTAGTTCCGAGAGTTTCTACAGATCCTGACGCGAGAAAGATGTTAGGGGAGAATTTGAGCCGAACGGGTTGCGAGGGATTCTTTAAGGTTTCTTGGGGTTTAAAAGACAAGGAGATGATCAGGGAATTGTTAGGGGATCCGGCACGTCAGTGAGACAACTCTAAATGAGCCCATCCAAATACTTGGTCAAAAGAGGTCTGCAATGGAGTATACTCCTTCGCAAGTGCAAGAGAGGGGCTTTGCCCTCGGGGAGAGGAGGACAGTGAGGGGAAGTTTGCAACAGTAGTAGACTCTAAGAACAAGTACTTGATTGCTGATGGTAAGATAAACCGGGAGAGGCAAGTCCTAGAATTCCTGATTCCTATTCTACTTCCGGATAGACCTACCACCCTCACCTTTACCTATGCTAACACCATCTTTGGTGCACTATCCTTGGAGAGAGCGGTGAATTGGGGGATAATAATTAGAGATTTAGTGTTGAAATTAGTGAACTCAATAGGGAAGACTAAATGGTCAGGGCTCAGTCCTTTCTTGTTCCATATGTATAAACATCTAGAATTATTGAAGGACAATGAGAGTAAAGCCTATGAAGCTGCCAAGGTGATGATGAGATTTGATATCACCCCGGAACCTGAATTGGAACAAGAATTGGAGCAAGAAGAAGAACCAGAAGCAGTGGTAGAAGAGCCCCTCGAACCAAAGAAACATGAGCAAGCCAAATGGGAGGGCAAGGAATCTGCTGAGGCTTTTGGATCACCAGCAAAGCTAGTCAAAAGAGACTCAAGGAACTACCAGGATAAGGAACTTTTTTCTAGCATTATTAGTCAGATTGAGGGGATCCATGAGGTAGTCATGTCTGATAGAGATGTTCTCTACAAACTACTTGTATTGACGGACGCTGTCCATCAAAACGAGCTCTATGATACGGTGAAGGATCTCTATCAGACCAGGAAGAAGAGCCAAATGGAGGTGCAGAACCTATCTGAACAGGTGACAGCCCTCACCTCACAACTACAACATTAATCAAAGGAAGACAAGTTAGCCCAACACGCCTACTAGGATATGGCTTGATTTTGGAGTATGGTCACCATTCCGGGGGATGTGGTGGCGAAGGCTAAGCTATTTGATGAGGAAGTGCTGAAGATGGGATCAGCAATGAGTGCCAAGCTTGTGGAGGTGTTGGTGGAATATGCAAGCAAGATGGAGGAAACGTTGCAGGAGATGCGGACGATCCTGCATGGTCAGAGCAAGATGCCGGAAGAAGGAGAAGGATCTAAGAGGAAGGAAGCCACACTTGCCCAAAAACTCTACCTCCATCGTCTCCTCGTGCTACTATCAAAGAGGGACCAGAGGAAGTGAGGACACCTTGTTCCGTGCGGTTGCCCAGCAAGGTCGACTCTAGACCTAGAGAAGGGTCTAAGCTTGGATCATGTACTTGGAGTTAGATCCAGGTAACTTCTAACAGTAGAGGTGTCGTCCGGTTACCGAGTCCTGTCAAGAGGAAATGTATTCCTCAACGCTCCAGAGAGTCGACATCCCCCGTCTCGACGATTAATGTGGATGATGAACCCTCTGCTTCTAGCACAAGTTGTAAGGAGGAGACCAAGACTTCAACGGAATCTTTTGGGGACACGTACCCGGAAGCTATAAGATTAATGAAGGGGAAGCACGCAAAGAAGAAAGGGAAAGCAGCAGGAAGTTCTCAAGCTTTGGCTCGACGACCCCGGCCACGTAAGAGCCCCGCCAAACTAGCAGTACTTGTAGCAAAGAAGAAGAAGAATAATTAGCTATTTCATAGTATAGAGTGGTAGCTTGTAATTTGAAAGAAAGAGGATGCTCTTACAAGAAGTTAGGTATAGCCTTCTGTCTTACTACTTTCTAAGATCGCAGATCTCAAATTCAAAGATTTGAGATCCCCTTTTAGTAGCAATTTGCGGTGGAAGTTCAGATCCCCTTTTTGTGGATCAGAGAATGAAACGTGTCATTCCCTAATCAATAACTTTACCTTCAGGAAGCTTTTTGATGATTCCTAGGGATTAGTTATTAGGGACGACTATACCATTGTTGCCTTGGGCAATTTCATATTTTTGATTTTCTTTGTGTACAACAAGTTTTGGATTTCCACTTCAAAGTCCTGTGTTGATGATTTGGTGCAATGTTGGTATGCCAGCAGTGCTAGAACCAATGTTTTGTGCAGGTAGCCGGACGTTGAGTGTGAAGGAAACAAAAATAGTCCCCAAATCTTGTTTGATCAGATTTCTATTGCATTATTGAGGTGGTTGGAAAATTGCGTTTTCTAAGGGGCAGTTGTTGTTTGGATTTACAATCCAGATACTTTTGTGAGGGATAGCCAGTCTTAGATTAGATGCGATCCAGATAGCAATCCTGATGCATGCTAATTGACAATTGAGAAGTTCGACTACTACCAAGAGTGATTGTGAGCAAAGGAATAGGGATCCTTTAGGTATCTAGTTACCATTTTAGCACCAAGAATTAGGTCGGGAAGGGTCCGTTGTTGTAGTAATTTGAGTTTGTAAGGGTTTCCTAAGTGACTTGTCCGTCTAGAATCACTTCCAGATTGGCTGTGAGGAAGTAATTGCATCTTGTTATCCTTGTGTTCTTTGTTGTTGTTTTGTTTAGTGATACTTCATTCACTATAAACTGTCAAAGGGTAGGAACTCTCGCTGCCTTCTTTAATAAAAATAGCAGAATCCTCTACTATAGAGGCTAAACTTCTCTCATCATAGTTAAGTGTCCTACCGGAGCTGGATCTTAGCAAAGATCCAAATAATCATTTGGATATTCCGGTTATTCCGGTTATTGTGTGTGTGTGTGTGTGTGTGTGTGTGTGTGTGTGTGTGTGTGTGTGTGTGTGTGTGTGTGTGTGTGTGTGTGTGTGTGTGTGTGTGTGTGTGTGTGTGTGTGTGTGTGTGTGTGTGTGTGTGTGTGTGTGTGTGTGTGTGTGTGTGTGTGTGTGTGTGTGTGTGTGTGTGTGTGTGTGTGTGTGTGTGTGTGTGTGTGTGTGTGTGTGTGTGTGTGTGTGTGTGTGTGTGTGTGTGTGTGTGTGTGTGTGTGTGTGTGTGTGTGTGTGTGTGTGTGTGTGTGTGTGTGTGTGTGTGTGTGTGTGTGTGTGTGTGTGTGTGTGTGTGTGTGTGTGTGTGTGTGTGTGTGTGTGTGTGTGTGTGTGTGTGTGTGTGTGTGTGTGTGTGTGTGTGTGTGTGTGTGTGTGTTTTGGTGTGCTGTTGCAAATTCAAAACAGGGTTTAACTATCCTGTTCTGGTCATCTTAAAGGTCTACAAACTAAATCTCTATGGGAACAATAAACAAGTCATCTTATTGGCGTTTTAACACTTTTGAATGCTAATAAGAGGATAAGTACTTTCTTGTGCTACGACAATATAATCTCCAAAGTCTTTGTATGATAGAGAAGTAACGTAGCACTCTCAATGGAACAGTATGAGATCCTTCCACAAATCTCAATGTTTGACATTTAGGACACTCTTGCAGTTTTGAATGCTCTTTCCAGTAGATAGTCTTGCCGCACTTACAGAAGTAAATGCTCTGGTGTGATAGGCCAAGCTTCATCAACAATGACTTCATTTCATAACCACTTTTTGGGCAGTGGTTGCCTAGAGGCAATACATCCTCTTGTAATAACATTAGTATCTTGTCAAGGAATTGTTCACTAGCCGAGAACAATGTACAAAGTGACATGAGTATAATGCAAAACTTGAGGCATGTTATGGTTGATCCAGCATATAGAGACTGTGTGGATTGCCACAAGAGTGACTCTAAGAGTTGAGTGTTGTCCTCCTCGTCTTCTAGAGAAGATATGTCTTCAAATTGCAGTATTGAATCCTCCAATCTTGTGTTCTCCACGTGAGTTTCATCTGCACATGAAAAGCAGTTCTCTGCCATTTCTTAGATATCAATGTTTGTATTGGCTGCTTTGCCTACAAGTACCTCCCAATCTTCATCAACTGGCCCTTGCAATTTTTCATGACTTTAGACATGGTTGGCCATGTTGTAATCAGCACCGGACATTACTAGATTGTCGCCTCTCTGCACAAGACAAAGTTCTTTAAATTACTGGACAAGTAATCATAAGCATTGAATAGAGACATACAAAACTTATACATAGGATTGCATGCAAATAGGTCCAAGCATTCATAATATGAAGACCAGATTGATCTCTTAATTAAGAACGTGGAACGTATAGACAAACGATGTACATGGGACAGTAGTTATAACTCTATGTTTAGTACCAATTTTGATTTGTTCATTATAAGAAGGAGACACTTGTGCAATGAAAACCAACAATGTCTTCCTCATTTCTTAGTTCTATACTTTCAGCATAATATTTTTGAAGCACTGTATAAGCAACAAGGAATAGTGAAGTCCAAACGTCAACAAGTTTTTATGCAAATATAGGACTGAATACAAGTAGGATGAAAATTACATATGATATGTTCTATGGTATACTTCAAAAGATGGTAAGGTGGGATGCTCAGACATATACCATGCAGACATTTGGCATGTATTAAAGGCACATTAAACTACGTCATATCTGTTTTTGTACTTTTACTTAGAAGACAATGAATTGGCATCTTTTTTAAGATTTTAATATTATTGGGAGTTCCCCAACAGTAGATTTTGAAGTCAGTAGTTAACAATAAATACTCCGTAAAGTAGAAATAGTATTCAAATATAGCACACAGGTTTATTGTATGAAAAAAATAGTAAACTACATCTAGAAATGCGATATCCTACAGGAAGTGGCTACATTCTGCAGCCTCCTCCCATTTAGGACCTCGTACATTGAATTCACACTTAGAATTTTGCTTACAGTCACACGTATGAAGAACTTGTTATTCTTGTATTTTTATGTTGGAGATTCTCCTCATATTCAATAGTCAGCAATACGACATGTGTGTGGCCATGCGTAGTTTCAATAACTAGTTTTAAATATTGAAGATACTTCAAAATAGGAATTTCTCTACTTCAGAACGAGTTCCAATTGGAGAACTTACTGTTGCAATTCAGGAGAAGGTTAGTACTCCACTATTTCATTGGAAATCGTAAAGAACAAAAAAGTAGTTAAACATCTCCAACAAAGAACAAACACATCTGAAGCATTTAAGTACATAATTCTCAAGGAATATGTCCTACTTAGGTCTGTCATTCAACTGGTGCATTCCCTTTTCAATAGTATTGTGATGAAATGTAGAGACATTGTCAAATTTGAAAGGGAATAGATCATAAGGGAATTTTGAGAAGGTAAAATATATAGAAGAAAATTTTATAACTCCAATGAATTGAAAGGAGTATTACATTCTGGGACATGAGTAGGTTCCATCGTAATGTATAATTGTAATTTAATGAAAACAAATTAATTGGGATCTTGTTTAAACAAATGCCGTATTTGAAATTGCATGAAAGACCTGTAGTCATTTTGACATTGGAGTAGTACTGACGTTCACAGATATTCTTAGAAGAATCGGATAATATTCTGAATTCTTCATTGCTTCTTTCCGTCACACGTAATATATTATTCATATTTTTATAAGTGCATTACGGAACGTTTGTCACTTACCAGTAAAGACTCTGTTAGATATATATCACGGCCATATTTACAATGGTGGAGTAGCATGACCTTTGTTGATCTTGTCTTCAATCCATGGCATTTCTCGCACCTACATAAGTACGACCTAATTCCTTGCCTTGCAGCTCACAATCTCTTGATGTGGTATACTTCACCTGGTAGACATGGCATCATTGTAACTACTTCGGCGCTTACAGCTTGCCATACACGTCCACACAATATTAAATTAATGTTGTGAATATATTGTTCACTACGAGTATGCTATAGACAATTACTAGCTACTGCAATTGGGACAATAAATCAACTCATACTATGAAGACGGTATAAGAAATGCTCCACTAGTATTTGCAAATTCTGAAGGAACCAAAATTTCCAACTATAGCTAAAAGTATGAACTCCTGAAAATGCAAGTAATGCATGATTAGCAATGGAAATTCCATTTTCAAATGACAAGGGCTTACTTGAATATTGACTTTTGAAGCCAAAATGAAACAAAACCAATTTAGCATGTAATGGCGTTCTTAAAAATCACGCATACCTAAAATTCTCTTATTGCTCCTCGGCAAAAGGAGGCCACGCTTGGCAATTCCAATTAGGGTTTGCCTTTTGTACTTCAAACAATGATATTGTAATCTCCTCGGAGTACCCATATATGTGCTCATACACAAAATACAACCATTCTCAGCATTATAAAACAAATTACTATGAATACATTCATGGATAGGCTTGTAGACAGCAAACATTTGCACTCTCGCAATTCTAGCGCAAGAGTTGCAAAGAAGGATTGACGACATGCATCTGAAAACTCCTATTCAAAATGTCCAAATCATAACACTTGTACAGTTCCAAAATATGCTTTTTAATATTCTAACATTTTTGTTGTAAGCATGCACAGCTGCTTTAGAAGGAGCAATGCCTGACAGCAATTGAAAAAGTGATTACAGTGTCGAAAAACTTACATGTCCGCCACGGTATCAAGGAACCACCTTCCTAAGCCACGCACTCCAAATTGCCAGTCATCAAACCTACACATATTCAGATACCATTTCAAATGATAGGAAATTTTGTTCATAAGCACTTTCAGAACGTAGGTCAAAAGACAAAAAGTGAGCCATTGGTTTTCCCTAGAAAGCACTTCACATCGTCAAGACGGTGTGCAATGAAGGATTAACATGAATGCAAGTGATTGACAACGATGTCACTTAAGATGATCCAAGCTGTCACTTCTCAGAATTAGGGTTGTGAGGTGACTTTGAAAGACACCAATTTCTGTACATTAGTCTTTGTCCACACACTTTGCATTAGAGGACTAGGCCGCATTGGTGATGGTACTTTCTTCACTTTTCTTTGCAGAGTTTTTTGCTCTTCACTTTGTTAATTTCTAAAACTTCGGGACATGGAGGTCGCTGCAGATATGCAATAGTCTCACTTCTTTTTAAAGAAACTACATTACTTATGAAGGAAGGATGCAATCGTCATTTACAATCTTTGACGAGAGATCGCTCGCTTGTCACAGCCCCACAAACAGCCCAGAGTATGATGACTGCATTGTAAGTTAATTCAGACACCATCTTCTTTGCGTAGGAATGGGGATAGGAATTGGGAATGTGAAGTTCCAAAACAACGGTGGTGGAAACCGGCCATACGAAGAGAAAGGCTTACTTGAAATTGGGAGGGGGGGATTGCTGCATCCTTATTAAAGCAATTTTTGGTAGTCATGCATGTTGAAATTGGCAAGAAAGGCCTTTGCTGTGCAAGAATTGCGGTTCTAAAAAACATTAATAGACAAAATTGAAGAATTGCTCTGATGATATAAAGTAGTGAATAAAAATACTCTATTCCGAGATTAGGTTTTTTGTATGGTAGATTGAATGTAAATTAAGTGCAATAATCGAGAAAGTAAGAGGAACTGCAATGACAATATTTTGATTTCTTATGTGTATTGCATGGTGGATGGAGATAATGAGCTACAATTCACCAATTATTATTTCCAGGTCTTCTAGCGTGGAAGCCAATGACCAGAATTTTTGTAGTAGGCGCAATATCTTGGACTACAATTATTGCGTCATTACAGAAAGTGATTCACGTAATCAATTGTGGCCATCTTATTCTAAATACCTCTTGCATGCAGTAAATTTGCAAGTCAACTGGTTTTCATGGGAGAGCTAGGGCCTAAGAAAGAGGCAATGGGTTCTTTGACCACAACAAGGTACAGAGAAGTTTTAGGAGATGATGATGCTCCCAGTCATTTGGAATCCATCGCAAACCCTCCATCTTTGAGGAGAACTTGTACTCAAAAGTTCTGCCATAGAGATTGAGAAGGGTTTTTGTGTACACAGGTATTTTACAAGAAGTACTGAGAATTGCATCAACAAGAAGGGTAATGAGTATTTGGAGCTCTTAGAACATAAAGTTCCAATCTTCATAGTCCACAGAAGAAAACATTTGCAGAGAATGCAAAGAATTGGATAATGCAGTGACCAGAGCGAGGCTTAGAGGTAAGTACATAGTCTTTGCACCGTAACAAAGATGTGTTTGTGTCATGGAACCCAACATGTCCATATAAGCAGCATTCTGGTCTGAGCTTGTTTGCAAATTTAGTAAATCCAATTTAGGAGCATCTTATTTGTGGATTTTCTTTTGGAAAGTAAACATGCACTTATTGGAAGGTTAAAGATGGCTAATTGGACACTTACGGCATTTGTTGAATTGGTAGTGTGAATCTTGATCTGAAGAGGGCGGCCTCAGTTTTTGATAACCGCAAGTATACTGGAAGGTATGGTTTCCTAATCTTGTAGACACACTAGAAGAAAACTACATTAGAATTCACTAAAAATGTAAGGTAGTTTATGTTGAGTTCCATGTTTCTAATGCAAAATTTTGTGTTGTTCAACAAAATTTTGTGTTGGAAACACGGAACTCAACATAAACTACCTTGCATTTTTTAGTGAATTCTAACGCAGTTTTCTACTAGTGACAGTTTGATACGATACAGTCATACAATTACAACAAAATAATAAAAATAAGTTCTCATTAGACGTCAATGTCTTTTTGTGAGCAAAGTCAAAATATAATATGAAAAAGCTTCATCCGGTATTGAGTACACGAATTCTTCCGGTAAGAACAAAAATGTCTAAAATTTTCAGTATGGTAGGATGAAACATGAAGTTTGCTAACACGTAGGTTCATGGTACGCTCTGCTTGCCACTGTGACATTTCAAAATTTTCTGTGCGTAAGTGACTGTAGCTTACAAACTATAGAGGAGTAATCTCAGTTCTGCATAACTTGAAATCCGCAGATTAATTGTAGTCTGCAACGTCTAGAAATATAGCGGAGGTGATGGGAAACTTAAAAACTAACAATGGTCCTTGACAAATCTTTGCCATGGCTTGGAAGACAACACAAAAATGTTTAAAAAAGAATTACAAGCATCAAAAAATATGTATATATATTCACTTTACTAATTTGGAAAATGTGACAAATGATTAATGATAATGTAGTTACGAGGTTCACACACGTGAAAGGAGCATGTGACATTTCAGGTTTGAGTACCATGTGAACATGTTTTCACAATGGAGACATGGGCAAGCTGTAGAGAATTTAGGTGCAGAAACATATTTATGCCGATAATAATGTGTTCTCTAGGATAACCTTTCATTTTAGTGATCATGCTTTTAGCATGGGTAATCCACAAGGATACCAAGAAAATGTATATGAGGGCATAAAGAAAATAAGTTTGCGTGAAATTTGATTGACAAGAATTGAAATGGAGAACATGGACATATAAATCAGTGTTAATGACTATAAGGTTTACTTTTGCATGTGTCCATCTTTAATGAGGAGATGCTCTATTAGGAGTTCACGTCAATGCACATGAGAATACAACAGTTCCATTTAAGATAGTGTCACATATATGTAGCTTGTCAATGATGCTAATATTGGAAGGAAGAGGACCTAATTATCGACAATACGTATGCATTTGTTATAAGTTGTAAAGATATGTGGCCATACACATGTTCTTAGTTGGAATTGTGATGAAAGATGGTTTTGAAGAGGACAAGCAGTGTAGGAAGGAAATGTAGTTTGGTTTGAAGTTAAGCATGGCATGCATTGTCTCTGTCTTCAACGCATGCTATTGTTTGTGGACATGGGTATGTCTTGTTGACAAGGGATTCATCAATGCCTGAAATACTTAACGGTTTATGAGAACATGAAAATTGTTTGAGTGTTCAAAGTTTCTACTAGTATCTGCCAAGAATACTAGTGTATGACTATGACAGGTCTGGAGTAATGTGCATTTTAGGAAATGGCAGCCCGGTTAAACTCTGGTAGACATCAAGAGAAATTCATGGAGTGGAATTGTAGCAGAGAATGTGAAGGCGATGGTGACAAAACTGTGGAGGACATCTCTAATGCCAGACGTGGAGCTCCTAAACGGATGGCGTTTGTGGGATCTAGCTCATCCAAGCACTCAACTTTCATGGAGTTGGCAAATATGAGTTGCCTACGAGAGAAGGAGCCTCATTGCAAGTCCAGCACCAGTGGTAGGAGCAACCATCAAGCCAGACCTTGATACGCCTCATGAGAGAAATAGAGAGGCGTACACTACTACAACATCTGGTGCACTTCCCTTTGCAGGCAGTACAAGGAGTCAGAGTGCACTTCTAAGCCGGGACGCTTTGATGTCACGGGTGACTCCACCTGCACTGCGTTATGTCACTTTGCATCACATGCGTCCTATGCAAGAAGAAGGTATTGTTTTAATTCTCATGTATTATACTAGGGATTCAAAGTTATGCTTAGTAGTGGACATTTCACTGAACATGTACCAACAAACAAAAGGAAATTCATTATTATTTAAAGAAATGATATGTTGATATAGGACAATGAATCCATTACATCCGATAGTGAATATCATGATGCCATGTTGTAGGGGCATGTACGGGCACATAAAAATATAATATGGTAAATCTTGTTACATGCTCATGAAGAGCGTGAAGAACAAAATCCAATGTCAAGAAGGGAAATTGAGGTGCCCTTTATTCAACAAAATGACCATTTCCTCATAATATAGTGACATTGTCATGCCTCCCGTAAGTAATTATTATTGTGCTACTGTAGTTGAACAGATAATGAGTTGAAGAAATTGAAGTATTTCTAGAGTGCATCTACTAATTCATTGTTGCATTACACTTACAATGTGCTTGTCAATGTACTGAAGAGAATTGTACTGCAGTGCTATCATGATTCATTTTATGCTATTTTTGTTGACATAAAAGGCAGAGGTCATCATATTTTGGGGTCATTGTAGGTGGAAGGAGGCTGTCACAGGAGTGGAAGTCACTCCTTGTATCTAAAGATTGTCATTTAAGGAATGTGCATGATGGAATACACATAGTATTTCCTCCAAAGTATTCTACTACACATTTTGGTTTACAAAGAGAACATCTGCAACTGGCATCTTCTCCACAAAATTCTTATATGGAGCAGCATCAAACAAACTCTGCAAAAGATAATTGCATAAAAAGAACTGAAGCAAGTGGACACCCAAGAACACATTTTGCAAATTCCCCCCCTCTATTCACAGAGCAAATGTGAATGTAAGTTAATTGTGCTTTCATACTATTCTCTCAATCTAGCACGTTTCCACGAATTCTTTCAAAGGTATTTCAAGAAGTCTAGGTATTGGTTGTTTTGTGTGTTGAAATGAAGAGTATTTTCATGATGTTTTGAAATGTTTTTACTTAACTCAAGCAAGCGGAACAATTTTCTAACAAACAAGCATCGTGTGTGAAAAGCTTTCATATGAGGATATGTGGATTGCTTAATTGATGTACTCAAATTGGATCATGGAATGCAGAATCATGTGGGCTAGTGCAGTATTTCACAAGTAGAGGATTTGGAGCATTAGATAGTGAGGATTTTCTATGGCAATACAATGTCAAGAGTGGACTACTGGACACTACAGTTGGTGATGAGTCTGATAGCCAGCATCTTTTGGAAGCGTTACAGCAACAAAGCTTGCAAAATCCAGTGGAGCCAACAAGAAGCCAAATCCCTATACCATACGATGGAAGCAAGCATAGGGAGAGAAGGCATGAACGGGCCGAAAAGAAGAGAGAGGGTGAATGACGTTGCTGGATAGGGTTGACTTGGAACTACCTCAAAGTGGACGAGCTTACAGGTGTACCACATGGAGTAGGAATAAGCAAATGGCAAAACAAACTAATGTTACTATCGCACAGTTTTGACGCATCCATTGGAAATATTAATGACCAACCCATACGAGAAATTGAAAGATTGGGTGACTGGATCCAACATACATGGGAGTACACAACGCCTCTAAGGTTTCAGGTTTTGAAGGAGACCATTGCGAGAGGACTGACAAAGAGATGTGCACAGTTGAAAGACATGATGGAAGCCAAACAAGAATGACCACAGAATGTCAGCGATCAAATGTGGCGAAATCTAGCGAAGCAGCTAATAAGTCTAGCGCATATTAAGAAACCCGGTGACTGCAGCAATGCCAACGCATGCCGTGTGAATTTTAGACAAACTGGACCGTTGAGTGAAGTGGGCGTCCAACATCAACTGCAAAAAAAGTTTGGTAGGTGTCTCAAAGCATACAAGATACAGGTTGAAATGGCAAGAGACAAAGGCTATGGTGGACAATCTAAGAATAGCAGAGCTGACGAGAATGTTATGCACGGGACAGTGACTGAGTTACTGATGACTGAAGACGTCATGAAGGACTCAAGGAATGCAACAATCAGCTCTGCTGAACCAAATGATGACAGACTTACCATTGGAGGGAGCAGTGGCTCACATCTTAGACTTGAGCTAAACATTCTATCTCATGGAGGATCACCGCTATAGCCACTACCCCGTTGTGAAATGAATTCCATATCAAAGGAAGAGATTGCGAGGCATCCTAGTTTTTTGAAGATTATGAGGAAAATGGTTGCGGCGGAGGTTTCCAAAATCTTGGGCAATGCTCAAAAGGACAGAAGAGTTGCTTTGGAGGACCGGTCTCCTTTACAACAAACATAGCCGCAAGTCTCTCTAAGTACTCAAGGGGGCATGGACGGAAGTTGTCAAGACACCGTAACCACAGTTGAAGCACCCCAGTTACAGTCCCTTGTAACTGCAGAGGCTCGAGCATTTGCGGACATGCGTCTCATACTTGGAGCTGTTTGAAAGGAAGGAGAGGCGGTGGTAGTAGTGTCAACACGGATCCTTCCATACCTTTGCCGCAATTTTTCCTACAACATATCCATCTGTGTGTATACCTACACATGATAGCTTCACCACCCTACTAGGAGATAGAAAAGATCCTGCCCCTCTAGTCAAGTACATTAATTCCGGTGCCACCCACCAATGTTTTTTTCTTGTTGCTTGCAACTGTACAAGGTCTTGGAATTGGTACAACAAAGGGGTTATATCATTCCGGCAGCTGCCCATTCTCCAATTGCATAGCCCGATCCACACAATTCTTCCCTTATTGTTTGGAAAGTGCAGCATGATGTTATCTGGCATGATGTTGTTGTGTAGTATCAAATATTGCTGCATTGCCTCAACGATGCAATCAATGCCCATGCAAGTTTAGTGCGGTTGCGTCTATATGCCATGATTTGTTTGGCTTCTTCCATCACTTGTACAATTGCGTGATATGCAAGCTCTCCAATTTCTTCATAATCTTTGTTCATACAATCCAAATGAAACATGGCACCCATGGTACTTCAATTCCACCACTGTGAATAACATTCCCTAGTTGTGTCATTCACAGCAAAGAATTTGATGACTCTTGGATGCTTGCATGGGCAAACCAATGCCTTGATGGACAACTTCTCCCTAGCCTTCTTCAAATCATCAACATGTAAAGATCTCTTCTCTGATAATTCCATCATATTGGGAATATGTTTACAATTTTGGAGGGTAACTCTACGCACTTGTCCATGCCCCCTTTGTTTATTGTTGCTAGAATAGGCGTTCACCACCACCCCTCGCTTGAAGAACACCACCCCTCTTGCTGCCCCTTGACTTATGGCCAAGTTTTGACTCTTTTGAAACCACGGAGTAGAGCAAATATTGCTTGAGGAGAATCCACGGATTGCATTGTGCCACTAGTACACCTTCCTGTGCAGCAGCTTCAACGCTCCTGCCTTTGGCTCATCATCCCGTTTGAAGCCTTTTATATTGTCGGCGACTTGGGCCAAGTTGAAGACGCAAGTCTGCACTTGATCATCTAGCCATTTCTAGAAGTTCACCTTCATCCGGTCCTCCAGCCACTTGTCCTTGTTCATTGCTGTCTAGTACAAGTGGTGCAATTTTTTCTTAACAATATCCACTCCTTGCATTCCGTGCAAGATGTATGACGTATTCAATTGCAAGGTGGAGTACTGCTCAAAAAAGTTCATTGCTACTTCTTGCAACTTCCTTGTTGCAATCTTCCTTGGATATTCCTAGGGGATTGTAGCTTTGTGCCTCTTTTATTGCTTTTGCTTCTTCCCCTTTGATGATTCCCCAGCACCCACAGGATTGATCCCATCTGGTCTTGCAACCATGGCCTCCAAAATGCCATTTGTTGACTTTGGAGATATTTGCACAACTGGATCTCCAATGCCTATAAATCAAGCATCCACCTTCTCCTTCAAAAAATTACGCCCCGCCATCAAAATCTAAATCAAGTATAAAGAACAAAGTATTTAGGATTTAGGGTTTGCAAAACTTGCAAAACTTTCCCCCCCCCCTCTTTCACCCAAGCCTCTACCCAAGCACCCGCACTCCCAAGCAAGGATTGAAGACAATCTAGGACAAGGAAGCAGTGTCAGAGCAAGAGGGACTCGTGCAAGTTGAACCAAAAGGGACATATAAGTATGCGATTCGTAGTCCGTTGAAGGGACAAGCAGTCTGTCCTCAGGAGACGGCTAGCCGTTTAGGCAACAAACAGGCAAACAAGGCAATGGGCGAGCCGTCTTGGCAACGTGCATGCCAACAAGGCAATTGGGAGGGTGTCCATGCAACGAGTTGTCCGTCCAAGCAACGGACATGCCATCCAGGTGACAGATAGGCCATCTAGGCGACGGGCACGCCAACGAGACAATGGTTTAGTCTGTCATGAAGGCTATCTGGGGAATGGATGTGGAAGCCATCTAATGAACGGGCAAGCCGTCTATTGGATATCCTACAAAGACGATTGGAGCAACCAGCAATCAGAGTATCCGTGGAAATTCCCTCTAGATTGTGACTCTGAAGGAATTCATACACATGTCACCCTAGCTACAAGAATTGGCTGGAATTGGGTGAGAATTAACATTTGGTCATTTAATCCTAGGAATATTCCTACAGAACTGACATGCTCATGGAACCATATGCTCTAGTAACCCCTAAATGCCTAAGGCACCCTATTTGGGTGTTTACAAAACTTTGAAGATGAATAAAACCTTATCAAATCACTTTTTCTAGTAATATCTTTTATATAGAAGTTGGTTTTGAAGTCTACTTTCAACATCAAAAATTTGATTTTAAAAATTGAATACTGCTGTTTTTTCTACTCAAGATGTTGTACAAGGGTGTCCAATGCAATGTTTAGTTTTTTAGTATTGGAACATCTTGGAAATGAGCCTGGAATACTCTAGAGCTTGGAGAAAAATCCGCATTAGGGTTCCATTCAAAAAAGATACAAGAGTATATTTTGAACACTGTAAATTGACTCAAGTTAAACATGTCATAATCTTGAACCTCATATTGTATTGATGACAATTTGTTTAGATTTATCATGTGAAATGACGATTAGGAAAACTCAAGCATCTTTTGCAGCCTTAACACCCTCACATTCAAACGTTATAATCTTTCAAACTACAAGTGATATTGTTAAGTGAAGCTTGGTTGGTTCTTCAGTTCCCTGAAAATGTGAAGAAGTTAAAAAAGGGCTTGGGCATTTAAGGGGTTTAGGGTTTAAACAACCCAAAGCATCACACTTCTTAGTTAGGGTTCATCATTGACCCTGACTAACCATCTCTAGCGCACGTTTGAGAAAATCCTAAACTGCAAAGGGAGTCATAATCATGAACAACCCTCACGCTTCTAAATAAAGTTAACGTGACACCTTACTGTATTAAGTACATGTAGTTCAAGTTTAAGCCATGTAGCATGTATTTTTGCTACAAACGTATACTTGCCTTCCCATCTTTGAGCAATTACATGAAATTGTGAACCCTAAGGAAGTCACCAAGGAATTAGCGTCAATTAATTCCACCAAAATTTGTTTTCTCATGTGCCAAGTCACTCCTCCAAAAGTAGATGTTTCCAGTGAATTTCAAATAAAAAAATGGGTTGGTCCTCTTGTTGTTCAAGAGTACAAAGTTAGAATTAAAAAACAAACCTTACCATATTATTACGGTACTATCACTTGGAGACTTGGAGCTCTGAATGGTAATTGCTCATGGTTTTTTTAACCCCTAAGGGACCATAGTCCCTTTGGGAAACAAGTTGGACTACAAGCATGTACGTATGGCTAAAATATTTTGTGTAATTTTAGGAAACATTTGTGGAAGGTGGGGAATTCAAAGATCTATGTGAGAGTACCCTTTTTTCCTCATTTGGACATTTTATGAAGAAGTTTTGCATGAATTTATCTAAACTTGGAGAGGACTTCCCTTCCGAGACTCCAAGCAACCCAAACACTTCTTTAATTTTGAAAATTTTAAAACTCAAATTTGAAACTTGTTCTTTATGTTTTTGTAATATGTGAGAAGCTTTGAATCATTCAATTTCAATCAATGACATTATAGTTATGAGGAGTTTTTGTTTGCGAGCAGTTCTAGATTTTGTACTCTAAAATAAACTTTGAAGTCTTTTGTTTTACTCAATTTTCCCTATTTTGGAATAAAGATTAAACCAATGGAAATAGGTTTTTTCATACAAGATTTTAACCTTTAGGATTTTCATTTTTCATTTCAATAATTAAATGTTTAACAATTTAGTGTTTTCACTCATTCTCTACTTCTTTTTACTTACTTTTTTTTCCCATGTGCTGTACAGTTCCAATATATTTGAAAATTCTCCAGCATATACCTAAATTGATCTCCAACATGGAAAGAAAAAGCACAACTTAGGGTACATCAACTTTCTTGTTATAAGAGTGGTTAGAGGTTCCTAAAATTTTTGGATGATGGTTTTTTTTTTTTTTTTTCTGAAGAAAAAAGGGTGTGGTCCTTTAGGGGTTAACATTCCATTTTTATGTACAGTTGTACATGCTGTCCACGAGAACTTGAGATTGTCAAAATGGATGGGCCCACATCCAATGGGGATTGGGATTGTTTTTTCCCTTTTTTAAGAAGTGCCAAAGTGGCGGTTTAAAATGTTGTAGTGCTGCTCCATGTTTCAACATTCATCCACACATTGGACAGAAAATGTCACATTAGCACATGTTAATGATGTTACATGTCTATAAGCTGGTTTTCATTCACAATTTGACATATTCATCCAAGTCGTTTTTAAATTTTGATGTTTTCTGAAGATTTCATCCAAATATTAGTGTTTTTTTCTTTAGGATTGGTGCTAGTAAAAAAAAATGGTGCAATTTTGCCTGAAATCGTCAAAAAAAGAAACCCCGTTGGGGACGGAGTGATGGACAAGATGTTTAGGGGCTGTCGCGCTAAACCAATGAGCAGTCGACGTTTAATTGTTGGACGGACCATTCGTCCACCAAATCCGTCGATAAGTGGAGTGGGTCGTCGGGACCTTTGACAGTCACTCTAGGCCATCAAGGCCATCAAGGAGTGATGATGGCCATCGGTGATGTTGGCAGGTCCATCCATGTTGGTTGTTGATGGGCATGGACGGCCTTTTATTTATGATAATGAGAACATGAGGTTGAAGACAACGCCCCGACCATGGGGACGGGAATCTAAACCTTTGGACGGACCATTGACCCTAAACCGACGGTCCCCTGAAGCGGTCAACGGTTTGCTGAGCTTGGCAACAGACTCCCCGTCGATTAATGCAGACTGCGTTGTGATGGCGGTATGAGGCTAGGGACGACGCCCCAAACCTATCAATGGGCTGCCAAACCTTCGTGGACACTCCTTTGACGCCGTGGCATTTGATAGAGGGGTGCGTCCGTCCACATTGACGGTCCAAATTTTGGTTTCTAATGCTGATTTGACTCCAATTACCGACCCAATTAGCTTGGGTAATCGAGATGTATAAACTTCCTAAATCCCCTCATAACCGTGCTTCCTCTTTTGAGTTGCTTTGTTTTTGCTTGAGAAAGCTTTGCATTGCAATTCAAGAGGAAGTGTTATACATGTGGCATATGCTTTGCCAAATTTTAGTTGCCTCCACGCAACAGAAGGCAAAGCAATTTGCCATTTGTATCCTCCTACAAACTGTGGTTTTTTACTGTGTAGGTAAATGATATGGCTACTCCAAGCTTCCCAATTCACTCAGGGAATGAAAGTGAATCTCCTAGGAAGAGGAGGGAAAACACATCAAAAGTGGATTGGGCTACATTTAGCAATGTGGAGGTTTTGGCAAAGCCAGGCTACAAATAGGAGGTGGAACCTTGGACGAGAATCACATGTCAAAAGTACATCAACTGGGCCCACGTAATTTGCCATTGGGAATTTACTAGGTACAAGACGCATGTGAAGTCGGGCATGGCTTCAATCAACAAATACAAGCACCCTACGTTCAAGAAGAGGTTGATTGAGGTTTCATTGGCACTTTGGGGGGAGGTCACAAAGAAAGATGCAAAGCTCTCATAATGTCAAATGGCATATGTAGAGGTTTTTCTGGGCAAAGATGTAGATTGGACTACATACTAGGCCACAAAATGAAAAAAATAATTTCCAAACAGATATTGCCACATTCCTGCAAATGCAAATGTGATATTGGAAGAGGTGGCACATGATGTGGAAGACATTTAGCCAATTGTGCAAGAGATTTTGGTCCAGAATGCAGCAGATCTACATGAAGCACAAGATTTGGATGTGGAAGTGGATGTTGAGCCACTAGAAGAACATGGAGTTCACGAAGGAAATGACCTAGCAAATCAAGTTGCCGTGCTAGTAGCAGTGCAACAGAATGCGACTGCAATTGTTCCACCGCAATAAGAGAATATAGTCTTCAATTTGATTCATGGAGCGACCTCCAATAATGAGGAACTTTAGTACTTGCGCGGCTTAGTGTTAATGCTGCGAGCAAAGAAGGATGAAGCAATAAGAGCACATGCAGTGGATGTGGAGGTGCATAGAGTAAGGATAGGGCGCTGTCCTGATGGAGATTCCTCCATCATGTAAATACTTGTTATTTATTTATGTTTGTGTTGATTTCAATAAATTAACAGTTGAGGCAAAAGGGGTGGTCATGGTGAGGACCACGGTTTGGTGACAGCGTAGCGGCCATAGATTCCAATGCGCTGCGCTGTCTTGTCACATGCACAGCTCAGGGGGGTAGGTAGCGGGTTGGCTGGGCCAATTTCCTGCTTCACTAGCTGCCAAGCTGTGAGCCGCCATCACCGCTCGACGAGTTCAATGGGATTCGAACCCAGACCGGCGGGCGGCCAGAGACGACCGCTTCTCCAACCAACCAAGTCCACGACTTGGCAACTGAAGACAAGCGTTTAACGCTATTATATGCTCGCAAGGGCACGTGGCCACTTTACGATGGTGTTTATTTTGTAATTTAATCATTTTCATATGTTTATCTAGATATTTTGGAAGGCTCATATATTTTGCCTTTATTTAAATAAAAATACTAAGGATTTAGAAGTCAACGGGAAAAATATGAAAGGAAAAAGGTTTTGAAATCTATGGTGGGGTTAGGATAAGGAGGAGCATGGGCTGATGTGCCCCACCTTCCTACCTTAGATAGGGTCGAAATTATGGAAAAAAAGATTCCTTAGTTGTTGGAGGAAGGTATGAGTGTTAGTGGGAAGAAGGGAAAAAAATCCCGAAACTTTGATGTGAGATTTTTTTCTGTGTATACATGATTGTGAATTGAAATTTGAGCAGATTGTTCCTTGTGTGATTACCTTCCTAAAATGAGTTTGCAAGTTTGATTTGAAGTTGTGATGCAAAAGTTATGAGTGTTTGAATTTTGGAACCAAAAAGCCAAACTATGAAGAAAGGCTGAGACTTTGACAAACCATAACTTATGATTTGTATATCATTTTTCAACAAGATTTGAATGGAGTGTTTATCTTAGTATTGGCTTTCTAGAAAGTCCTTAAACTTGAGGTCTAAAGCTTGGACAAGAAAGTTATGGAAGTGTGAAGGTTTGGAGGTGGCTGCCCTTTTGTTAGGAGAAGGCCGAGACTTTGAAGAGCTACAACTTTTGGACAGTATAAAATTTTCTTCTCAGATCTTTAGAAGTGATAGTTTGTTGTCATAGCTTTCCGAATTGTCTTTAATCATTTCATTTGGAGTTTTATTGAAGAAGTTATAGTGGGTAGAAGTTGGAGGTTTGGGTGCTCTCTAAAAAATTGATACTCACACTTTGATTGACTAGAGCTTTCGGACAGAGTTTTATTTTGAAGTGAAAATTTTATGGATTGTAGCCAGTGATATCATCTTTTTAAATTGATATCACATTTTTATGGATGATGTATAAAACAAAAGTTATAAAGGTTTATAGAGGCAGTGTTTAGTTTATAAGGAGGATGAAGAGCCTCTACTTTGAACCCACATAACTTTTGGACAGTATCTTAGATTGAGTTGAAATTTAAAAGAATGTTAGAAGATTAGAAGAGCTTTTCAAATTGCTATTATACTTAGCATTTGAATCTTTGAGCCATCTGTGGCACTAGATAGAAGGTCGCTGCTTTTCTAGGACTTGTTATTTGTAATTTTCTTCATTGTTTTTATCAAAACATGAAGACTTGAAGACTTGAAGACATGAAGACTTGAAGATCTGAAGATATAAAGATTTCAAAAAGAATGTTTTGGGTTTATTTTTTATGTATGTGTGGGATGTGGCTTTGTTATTCCTAGCCGATTTGGAGGCTCGTTTGTCAATTCATTTCCATTCTGTTTTGTAAACCTTGTTGCGGGCAGTTTGGGTTAAACCAAACTTTACCCCATTTATTGTCGTGGTGACGAAGCGGGGTTAATCACTCACATGGTCGAGACTTGTTCTGTTCTCACGATCTGGAGTTTTGGTCAGCAGATCGTGAATTTGATTTTAGGATCCCGTCATACGGACGGCAGCTCGTGTCTGCTGTCCCCATCTACCCGTCCCGTATCCAGTGAGCTCTTATCCCTACTTTGACCCTTATATCCTTAGAGCCAGCCACAGGATAGGTCAACGGAAGACTGAAGATTGAAAATTTGAAGAGAAGATCAAGATTGAAGACAATTTTAGTCGGCAACGCACGATCGCAGCAGGACACCCTGCGTGTTCCCAAGGCACGCTCCTCTCAACCCAACAACGCCTCATGGATGAGAATGACAAGCTAGCTAGAAGCCACGCCACCCTTCTAGCTCGCGAAGGACGATCAAGCATGGACGACATTCCATTGCTAGATGATATTGTGGCAAGCGCAACATATGCTGCGGATGATAGCCCAATAGCCGCCCCTTGTGCAAATGAATTTGTGGTGCGGCCTTATTTATCATTCCCGCCTCAAACTTTCAGGGGTGAAAGTTCGAATGCAGCCGGGGCTGAAGCAATCCAAGCGGTGCAAAATCTTGAGAGGCCTACAATTGATTTCAACGCCATGCGTGCACGTGCGAAGCAAGCAGAGGCAGAGGTGGCAGATTTAAAGGCGAACATGGAAGAACTAACAAACTCCGTGCGCACTCTTGAACTTTGCTTTGTGGCAGCTGAAGATAATGTTGTGGTTCTCACCACATCAAACACAGAGCTGCAACAAAGATTGGACATCTTGAAGGCCTCAATTACAAGATTGGTCCAAAGCCTTGAAAGGAAGGGAATGCGGCTTTTGTTGCTGAACATGAAGCTTGCATGCAACATTTCAAAGAACAAGGCCTTGCAAATTCAGCGAGAAGTGAAGAGAGTAACTGCAGAATTCAATGATGGAGGTCATTGTTATTTTGGCTTGACCTTGTAGCCTTGCATTGAAGAGATGTTCCCCGACATGTTGCCAACAAACCGCCTGAAACACAAGCATTGATTGGAACGTGGACCCGACTTTGTAGTTCAAATACAATACTGCACAATGTAGGTATTTGCGCGAAGGCCAAGTAGGCAAACCCTCATTATTGTGCCCTGAAGTTCAAGATTTTGTATAGGACGGCACAATATGCATTATGTGTCAAGAGTCTTTTGGCTCCAAGGGCGGATGGAGCCTCAATACGTGTCCGCATATGTACCATCTTGGATGTCTCATTGCCCACATGGTGACAAGGAAGAGATGCATTATTTGCAGGGCCCCTTTTCATGAGCGGCTTTACAAAAATTTTGGCCTCCAAAACCACATGCCAATTCATTACGAGCATGACAAAGACAATTTACCAGGGCCAGGCAATAGGGTTCATTGGGGGAAGGATTTGTCATGGCTATAGAAGTGGTCCTTTGACTTCCATCATCTACCAACACATACCGTGGATGAGGGTATGCAGTTTGAAAGTGTGGAGAGCGTCACCAACATCATCAAGGAGGTGATTAGAGATGGCAATTGTAAGCGCCAATTGTATGCAAGTCAGCTTGCTGGTGGACATTGGGACACAGTTCGCGACGTCTTTTCACGTGAACCCCACCCACGAGGCATACTATATGACAACAAAGGTCATAGTGTGGGATCAATTGCTGACATGACTTTTGAGCAACAATCAACCTTTGTTGAAGACAATACATTTCACAAGGCTCAATTGTTGAGTTCCGTATACAACTACATCCACAATCAGTACAATAGGGCAGTAGTGGCTTTGTTGACCACTTTGCAATTTCAAAATTAGTTGCAAATGTTTTTGAAAAATGGCATAGATATTACGCCAAACTTTATAGATCTAGGAGATGCTTAGATATTATATTTTTAAAGTATTTTTGATATATACCATAGCACAAAGCATTGTAATACAAGGAGATGAGTGAATTTTTTTTTTGAGAAATGTGTGGAAGTAGTCTACATGGATGTAAAAATATATAAAAAACTTGTTCAAAACAAGGATCCGTGAAGGCTTAGCACTTGTTGTTGCACTTGCAAAATTTGACATGAAATGAAGCATTTACATTTCACTATGTCTTCTCCCCACATTGTACTGTGCATTTGTATTATGGTTGCTTGCAAAACTCAAATATAGTATATTCCTAAACCACAGATCAATGTAGTAAAACCATTGAAATAAACACTTTTGTGAAAGAACCGCGTGATGTGATTTGGAATGACTACATGTAGTAGAAGCATTTTTCTACATCACTTAGTGACCAAACTAGTTTTTGTACTTTCTTTGTAAGTGAATAAAATATAACATGGTGAACCACACCTTTTTCACCTTTTTTTATAGATGCAACTAATAGAATATGGTGAAGGACATAGTTTTTCCTACGTTATAAGAAATGCATCATATGATAATTTGTGTACTAAAATAGGGGCCAACATATAGAGACTTTGGTCTCACATTGATGTACATATGCAGAGAGCATAATTTTTGTTGCCCAAATGTAAAATCCCAAAAATGAACATTAGATTGTACATTACATACTTACATAAGATAGGACTTGGAACCTCTAAGATTCAAATCCTATATCACAATAACCAAGTAAATTGTCTAGGGTATGGAAATGCTAACAGTCCTAAACTCCTAATGACATTGTGCTGAACCCCCTAAACCAAAACAACTAAAACAATTCAAAGTACATAAAACATATTGGTAATTTTTGATTGCAATATTTTTTTAACATCAGAGTTTACAATTTGGTTTTTTATAGACACTAGCGAGGCTTGAACCCACATCTAAGTTTTGACCATAATAAGAGTTTTAAAATAGAAGGAGAAGTTAGAAGTCATAACTAAAAGAGATTTAGATATAAAGCAAAAGTTGAGTTGCAACAATCTATTGAGAATTGAGATTGTTATAATCCAAGCACAATATGTATGCAGAGGTCAAAGCCATTTTTTTTACTACATACAATTTATGTAAACCGTATCTATTTTTCTCTCATAGATTCTAAGTGATGAAGTGAGGTCTAGAAAAATTAGTTGGAGGCCTAAACAAACTACAATAGCCATGTTCTCTTGGTTTATTGTTCCTTTAAAAGAAATACTTAAGTATGCTGAAATGGGCTCCACACTTGGAAAAAAATGACAACAATACAATAGTGACATGTAAAACCTAAACTGCAATTTTAAATCTCCCTTGGACATCTATGCTAAAATGTGGTGTGTTGGTGAAGGCCCAATGGCCCATGGCCTTGTAACCAGGCGGTCATTGGTTCAGACCCTTGACGTTCCAATTATTTAGAACTTCTTATTTATGCCTATAACTTTTAAGTAAGGTAGAGTAATATGGAAAAAATGGTGGAGGTGAAACTCAACTTCAATGGCCAACTTTTCTTTATTTTGTGTTTCTTCAAAAAAAATACTATAGCCCCTAAGGCCTAAAGGACCAGTGTCCTGTCAAAAGACAAATGGGATTTTGGGCATGTTTTTATGGCTAAATCACTTTGCGTGATTTTATGAAACTTTTATTAAAGGTCAAAAATTCAAAGATCTACATGGGTTTGCCATTTTCCCTTCATTCCAACGGTTATTGAAGATGTTATGAATTAAAACCAATAAAATGTTGCTCCTCGGGCAGCCAAGAACTTCTTGAAAATTTTCTTCTTTTTCAAATAAGAATCTGAAGTAGGTTCTTTTAGACTTATATAGATGTGGTGAGCTTTGAATCATTCAATTTTGATTGATGAGATGAAAGTTATGAGAAGTTTTAGTTTGCGGGTAGGTGTGGTTATGCTTTGAAAAAATAACTTATGAACTATTGAATATCATTTTTGAATGCAAATTTAATATTAAACCCTAAAAAACATATTGGAAAATGGAAAGGAACCAAAGGGTGAAGATTGCTTGGTACTTGCTAGGACAATCTCACCATTGGGATTCTTGTGATTCAACTCCATTGCTAGGTAATAAACAATGTAACATTTTGTTCAATCTGAAATTGTCTTCTTTTTGAATTTTTTTTTATTATGAAAATGAAGTGTTTTTTGTATTGATTTTTTTCCAAAGACTCTGAACTCAATTCCCCACTCTAAAAAAATATACCTCAAAACTCCATGGTGCAAAAATTTGAAGTTAAAAAAGCTCAAAGTCAGATAATCTAGTCGTGCAAGGTACAAAAAAGCTTGTTTTTTACCCTTTAAATGTTAATATATTGCAATCTGTGCGGTCAAATTTTTAAGTTTTGAATGACACATTCTTATACAAGTCTAGTACAAGATCCTATAGTCAAATATGCAAAAATACTAATCTTCAAACTTTTTTACCCTTTCCTGTAGAAGTGTCAAGTTTGAGTATCTTTTGAAAAATAAAGGCCATGGTCTTGTAGTGCTTAGCCACTGAAATAGCCTCCAAATTTGCAAAATAATGATAGTTCTCTCATTTACAATACAAGTACAATATTAATTCTCTATTGGACATCTGGCCTAGCACGTGGTGTGTTGCTGAAAGCCCATGGGCTAGTACCTAGGGGGTTTGGGGTTCAAGTCCTCTTGGCGACAGACAACCACAATTGTAGGCGAGGTCTTGTTAAGATATACTGGTCCTTGGTATCAATGTTTGGTTCTCATGCAGACCTATCCGGATGTGGTTGAATTTTGCAACCACATCCGGATAAGTTTGCATGTGGACCATTTGTTGATACTGAGGAGCTGTATGTGTTGATAAGATCTCGCCTCCAACTATGGTTGTCCATCCATTAATTGCAATTGCCTTACATCAGCACCAGCCAATACATCATAAATTGCAAACTTTTTGCATTTTCTACCCTTTCATCAATATAACTTTTTAATTAAGAATTGAAATTTGAAAAAAATTGTTGGAGGCAAAACTAAACTACATTAGCCAGCTTTTCTTTATTCAAAGATTCTTGAAAGCAAATACTCTAGTTTGCTGAAATAGCCTCAGAACTTGAGAACTTACAAAATAAAGGTAGTACTATGATTTACAATACAAGGTCAGTATTAATTCTCTATTGGACATTTGGCCTAGCATGTGGTGTGTTGGTGAAGGCCCATGGACTGGTAACTAGGAGGTCCTGGGTTCAATTCCTTGCCCTTGCAATTCCTTGCAAGGGGGAGGACCAAAGGAGGTTTTATTGTGGCAAAATCATGTCATCATATGAATCATGCAAGTGCCTGCCGTTCAAGGTCTGCATCCACGTGCTTGTAGTACGTTAATGCATACTTTGAACGGCCTATGCATGCATGTTTCCTATGTCGTCGCAATCCTGCCTTGAACCCTAAACCATCCAGCAATTGCAGCTCTTCACACTAGCACTAGCTAACACAATCTTTTATATTTTCTTGGATTTCATGGTCTCAAGTGCAAAGCAACTCGTAGGCAATAGCGTGCTCATTCCTTGCGCAAATTTACCTGCGAAATTGTTTGTCCATTAATTGTAGCTATCAAATCACTCACAAAAGCTGCTGACCCTGATGGAAAGACTTGCACAGCTGTCCTTAACATGCAATCATGGTTGTAGGCAAGAAATTGCACATATCAGCAATAAGAGGTCTTCATTCAACTACTAGCAATTCTAGTTGGATTTTGCATGTTGGGGTGAATTTGGATTTTGCAGCATCGTGCCCTATGTAATTGAGTTGGAACTTGGGAGGATTGCATGGTTGAATCGCCTAGTAGGAGTTTCCGAAAACCTCTTTCATGTCTCTTCAAGACTTTGCAAGTTTATCCTAAACCATCATATTTTACCCCATTTCTTAGGCCTATTTCTTTAAGAAGAGAGGTAATTTGGGTTTTCATTTTTTTTCCTAAGTCATCATTGTGAATCGGTTTGTCCCTTCTATTCAATGTTTTTGGTTGCTGACCCCATAGCAACAAGTCAATTGCCAGATTGCCTACCCGCGACCTGATCAACGACCACTTCAAACATCCAACAGTGAATCAGCATACTACTATCAATGAGAAAAGCTTCCTTCACAAACCACACCTCTTGCACTAGTCATTGTAGATCATTGCAGAGGAAACACAAACTCCATACAAGCAGTAACAATTGCAAATTTGAAATAACATGGCCTCTATGGCGCTTTAAATTTGCTGGATCTACTTCACCGTGTTCTATTCCGTGCCTAGCGTCAGCAAACAACAAATTACAAGAGGCGTGTCAATTGCAAATTTAGTTGGATGCGCGCTTGTATTCCCACAAATCTACCCAGCACTACACTTATATTGTCAAATATTGTTAGCAACACTAATTGCAAATCCTAAAACTAAATGTCAAACAAATGTTGCCAACACTAAATGTGAACATATACACTAATAGTTAATTTTTGTAAATTTTGGGAGTAATTTTTATGTACAAGGTTACATTTAGTGTTTGAATTTGATTTTGGTAAAGATTTGGTCAACACATTTATTCAAAAAGGTATGCATGAATTTTATAAGGTGTTAAAGCGAGCTGTCCAACCAGGTTGTCTATTAGGGCGTCAAATGAAGCCATCCATATGGCCGTCCACGTGGCCATCTTCTAAACCGTCAAACTAGGCCGTCCATCTGGCCGTCCAAGAATGCCGTCACACTAAGCCATCCATCTTGCCGTCCAACTGAAATGTCCATCTGGCCATCAGGGCAAGCCGGCCATCTGGTTGTCCATCCGAACCGTCCAAACAAGGCAACCATCTAGCTATCCAAGAAGGCCGTCAAACTAAACCGTCCATCTAGCCATCCAACCAAGATGTCTATCTGGCCGTCAGACAAGCCGTCCATTTGGCCATCCATATTGACCATCAACTTGGAGTCGCGGACTGTTGACCCATCCGTCCAACAAGGTTTATTGTCAACTGAAGCCGTCCAAAAAGTGCTTCACGACGTTCGTCCAGTGGATTACGCAACCGCTGTCAACGGTTCTGTCCATAGATTCATCCGTCTATTGCTATTTTTCATCCACTTTTAAACTTTTGCCTACGAATTTCATCCTTACGGATGTTGGGGTTGGATCTTGACGCTTGGATGAACATCCAAACATGTGGACGTGACATGATGGAGACAACCCTGTTGTCAAAATAACAAGATTTGTATCACGTTATGTTTACAAGAAACTCTGAATAAATTTTTACCACAAAATTCTACAATCTTCAGAATGTGAATGTTAAAATAATGGAGGTATTTAATCACTATACTTTCTCAAAACTAAAAAGCAACGTCAAGTTTTGGTGAGCCTAACAACAAATTCTTAAGTATTAATTTGTTGTAATCATCATTGTCACTTTGATCTAATCCATAAAAATCATAACTCTTATTTAGGACTTTAACTTTGTAAAAAAAAATTGGATAGCAATAAATATTTGGACAGCTAGAAGGGCTTGAACTGAAGAAAATCAAATCGTTGAAATCAATGAGATTCAAATTGTTGAAAACCAAATCGTTGAAGACAACTTTGTCACTCACAAGGTCTCAATCAACATTCAAGCTAAAAAAATTAGAACCTCTTAGCATACGTACCATTATGTGAGCTTTTTTTTTTCACCTTTAAAAAATAAGTAAATACAACTAGCTTCTTAATATAGAAATAGGAAAAAAATTGAAATTTGATAAATTTACATTTTGTTCAACTAGTACATTCAAGTAATAAACATTTTTTTTAATTTTAATATGTTAAAGTATTGTACAAAATTTGTGAACTCCTTTAAACTTTAACAAATTAGAATTCAAACAAACAAGATTCAAACAAAAAAATGCAAAACTTAAAAGTAAAAAATAGAAGATCATACTTCTATCTCTATTACATCCATGATCCAATTTCCATTGACCTACCGTCTAGGTTCTATAGAAAATAACTAAATTCAAAATAAACTTCACTATTTTTCTTTTGTTTCTCTTTTATATTTTGTTTTGTTTTATTTTTAGTTTTATAAATGGAAAATTAATTAACTTTGATTAGGAAATTTTTCAAATTGGATTTGACCTTGGACAATTAGCATTTTATTTCATAAACTAGCTGGATATTAAACTTTATTTGATGAGTTTGATTTAAGATTGATGTTTATTGGAATCTAGAGTTACTACAACTCTTCATGCTTAGTTATATTTTTTTTTTCTTTGACTTTTGGTTATTCTTATTGTTGGCTTTGACTCTGCTGCAGCTGCTACGACTTTACTGCAGCAGCGCTGTCGGGTTGAGAAGAATGCGTCTTGGGAACACGCAGGGTATCTTGTTACGATTGTGTGTCGCTGACTAAGAATCATTGTCGATCTTGATTTTTACTCTTCAAATCTTCAGTCTTCAATCTTTTGTTGGTCTATCATGTAGCTGGCTTTAGGAATATAAAGGTCAAGATAGGAATAAGAGCCCACTGGATATGGGACAAGTAGATCGAGACAGCAGACATGAGCTGCCGTCCATATGACGAGATTCTAATACTAAATTCACGATTTGCTATTCAAAACTCCAAATTGTGAGAACAGAGCAAGTCTTGACTATGTCGGTGATCAATTCCACTTTGTCACCACGACAATAAATGGGATTAAATTTGGTTCAATTCAAATTGCCTGCAATAAGGTTTACAAAACAGAATGAAAATGAATTGAGAAACGAGCCTCTAAAACCGGCTAGGAATAACAAAGTCACATCTCACACATACATAAAAAATAAACCAAAAACATTTTTCTTGAAGTCTTCATATCTTCAGATCCTCAAGTTTTCATATCTTCAAACCTTTATGTTTTAATAAAAACAATAGGGAAAATCATAAATAACAAATTCGAAAAAGGCTGCAACCTTCTATCTAGTGCTATAGATGGCTCAGAGATCCAAATGCTAAGAGAAATAGCAATTTGAAAAGTTCTTCTAGCCTTCTAATATTCTCTTAAATTTCAATTCAATCTAAGCTACTGTCCCAAAATTATGCAGGTTCAAAGTAGAGGCTTTTCTTCCTCTTTGCAAACTAATCGCTGCCTCTAAAAATCTCTATAAATTTTGTTCTACAAATCATCCATAGAAATGTAATATCAATTTAAAAGGTGATACCACTGGCTAAATCTTCTGAAAATTTCATTTCAAAATAAAATTCTGTTCAAAAGTTCTAGTCAATCAAATGGCAAGTCTCAATTTTTTTAGAAAGCACCAAAACCTCCAACTTCTACACATTATACTTTCTTCAATAAGATTCTAAATAGAAAAATTGAACACAATTTGGAAAGCTATGACAACAAGCTATCACTTCTAAAAATTTGAAAAGAAAATTTCATACTGTCCAAAGTTGTGGCTTTTCAAAGTTTTGGCCTTTTTCTAACAAAAGGGCAGCTACCTCCAATCCTTCACACTTCCATAACTTTTTCTTCCAAATTCCAAATTTCAAGTTTAAAATTTTTTTAAAAAGTTAAAACCACAATAAACATTTTGTTTAAATATTGTAGCAAAATAATATACAATTCATAAACTATGGCTTATTGAAGTTTTAGCCTTTCTTCATAATTTGACTTTTTTAACTCCAGTATTCAAACATTCAAAACTTTTGCATCACAATTTTAAATCAAACTTGCAAATTTATTTTGGAAAAATAGTCACACAAAAAATAACTATTTCAAATTTTAGTTCAAAACCATGTACACGCAGAAAGTGCTTTCACATCAAAGTTTTGAGATTTCTTCTCTTTTTCAACCAATACTCATATACTAACTTTCAACATATTAAGCAATCTTTCCTTCTTAATTTCAACCCTACTTAAAGTAGGGGGATGGGACACATCAGCCCATGCCCCTCTCTATCCTAAGCCCACCATAAATGTCAAATTCCTTATCATTTCACACTTTTTCCATTCACTTCTAAATCCTTAGTATATTTTATTTAAACAAAGGCAAAATACATGAGCCTTTCAAAACATCTAGATAATCACATAAAATAAATAATTACAAAATGAACACCACCATAAAGTAGCCACGTGTCTTTGCGAGCACATAATAGCGTTAAACGTTTATATTCAATTGCCAAGTTGTAGATTTGGTTGGCTGGAGAAGAGGTCGTATTTGGCCGCTCGCTAGATTGGGTTTGAATCTCATCGAATACGTTAAGTGGTGATGGCAGCCTACAATTTGGCAGCTAATGAGGCAGGAAATTGGCCCAGCCAACCTGCTATCTATCCCTCTGAATTGTGCATGTGACAAGACGGCGCAGCGCACTGGAATCTATGACCGCTATGCTGTCACCAAACCATGGTTTTCACCAAAACTACCCTTTTTGCTTCAACTGTTGATTTATTGAAATCAATACAAAACATAAATAAATAACAAGTATTTATATGATAGAAGGATCTCCATCAGGACAGCGTTCAATCTTGTTATCTTTTTATTTCAATCTCCACTACCTCCGCTTTTTGTAGTTGACGCTTGTCGCTACCTCATTAGACTTTATTGCTGCTCTTTTGCACAGCTCGCGCGGCGATGAAAAAAAAATTGAATAATGTATAAATATATTAGAACACTTTTTCTCCTCAATAGTTATGGGCTGTTATATTACTAGTACTTTAATTAGTATTACTACTACTGTCTCACGGCCAAAAGGTCCCAGAGTTGATTGCATTTATTAGATTCCAAAATTTTATTATTTGTTTCATGTTTTTTTCTTTTGGTCTATTAGTATTGTTAAAAAAAAGAGTATTGATAATAAAATAAATGTTTTCGATTTTGTATGTCTATGTAAGAAAGACATAAGTATAGAGGTACCAAATACAACACAATTCAATTGTTTTTCAATTGAAGTGCTTTACAACTCAAATACTTTTCAATTCAAATATTTTATCAATGGTTTTTCTTGTTACTATCAATGCAAATACTTTTTTCACAAACTTTCAATACTTTCAAGCTTTCAAAAAGTTTAAAAATTTGTCAGAGGTTTTTCTATAAACTACTAATTTACAAAAAATTTAAACAAATAAAAAAGGGAAGTTAGTTATACTATTTTTCACAAAATCACTTAAAATTAGCAAATTTAAAAATTTGTCAAACATTTTTCCATAAACTCCATTCACAATTTTTATTTGAAATAAAAAAGACAAAAAAAACACATCAAAATACCACAAATGAAAAACAATACATTAATTTTTTCAAAGACTGCATTAACACAACTTTAGGAAATCTTGACAAACAGCAACTTCATGTTATATTCAAGACACTTTTATGATTAATACAAAATTATGAAATTTATGAGTAACAGGTGGAATAGCAAATTTCAAATAAGTATAGATGTTGTGTAAAGCAAGATCGCTAAACAAAATAGATAAAGAGTCCCAATCCTATAATAAAATGAAAAATGGGCTAAACTATCAGTATGTACAATATAGCTTCAAGTGCCCTCCATTGGATAAAGAGACCCTCTATCCAACTGGGAACCCAGAACATCAAGAAGACTATCGCTACAATGATGCTGCAACAACCAATTTAGGCATTTAACTAAAGAAGTGGTTCTTGACAGAATCATTAAACGAATGGAAAAATAACTAAGAGAAAGTAGGCATGGTGCAATGTGAGCCCCATCCTTAATCGCCTTTGACATTTTTATTGTCAATCTCAAGGTCAATCTCCCGTTTGTCTATCCCTGAAATAGAATGAAGAACTCTAGTCAAATGGCAGAGCACTATACTGCAACCAGTGCATGAGGAATTCAAGTTGATCCACCAAGTGAAATAGAACTTGAAGACCTATGACACCAAGGGCAAGTCCAATCCCCATATGGTAGTGTAGAAAGAGATGGCATTAAGCAAACCATATGCCATCCACATTAGCAACGGTCACATAATAACATGATGGCCGCACCCTTCTTCTCACCGCATACAAAACATAGGAGGCCGTCATGCACAACAACCAATTTAGAGTGAACTAAACCGTCAATAGGTAAGTGACATGGGGCACAATTCTTAGAGTGCTCTAGAGACTCTTGATCATCTTTGCCTTCCAACAACAGAATACCACTAGGTAACACATTCTTCACACAAAGAATGGTGCGCCCGGCTTGACGTCCAATGTTGTAGGTGCCTCACGCTATAGATAAATGTAATCTCTAGTGGTAAAATGTCGTAGTTGGAGCCAATAGGCTCTCTTACAAATACGTGCGTATTGCAACGTGTTGCGGTGCTGAGCAATAGATAAGTTCTCCATGGCCATTGGCATGGCACGTTTGAAGAACTCTGCTCAGTTGCGTAAACATCGAATCCACATCTCTAGATCATCCAAATCCACCACTAGAGCCAACTTCTCCCTTAGAAATTGGGCAAAATTAGCTCACGTCCGTATAACAACTGATATGGACTGAAAGCAGCCAATGAAGCTTGTCTGCTAAACATGTATCCTATAGCAATCCATGGTATCATCAAATCCCAGTCATGATGGCCACTCTAAAGCAATCCATACTTTTGCATGCCACGCTTGACCCTCTGAACCACACGCTCTGCCAATCCGTCTGCTTTTGGATGATCTCAAGAAGTGGTATGGTGATCAATCAAAGCTTTGGTGTACAAAGCCTCAAAAGCCTAAAAAACTCACGTCCCTGGTCTGCCAACACCTTAGCTGGGGCTCCAAATTGAGCCAACACCAAGTCTAGAAATGCCATGGCCGTCAACTTCAAATAGTTTTGCGATAGTGCCACAAGTCCCATCCACTTGCTAGAGTGCTCCATCATCACCAATACGTACTTGGCACCACATGGAGTAACAATAAGTGGTCCAGCAAAATCCAATGACCAACGGTAGCCCAAGGTGATAGCACAAGAAAGTACTTATCCTCCTGTTGGCATTAAAAATAGCTTAAAACATCAAGAAGATGACTTGTTTTTGTTCCACAAGGATTTAATTTGTAGATCCTAAAGATAACCAAAACAAAATGAAGAAATTTGGTTTATAATTCGCAAGTAAACACAACACATAGATAAACATTTACACTTAGGAGGGTAATCGGAAGTTATCATATTGGTAGATCTAATTCTCTGATTATATCCTCCTATTCACACCAACAATCCAAACTTCCAGAAGGAGTATCCAACCCGGGTATCTATTCTAGATCCGGTTACAACATAAATTACAAATAACAGAAATTTAGCCTCTATATCAAAGGGTTCCAGAGTTTTGATTAAGGAAGGCAGCTTGGATTCCTATCCTTTGAGAGTTTTAGAGTGACTGAAGTATCACTAAACAAAACAACAACAAAGAACACAAAAACAAAAGGGTGTAATTACTTCCTCACAGCCAATTTGGAAGTAATCCCAGACTGATAGGTCATGTAAGAAACCCTCACAACTCCAAAGTACTACAACAACAGATTCTCTCCTATTCAGTTCCATTTGCTAAGATGGTAACCGGATAATTAGCGGATCCCTATCTTGTTGCTCACAATCACTTTTGATTGTAGTGGAACCTCTCAAGTCGTCAACTAATAGGCATCAAGATTGCTATCCGGATTGCCCTAGTCTAAAGGTAGTTATTCCTCACAAAAGTATCCGGATCATAAACCCAAAACAAGGATTGTCCTCTAGTACACATAGTTTTTCAACCACCTTGAATTGCTTCTAGACATCGGATCAAACAAGATCCGGGGGTTACTCCTATCCTGCTTCCCTAACACTTGCATTCTCATGCACCAGACACCAAGTGATCAATTCAAAGTTCTAAGATAAGAAACTTTGCTTGCATTTAGGAGAATTGGAAATATAAAATTGCCCAAGGCAACAAGGTTCAAGGCTGCTTCTAATAGCTAATCATGAAGAAAACCCTAAAAGGTACTCTTCCGGTTCACTACTAAACATGGAATGACACGTTTCATTCTCTGATCCAAAAAGTGGTGGTTCTCCTCTATCTCGCAAAATTTAGGAGATAACGGATCTTTGATCCTAAATTTTGGATTTGGACGTCTAGGTTCATCTCATCAGGAAGTAACCAATTCTAATTTCTTGAAGTAAATAAGCTTTATTTTATTTATCCTAGTACTATTGTTAATACTACCACAGCATTACTAGACATCCTTCCTTTTCTTTGAGGCAACGACCACTCCTTTCTGGGTCAGTTGCTTCTTGCCAAATGGCGCTTGAGTGCCCTTTGCCGTCTTCCCTTTTTGCTGACAGGGTTTCTTATTCCCTCTTTGTGATAGGGCTAGCGCTTCAGGATTGGAATCCCCGGATTCTGCTTGCGACTCTACGGAATTACTCTCGCTTTCCGTGTTGGAAGCAAATGGCTCGTTATCCAAGTCAATTGGAACCAGTGAAATTGACTCCCTTTGTCTTTTATTTGTGGTCTTCTTCTTCACCAGGCTTGGTGCTTTTGCTGGGCCTCCACTGTCGAGTGTCACCCGCGATTGGCTTCTGGTCTTGGATTTGGGCGTTGACTCTTCTGGCCCAAAGTCCACCTTATAAGGTAGCTGCGTAGAACGTGGAGTTCTAATCTCTCCGGTTTCTGCTTGTTCCGGGGGACAAGGTGATGGGGGTAGAGGTGATGGGAATAGAAGAGTTTTCTTGACAGGGATAGCTCCTTTAGCTTTTTTGGATCCTTCCCCTCCTTCTGCTCTCACTTGGGGGCCGTTCAAAATGTCCTTCATCTGCTGCAGGACCGACTCCATTCTCTCCGCATACTCCTCTAAGACCTTGACCAGCTTCAGCACCAACTACAATCCTTCTTTCAAAATTTCCACATCAAACAATTTGACTTTATTTACCACGTCACCCGGAATTATCACAAAGTTTTGGAGACTGGTAATGTCATGGAAGGCCTTGTTAGCCAGTTTGCACTAAAAGAAACCCGCGTTTTTTTCAACATCCTTGCAAAAACATCCCCTTGTTAGACGCATTTATTCTAACATAATTTTGACATCAATTGGCTTTCAAAATCTAGAAAATTTTGATGTCAAAATTTCATAACATCTACAAAACAAGTAGTTGTCAAGAATAGTAGCCATAATGTTAAGAACAACCACAACAATGTCCATCCAAACATGGATGTCTTGACAAATGTCCACAATGACATAAACATCAACATACTCACCAATTTGACAAGGGCACTTTTTTTCACCCTAAGTAACCCTCCACAGTTTACTCCTCTAGATTTTGGTAAAAAAGCTACCCATTGTAAAAATTAAAGCCTAGAAAAATGAAAATGTCTATTCCCACATCAAGGTTGACATTGTGATGAACATCATTGTAACTTTGACATTGGGGGGTCAATTTCACCAAGGGTAACTTCCAAGAGTTAACTATTTACATAAAGGGTAAAATTGCTGACCAGTGTAAAAAAAAGGCCTAGAAATCTAAATGTCTACAAAGACGTTTTCTTTGCTGTCAAACTAAACATAATTGCCAGGCTAGCAATGGAGGCCAAATTTACCATGTATAACTTTTTGAAAGTCACAAAGCACGTGCAGGTGAAAATGCAGACCATCAAATAATTTTAATTTTGGGAATTTTTGCATGTTAACTAGGACGTACGTTTGGATGTCCAGACTAACGTGACTGACACTCTGACGAGGTGGGTCAATTTCATTGAAAGTAAATTTACATGAGTTACTATGCATTATGAGGTTAAAAAGCTACCATTTAAAAAAATGATTAGCTGCATTCTGTGCGTCTAGAACTATGTCCGTTGCGGCATCAATCTAAACATGCCTGCCATGTTGGCAAATTTGACTCAATTTAACATTAGTTTACTTTCTAGAAGTTACTATGCAAGGATTGGTGAAATATTGCCCACTACAAGAGCTATGGATCCTACAAATCCTGACGTCATGAGGGACATTTAGACGGACATCACTGTCCCATGCCACTCCACAATAGAGGTGCCGTTCACATTGACATCCTACCAAATGCAGTTCCAACTTCTGAATACAATTGATTTGCAAGGGACCCTTTCAAGTAAATCATACATGCATCACTTCCGTAGACATGCACCATGCTATTAACAACGTCCACATGAACATTTTGTCATACACAATCTCTGATGTAGAAAATTCCAAGTTTCCATGCAGGGCCAACAAGCGCGTGCTCACTAGAATATTCCACAGATTATGCAAATGTTACACAATACCTCATTTTCCTGCAATTGACGTGGGCCTAAACGTCTACTGGTACATTGGGGATGTCATATCTCACGTGCTCTAGATAATGTCCTAGTACTGTAGTCTACGGCCACGACATGTATCACTCTTCATGTGTTGTGGCTACTCCATCGGGTCCTTCTATCATGGGTACAACGTACGTACCACCTTTAGTGTCTGGTCTTCTTACAGGTTTTGTTTCCATTGCAATAGGTGCTAGGCCTTCAAAGTCAGCATCATTACCGACATTGATGATGGCAGGGTCTTGTTGCTCTTCATGCAGTGCTGAACTTTGCCCTCACACATCTATTCTACAAACAACTTTCCATCCATTTTTTTGCGCATCATCAGACAAGAATACTTGCTGACAATGCAATGGAAATGCAAACAAGTCAGCATTCACCGCACCGTCCATGCGGTTGAAATTGGCTATGCTAAAGCCATACTTGTCATGCTCAATGATAGGATATCAAGTATCGCGCGTGCCTCTCACCCAATCACATACCAAGACTGTGGTGCAATGGTTGCGGTAGTCCAACTCCAAGATCTCTTCTATGTACCCCACGTACTCCGTGGTCCTCTCAACGTGTCTTCCGTTGAAAATCCCCCGTCGAAGCTATTTGGTGAAAGTCGCTACCACGCATGAGTCTCAAGTAATAAGACCATCCTTGGAGCTGCAAACACATAAATACATCTCAAACGCATGCATATGTTGATGTGTAGTTGCATATCTCTTGGGCGGAAACTTGTACGGGAGGACGTCTGCCTCAAGCTGTTCCCTGTTTCTTCACGCGTTTTCTACCCGCAATCTCAACCAATCCGCATATGAAGGTAGCTCACCCAAATTGTCAGGGTATCTTTGCCGTGCAGGAAGGCAATGGCGTTGAAACTCAACCCAATAAGCCTCTCACTCTCTCCATCTGCGTGCTTTTGCAGCCCTATAATCCTTGCAACAAGTTCCAAATCACTATACATTATTTGTGACTGCAATGACATCAGGATGTAGTGTAAATGATCTTCACCCATGTCTACTCAAATGTTAGATGAAACGCAAATCTACTGCCTTGAGTGTCCTCTTGGATACTGCCTGCATCGTAGAAAACATGCAGTATATGACACTGACATTACTGTTTATGACCAACATGATGCTCTCTACTATACTCTTTATGAGGGACATTGCTTTGTATGAGCTAACATAATCTGATACATTTTGTGTAACATGCAAGCATTTTGGGATGTAAATATACAGGTCAATGTAGACATTCTAGTAGGCACAAAAGAACATTTGCCACTTGTTCCAAATAGCATTACCAAGTTACAGACGTAATCATGGTTGTCGTATTCTTTAATCACAACTAACATTTACAATAGCATCTAGCCACTTACTCCCGAAACCGTTCCAAACATGTTGCATTGTCAAGAACAAATGAGTGTGCATAACCACGCACTGTGTCTGACATCTTTTGCTTATTAGTCTCATTGGGGTTTAGAATCTTGTTGTTCATAGTAGCGTCTTCGTCTGCATCCCATACTCAATGGGTCGTTGCCCTATATTGTGTCATATACTCTGTGCAAAACCCCAATGCTTTTTCCATTTGATAGCCTTCCGCTATGCTCCCCTTTGGATGAGCGTAAGCTCTAACGTAGTCCTTCAATGTCTTCAAGTAGCACTCAATGGGATACATCCACCTGCAATAGACAAGGCTATTGATAAACAACTGCTCCACTAGATGCACGGGTTGGTGTGTCATGACATTCAAAAATATTGGTGGAAACTCCTTCTCTGAAATGCAAGATGCAATGACCACGTTCTCCATGAGTTCCTCCTTGCCGTCCTCTTGCACCTCTTCCTCGCACAACCTTTGAAACACCTGACACATCTTTTGAATTGCTAGCCGTACATCTTCATCTAGAAGATTTCTGATTACCACGTGGAGTACTTCCAATGAACAAATCTTCACAGCACAGTTGCATGTCAATTGTGATGCACTTCCAAACATCCATGACCGCATCAAGAAGTCTACAATGTGATGTTTATGTTAATTAACACTTCAAATGTAACGTGCTGTAATTGCAATCATGTTTGTTGCAACCCAATATGACACTTAATTAACATCAGTATCAAGATTTTGATTGTCTTGGTTATATCAATCAAGGTGTCTATTGACACAAACAAATGTTGTGATATATGCATTTCTGGACATGAAAGCAGAATGTGAAGGTTTCATATATACTTACCTATTGCATGAGGACGTGGTAGTCATGCGTCTTCATGTACTGAAGTTTCCCATCCTTCAGGTGCTTTTGAATACAACCTACATAGTTTGAGGGGGTGCGGATGTTTGAAGTGATATGCACAAACTCCTTTTGCTTGTCTGGTTTCAAGATGTATAGCGCCTATGGCATGTGCAGTCAATCTCCTTGACGTTGCAACCATAACTCATCTTGGATATCCAAGTCTTGCAAGTCTTGGCAACTCCTTGGGCTATTGTTCATACCTAGCAATGTTTTCACAATGTTCTTGCACAAGTTTTTTTCACAGTGCATGACGTCTAGGGTGTGTCGAACCAACAAATGCTGTCAACATGAAATGAATGCTCCTCAAGACTAGACCAACAACACTAGACCGTCCATTCAGCTTTAGAAATATATGCTACCAAGATTTTTTGAACGTGATGTTGTACCTCCATGAAAACAACACCCAACATTGTTGTTGCTCTAATTAACCCAAGAAATGTCTACCATGACTTCACAATGTACTTTTAAACATACACATGTATACTTTAACATTTCATTTAACATTATATCATCCATTTTGACATGTACAATCACATGGACATGTAGATGCATAGACAAATTCTTTGCACTTCTAGTTGCAGCGACATTTACTTTGACATTTTCCAAATGTTCACTACATTTGAATATGCTACATTAATCTTGGCAAACACTTGTTTCTTTTCCTATTGTTGGTCTGACAATTACAAGGTTCAGCATTTCTAATTCACACACCTGTCAACACAGAAGTTCATAGAATGCACTCAACCGCTTCATGCCAGAATAGTACACGGGATCGTCTTTCCCATCCTCCCGACCACCCATATCCAAGTATATTTGACGCCACCCTGCGTCCCTAATGATGTCCAGCCTTGATATTATTTTTGGCCTTCCTCAATGGTCGGCCTGCCCATTGAATCTTTGGTTACGCCGGTACGGATGTCTATGATGCAGATACCTACAAGCCTCGCCATACACAATTTTGTTGCTCCTTACAAACCCGTCAGGTAGCACATACACGGCCTTTGCCATCTTTTTAGTCTGTGTCAGAGCCGCATGATGGACAACCACAATATCCCTTACAGCATAGACCAAATACAAGGGCGTACATTGGAAAGTCTGAGATTATCCACATGAGCAATTTGCGCATCACAAAACTTTGAGAATCCTTGGGGCATGAATAATCTAGCGCTAGAACGCCCTCCCAAAGAACTTGCAACTCCTGTAGTAGTGGACTTATGAAAACATCAATGTTCTTTGCAATTGGAGATTGCTTGCCTGATATGAGGATGCTGAGCAAAATGAAAAATTTCTTTGTCACAAACCAGGGCTCCAAGTTATAAATCAATATTAGCACCGGCCAAGTCAACCAATTTGTGTTGCTGAGCTTGAACGGATTGACGCTGTCCAACTCCAACGCCAGTCCCATGCTCCGTTTCTCAGTGCCAAAGTTGCCAAAACCAACATCAGAGTCAATGTGTTTCTAGGCGGGGCTGTCCACTACTGAACGCATCACGCCATCACTACTGACGTGCTTGGTGTGACCCATCAGCATGCTTGCCATATCCGGCAACCTCCACATTTGCTTCAGACTTGGAATGAGAGGAAAATGTCAAATGACTTTTGCAAGAATAGCATCCGTACCATCCATCCAACGCAATTTTGAACACTTTAGACATTCATTCAACGTCAATTCCTCATCCTCAAACAACATGCACCCGTTAGGGCAGGCGTGAAAATTAGTATACTCTAAACCTAATCTTTGGATAGTTTTCTTGGCCTCATAATGAGTCCTTGGCAACTTGTTGTCAAGGGGCAACAAGTCTTTTGCCAAATATTGGAGTAGCTCGTTCAAGAATCTATTGCTGACACCAAAGACAACACACATGTTCATGAGAACAATGGTGGTTGACACCACACTTGTCTTTGATCTCGTGTACAGAGGTGTCAATGCCAAGTCATACAACTTCTGCAACCCATTTAGTGTAGCATTGTCTTGGTCTTCAAACTCAGGCGCGGCGTCCAAGTCTGCATGGGCCTCCTGGTGCAATTTGCCAACACGGTTGAAGACCTCCATCACTTGCCTTTGGACATCATGATGCTTGTCTAAAACAATGTTGTCGTTGTCAATGCCGGCTCTTACTTCAATGCTTGGCACATTAGGTTCAGCATGGGCTTTATTGACATCAACATCTTCAGAAGCATCAATGTCACCCACAATGACATTATCGTCATCATAAGCCATATCTTCAATCTAGATTCCATGCTATTGAAATCCATTCGGTGGATCACCGCCTATTATGGAACGGGTCAGAAATGGGTCCCTCTCCACAAACGCGTGGTGTCTCCTTATCACCTCAACACCTTTCCATAAACCCCCATGGCAATCCCTACACGGACAAGGATATGATGAGTAGTTCTCCTCTGTAGCAACTCGCAACTCTATATGTAAAATCAAGTTGTCGAGTGGGATGTGCCGCAGCGTCTATCCGTTGCTTGCGATTCAAATTCTTACACCGCGATTAGGCATCCTAGATTGCAATAAAGCTTGTAGTTTAAGGTTTAGAACAAAATGACGTCCCGTCCAATGACATTTGTAGTATATATAACAAAAACCATGGCTTCAGCAACTTCCTTCAATTATACATACTGCACATGGAAATCCTACTCATTTATTGTGTCCTAAATTTGTCGCAACCATGTCCCAAACAACGTAGTGTGCATGTACCTATATGTACAAATTGATGTGATTTGGGATGCTAATGGCATGTCTGTTGCGTCATTTCTATAGTCAATGTTGACATTGTTTTGCATTCAAAACCTTGAAACTGACGCTTATCTGACATTGATTAGACATGCACAATTGCACGTGAATTGAACATGTGACTTGAACAATTAACTAACTTGGAGACAGTGCTATTAGTTTCTTTAGGAACCCCTAAAGGACCAAGCCCTTTTTCTTGCCGACATCACTAAAAACAACCATTTTTAGGAGGTTTAGAAAAAGGGGGTTTTATGTTCTCTTCTTAGAAAATCCAAACGTAGGACCTTAACCAAGACTAGAAGAGGTATTTGAGGGGAAAAAATCGGCTCATTCCAAATGGAAAGGAGTGAGATATTTACATCTAAAGTGAAAAAAAAAGGATTTTTTTCATGCTGCCCAAAAATTTTAGAAGCCTTTCACTATTCATGTAACAAAAAAATTGCTCTACCCAAAGTTGCACTTTATTTTTTACATGTAGGAGATCAAGTTAGGTTTGTGGGGGAGAATTTTTCAAGTCCACTTGAATTATAAAACACCTTGGAAAATTCAATAAGTAAAAAGAAGTAGAAAATGAGTCAAAACATTAAATTCATAAAATTTTAATTATTGAAATGGAAAATGCTAATTGCAACGGCAACAATGTTGCAATAATCAATCTACTTCCTTCAGTTTAGTGTTTTTACCAAAATGCTGAAAACTGAGTAGAATAAAGGACTTCAAAGTTGATTTTAGAGTAGAGATTCCATTACAACATGCAAACAAAAACTCGTTATAACTTCCATCTCATTGATTGAAATTGAATGATTCAAAGCTTCTCACCTAGATACAAATCTAAAGAACCAATTTCAAATTTTACATTTTAAAAATAATAATTTTATAAGACTTTCTTGGGCTACCCAAACAGGCAATCCTCCCCAATTTTTTAGAAATTCATGCATAACTTCTTCATTAAGTGTCCAAACAAAGAAAATATTTGATGCCCACGTACATCTTTGAATTCCCCACTTTCAATAAAAGTTTCAAAAAATCACAAAAAGCAGTTTACCCATAGCTACATGCCCAAAGTCCAACTTCTCCCCGCAAGGGATAATGGTCCTTTATGGGTTAAATAACACCCAACCCAAGAGTATGCTTCAAGTAATTGCATTTTTCATGGCAAAAGCTACGCACGTGAGTGTCACGACAAGACATGGAACTCGCATTCCATGTTTGCACAGAGAGCGCCAGCTTGCAATCAAAATGTGGCACAGCTCATCTTGGTACCTTCATTTCCAAGTTTGTATGTACAAATCTTTAAGCTAAGACATTCTCTAATTTGTCCCAAAAATGAAAACCTAATCCTAGGTTTATGATTTGACCGTACCCTGCCTAGCCTTAATTCTTGTGCTTCATTTGTAAACTAAAGGAAAAAAAATTGTTTTTTTCTTTAGTTTCATGTTATAATGATGTTTGATATGACATCCATGTGATCTGAGTGACGACAATATCAACATGGTTGTAAATTGCCTGATGTCATTGTTAACACGAGAGTCTGTAGAAGTCCAGAACACTGTGTCAAGAAACAAACGTGTTTATCTCATTCGTATCAATCATCTATAACCATCAAATTCAACCAATACCTAATACATGGTGATTATTCTATTCAGTACACTCAATTAGCTAGCATTGGATAGTTGTGGAAAATTGTATATAGTGACGGCAATGCACGATGACCACGCTGAAACTAACTTGGATCTAGATGCGCTGACCTACATGTTTGAGGTGACATTGACTATGGCATGTGTAACGTTCCTTACAATGCAAGCTGTATCATTGAGGAGTGAATTGTAGACATTCATGTTACTACTGACATGCTGACGTCTACTTTGATGTCTCGAGAGACATTTTGCAACAAAATATACTATTGTAATCATGAATTTCAGGGAATGGATATACTTGGATGACCCCACATGGCCAACTAAATGCACACAATGATCATTTTGAGAGGCTTCATTCAGAATTCTCAAAAGGTCACACAACAACAGAAATAGGTATTGGGGTTTCAAAGTCATGCTTGACAAGACTGTTGCAACTGTGAAGTTTCACAATGCGTCTAAAGAACGTCAATGCATTGCATTACAAGGACAATAGGGTTTCCATTGTTAGAGGAGACGCACTTGTGGAATTCAAGGTTAGCAGCACTGCACTTGATGTGTTCACAAATTGCATTGACCTAGCTGCAACAATGGCTCCTTTGTCCGCTTCAGCTTCACTCACGCGATCACGAACTGCGAAAGTGGTGCAATGCTCCTTGAGCAACCAGAGAGAAGACAGAGGTGGAGAAGTTGCAGCTCCTAATCAAAGCAAAGGCAAGGAGGCGATGAGGAGCGGAGGGGCGGCAACTGGAGGAGGCCCAGAACCAGCAAAGGCAGGAGCTCGGAGACAAAGCCGACAAGGCACTTGAGAAGCCACAGAGGCCCCAGATCTTCATCCTCAGGTATTCATTCACGGACGTAGGGCCCGCCCTTGGTAGTAGGTGTCCACTGTGCCGCCGTTTGCACATTTGCTCTGACATCAGCTGTTAGTTTTAATGAGCGTGGAATTAATTACGAGCTTGCTATGTCGAGGAGCTGCGGCAGACAAGAGAGCAAGAGGGATGCGTTGAAGCCAATCTCGTAGAGGTCAAGACAAAGGTTTAGTGCTTCAATTCCAATTTCTCTTCATTGGTGCTAGTTTCTCTTGTTGTACACGAGTGTACTGATAGTTGTTCTTGCAATTCCAGCGGTGGTCGTGCAAACCAGCAAGGATGGGAAAGATGCCTAGCTTGGGGAAGGGGCCGCGATTGCCAAAGATGCCAATTGAGGTTGACTATGGCCTAGACAAATCCCCCCAAGAAGAACAACAGCGGCGCAGACAAGCTCAAGAGGCTCGATCCAAGGCACGGTTGGACGCAAGAGCATTGAGCTTGAGAGGGAAGGGAAAGTTGTCGATGGAGGTGGTAGCTCAGCGTGCAAAGCCGCTCAAAGGGGAGGTGGTTCAAGCAATGAAGCAAAGGTCCGACGGCAAGACAAACAATCGAGAGATTGCCCAAGAAGTATCTATGGAGCCTAGTGATGGCAATACTACTTTCAATTCTCCCGCTCTTTTGGAATTTCCAAGTTAGATGTTTGACAAGACGCCTGGGTGTTTAGCTAAACATGGCTCTATGTTTCCTAAGATGTCAAAAGATGCTCAACAATTGGTGTAGATTGGGGGCTTCAAAGAGACTACAACAAGGGCGGTGATCTTGAGTCCGGGTGGACAGGTTCCAAATTCATACAAGTCATGAATTTTGGATTTTGAGTATGGAGTTTTCACAATTGTGTTAGGATTTATGGTTCGGCCAGCAATGCAAAGAATCTTGAAATCAGATTGACACAAGATCTCCTAGATTTAGGTAGAGAATTCTAGGGCTGTATTGTCATTTTTTGTTTCATGTTCAGGCTAATTAGAGTGTATGGTGAATTTTTATTTGTGTTTGGTGATTTGGATTGCCAAACTTGTTTGTATTTCAAAATGAGATGGATTGGGTATGTCTGGGAAAGGGAAGGGTCATAGGGTTTGATCTTTTCTTTCTTTGTTTCATTTTTGTTCTAATCAGACTATGGCAAATTTTTATTCATGTTTGATGATTTGGATGGGCTAGACTTGTCTATATTTTGAAATGAGAGTGACTTGGTATGTTGTGGGGATTGCAGGGGTCAGAGGTATCAATATTTTTTATCTTCTTTTTCATGTTTGGACTAATCAAAGTCTGTATGGTGAATTTATATTTGTGTTTGATGATTTGGGAAGGCTAGACTTGTTTAGATTTTGAAATGAGAGTATCCTTGAAGGTTAGGAATGCAGGGGGCATGGGTATATATATTATTTATTTTTTGTTTTGTGATTGGTCTAATCAGAGCGTATGGTGGATTTTTATTTGTGTTTGTTGATTTAAGTGGCCAGCTTTGTCTATAATTTGAATAGAGATGGACTAAGTATGTACGGGGAAAGGAAAGAGGTAAGAGGCATCAATATTTTTTATCTTCTGTTTCATGTTTGGACTAATCTAAGACTGTATGGGAAATTTATATTTGTGTTAGGTGATTTGGATGGTCAGACTTGTCAGAATTTCAAAATTTGATTGACTTGGTATGTTGTGGGGATGGCAGGGTCAAGGGTTTAGGTATCTTTTTATTTGTTTGTTTCATGTTTGGTCTATTCAGAGTCTATGGTTCACTTTTATTTGTGTTTGATGATTTGGAAAGGCCAGACTTGTCTAAATTTCAAAATGAGAGTAACCTATAAGATTTGGAATGCAGGGGCAGGGATATCAATATTTTCCATTTTTTGTTTTGTGATTGGTCTAATCAAAGGGTATGGTGGATTTTTATTTGAGTTTGGTGATTCAAGTGGTTAGACTTGTCTATAATTTGAACAAAGATGGATCGGGTGGGAAAGGGGAGGGGTAAGAGGCATCGATATTTTTATCTTTTGTTTCATCTTTGGACTAATCTCAAACTGTTTGGTGAATTTATATTTGTGTTTGGTGAATTAGATGGCCAGACTTGTCAAAATTTTGAAATTTGATTAACATGGTTTGTTGTGGGGATGGCAAGGTCAAGGATTCAGGGTTTTTTTAGTTTTTTGTTTCATGTTTGGTCAAATCAAAGTGTATGGTGATTTTTCAATTGTGTTTGATAATTTGGGTAGGCCAAACTTGTCTAAATTTTGAAATGAGATTTACCTTTAAGGTTTGGAAAGTTGGGGCCAGAGGTATCAATATTTTTCATCTTCTGTTTCATGTTTAGACTAATCAGAGCTTGTATGGTGAATTTTTATTTGTGTTCGGTGAATTGGAAAGGCCACACTTGTCAAAATTTTGAAATGAGATGGACTTGGTATGTCTTGGGGAAGGGAAGGGGTGAAGGGTCCGTTTTTTTTGTTATTTGTTTCATGTTTGGTGTAAGCAGAGTTGTATGGTGAGTTTTTATTTGTGTTTAGTGAATTTGGATGGGCAGACTTGTCTATACATTGAAATGAGATGGACTGAATATGTTGTGGGGATGGCAAGGGTTAGAGGTATCAATATTTTTCATTTTTTGTTTCATGTTTCAACTAATCACAATTATTTGGTGAATTTTTATTTGTGTTTATTGAATTTGGATGGTCCAGACTGGTCTATATTTCAAAATGAGATTGACCTCTAAAGTTGTGGAGATGGCAGAGTTTAAGGGTTCAGATTTTTTCATTTTTGGTTTCATGTTTGGAGTAATCATAGTTGTTTGGTGAATTTTTATTTGTGCCTGATGAACTTGGATGGCCAAGCTTGTCTAAATTTTGAAATGAGAGTGACCTGGTATGTCTGGGAATAGAATGGTCAAAGGGGGTTATATTTATTTATTTTAGGTTTTATGTTTGGTCTAATTTGAGTGTGTGGTGAATTTGTATTTGTGTTTGATGAGTTGGATTGCTAGACTTGTCTGTATTTCAAAATTTGATGGATTGGGTATGTCTGCGGAAGGGAAGGGTCAGAGGTATTGATGTTCTTCATTTTTTGTTTCATTTGTGGTCTAATCAAAGTTGTATGGTGAATTTTTATTTGTATATGATGAATTTGGATGGGCAGGCTTGTCTAAATTTCAAAAGGACTATGACCGGGTATGTCTGGGGAAGGGAACGGTCAGAGGGTTCTTTTTTATCCATTTTTTGTTTTGTGTTTGGTCTAATTTGAGTGTATGGTGAATTTATATTTGTGTTTGGTGATTTAGATTGCCAGACGTGTCTTTAATTTGAGATGACATGGAATGGGTATGTTGTGGAGAGGGCAGGGGTCAGAGGTATCAATTTTTTCCATGTTTTGTTTCATGTTTGGACTAATCAGCATTGTTTAGTAAATTGTATTTGTATATGATGAATTTGGAAGGCTAGACTTGTCTAAATTTCAAAATGAGATGGATCGGGTATGTTTGGGAATAGAAGGGGTCAAGGGTATCAACATTTTTCATTTCTTGTTTCGTGTTTGGTCTAATCAGAATGAATGGTGAATTTTTATTCGTGTTTGATGATTTGGATGGGCTGGTCAGAGAATTTGGTTATTTTCCTCTTTTGTTTCATTTTTGGTGTAATCACGGTGTATGGTGAATTTTTATTTGTGTTTGTTGATTTTTGATGGTCCAAACTTGTCTACATTTTGAAAAGAGATGGACCTGGTATGCTATGGGGAAGGGAAGGGGTGAAATGATTGGTTTTTTTCAATTTTTGTTTCACGTTTGGTCTAATCACAGTGTACGGTGAATTTTTACTTGTGTTTGGTGATTTAGATTGTTGGAGTTGTCTATATTTCAAAATGAGATGGACTAGGTATGTTCTGGAGATGGCAAGATTAGGAGGTTCAATGTTTTACATTTTTTGTTTCATTTTTGGTCTAAGCAGTGTGTATGGAGAATTTTTATTCATGTTTGTTGATTTTCAATGGTCCAAACTTGTCTATATTTTGAAAAGAAATGAACTTGGTGTGTTGTGGGGAAGGGAAGGGGTCAAGGGTTTGGTTTTTTTAAATTTTTGTTTCATTTTTGGTCTAATCAAAGTTGTATGGTGAATTTTTATTTGTGTTTGATGATTTGGATTGCCAGACTTGTTTGTATTTTGAAATTAGATGGATCGGATATGTTTGGAGTAGGGAAGGGTCAGAGGTATTGATATTTTTGATTTTTTCTTTCATTTTTGGTCTAGTCAAAGTTGTATGGTGAAGTTTTATTTGTGTTTGGTGATTTGGATTGCCAAATGTGTCTTTATTTTGAAATGAGATGGACTGGGTATGTTGTGGAGATGGCAGAGGTCACAGGTACTGATTTTTTTCATGTTTCATTTCATGTTTGGACTAACCAAAGTTGTTTGGTGAATTTTATTTGTGTTTGATGAATTTCGATGGGCAGGCTTGTCTAAATTTCAAAATGAAATGGACCGAGTATGTCTAGGGAATGGAAGAGGTCAGAGGTATTGACATTTTTCTTTTCTTGTTTCATGTTTGGTCTAACCACAGTGAATGGGGAATTTTTATTTGTGTTTGATGATTTGGATGGCCCAGTCAGAGGGTTCAAATTTTTTCATTTTTTTGTTTTGTTTTTGTTCTAATTAGAGTGTATGGTGAATTTTTATTTGTGTATGATGATGTAGATGGGCAGACTTGTTTATATTTTGAAATTGGAATGGGCAGGGGGATGTCATTGTGAAGGTTGAGGCCACTAGGTTAGGGGCAAAAAATTTCATGGTTTTTTTTCATGGTTGGTGCTTCTAAGTGTTTGGTATTTTTCCATTCGTGCTTGGTGTGTTGCATAGTCATGGATTGAATTCAATTCAAAATAAGATTGACATGGATCTTGTGGAGAATGCAAGGGGGGTTTGGAGGGCCTTTCTCTTGTTTTTCATGTTTGGTGTTAATTAGAGTTGGAAGGCTAATTGTCAATCACGCTTGGTGATTTTGATGGTCCTTACTTGTGATTGCTCTAAATAGGAATGGACAAGGAGATTTTGTGGAGAATGCAGAGGGTCATAGAGGTAGGGCTTTTTCCTTTTTACCTTCTAGTTTGGTGATTCAGCAGTTTATGTTATTTTTCCAATCATGTTGGTGAATTGGATAGGCCAGTTTTGTCAAGATTCCACATTGAATTGGAAAGGGGATAGCATGGGTAAGGCTGAGGGGTTTGACCAAGGTTTGTTATACACATGTATTCCAAAATTGGCACGTGATTGTTGAGGTTAGCTTTTCAGATGTCTCCACGGACATGTTTGATGATTGTTTACGTCCACGATGTTGTTACAAATGCGTGGCTTTGGACGTGGTTTGTTGTCTGTACATTTGTTTTGATACTTTTATACATGTGTAGTTGCAAAGTCTTACATGTGTCATGTTTTGTTGAATGCCTCAAATGACATAGAAGACATATTAACTTAGATGTGTTGCATACGTTGTTTAGTCCTTCTGATTCCTCATCAAAAAAGGATAGAAAAAGGGATAGTGATGAGGAGGAGGAGAGCACGGACAAGGAGGAGTCCAACTTTGACCACGCTCCTCTCCCAATTAGGCCAAAGGCTGAGAAGCAACCTTTCAAATGGCTTCAACGTCTGCAGGACGTTGAGGAGAAGAAGAAGATACTCACTGACGTCAATTTCAACCCAATTGGGAAGATGGTGAAGACATTGCGTATAGATATCAAGCTTCTCTCAAAAAGACCTTGATTGCTATTACAGTTGGGTGCAGCAGTCAAAAGCGCCCAAGGACCATTTCTTTGACCGCTTATATGCGGGTAATTCCATGTTACTTTAAACTTGTTATTGGTATACTTAGGTTGTTGTTGTTTTGACATTGCAATCTTGTTCTCATGTTGGTCTACATAGGGTAGTTCATGTTGGCTTGGTGATGGACGTCCTTGCTGAGTGGAAGTTGCGGGGAAGGAATAGGAGGAAGTAGATCAACAAGGAGTGGTTAGGCCCCAAGATGACCATATTACTCATTGCCAAGCACTTCAAACTCAACAAGATGATCAATGATGACCTGTCAAAGCCGCCTGAGGCCACCAATGTGCAATGGGAGTCTCTAGTAGAGAAACGTACAACGCCGGAGTCCAAGGCAAAGTCGCAGCAGATGCGGGAGATATCATAAAGCAAGGAGGGCAATACGGTGAAGATGAACGCGCTGAAAAACATCTGGGACTTACATATTGGTAAAATGCGTGTCTTTTCATGTTTTGTTGGATGTCCTCAAAGTTTATGACGTGTGTGTCTTGTCATCCTTGACGTTCTAAGTAATGGTGGTTGGCTTATTTTGATATTTTGCTTGACATTTTTATAGCATGTCCCCCTTGTATGTGACGTTGTGGCCATCTGTATTGACATTTTTTCCCTACATTGATGTGGGTTTCTATGTTTTAGGGTAATGAGCTTAGCAGACAGCCCTATGAGACTGAGATTGTTGAAAAGATGGATAAGGAGATGAAGCGGTTGGAGGGCAAGAAGGAAAAAGGGCATGCAGAATTCAACAAAGAGGTTGCAAATCTTCAAAGAGAGACAGCAGAGGTGCGAGGGTTGGTTGCACAGCTGTCATCGGCTATGATGTCTACACGATCTCAGTTGGAGGGCACGTTGAAGGAGTTAGCTGCAAGCGTGGCAGCCCTGACCGCCGCACAAGCGCAGGGGGGAAAGAAGAAGCGATTGGCTAGTGATGGAGTTGAGGAGGTGGAGAGGGAGGAAGAGGCAAAGGTGGACATTGCAAAGTCCGGTGGAGAGGAGGCGGTGGTTGTGAGTGGGGACGCGCTGGTGGTTTGAGGAGTGGGGGTAGATGGAGGGGTGGCAGACAAAGCCACCAAGGAGGACTTGGTGGTGACAAAGGATGGAGGTGTGGATAGCAACAAGGTTACGCTGGCTGTCAGCACACCCCCAACAAAGAATGCAACCAAAGACGTTGCTGTAGTCATGCTAGAGCAAGTAAACAACATTTTGTGCATGTTTCTTTAAATGTGGTTATGTTGATTGAAATGTCCTATATAACATGTACATATGTAGGCAAAGGTCAATGAGAATGCTTTGGTTGACATGCATTATAACAATCCATGCATATTTAGACACTCTCATCTATGTTGTGTGCCACTATTTTGCTGGGGTGATATTTTCTTGCAGCAACAAGCAATACCCGAGGATCCATATACAATGGGTAGCACGGTAGTGGCAAAGAAGGCAACAAATTCAGCGAGGCCTTTGTCGTCCATGGAAGCGGCTGCCCCAAACCGATTGTGACCAACCACTTGAGGTCCATAAAATCAAATGGAAAGTTTAGTGAGTTCTGCAATTTTCCATGAATTTTTGTATGACCAAGAACTACGCACACAAGGCTTGACACAAGAAATGTGATTGTGTAGGCGGGGGCTTTGATGACAAGGGCGGAATTTTTGTATGACCAAGAACTACGCACACAAGGCTTGACACAAGAAATGTGATTGTGTAGGCGGGGGCTTTGATGACAAGGGCGGAATTTTTGTATGACCAAGAACTACGCACACAAGGCTTGACACAAGAAATGTGATTGTGTAGGCGGGGGCTTTGATGACAAGGGTGGATGCAACTAAGAAGAAATGAAGTCCTTTGCCGCTTCAAATGTAGGTGAGTTTGAGGATTTGAGTGTTTTTGCTGTGAAGTTGTCATGGCTTACATTCATTTGTTTATGTGAGCATTATCTCTAACAGGGTTGATATCCTTTTGGACGTTGTGTGCAGCATTGCATGTGCATCAGACCTAGCGACGGAGATGGTAGTGTTCACATCCCAATCAACATCCGGCACAACATTAGATTTATTCTAATGGGAGAGGAAGCTTAGCTTTACATGTGGAAGTTGGGGTTTAGTGCCAAATTAATTTATGTACACATGGAACCTTGAAGTGTGCATTGGATTGCACTTTATTTTGCGGTAATGATGCTTGCATGACTTTCACTGTTGGTCAGTACCCCTTGTTGATTATGGTAGGATGAAAGTGATTGTAATGCATGTTGAGAATGTCGTTGAAGACATTGCAATGTGGTCAATGAAATACCTGGTACTATGTGAATTTAGTTGTCTAAGGGACGTCCATACCCCTTAGTACTAAAAGAAGCATGTTTAATGAAACACCTCTTTGGACGCAGTAGATGTCCAAAGAAACATCAAAGTAGGTGCCGTGGGGGGCAAGACTAGAACTAAGTGGATGTTCATAGAGCTATTGAGTTCAGTAGTTGACGTTCCTAATGTATCATTGAAGACATTCATGTAGGCAAATATGAGCTGAATGGTAGGCATTTATGAACACCACCCTAAACCACTGGCATCCATTTGAACAACTTGGAAACAAGGAAAGACGTCAAACAAAGTGGTCATTGCATAGTAACAATCACCAGCCTAAACCCCAAGCTTCAAATTTGATGTCGTAGAGACATTATGACAGACAAGCAAGGGCTACATTGTGCATGGCAAACAACATCACATAAACGTGCTAGGGTTGAAGTACACTAGACCCATGTCACTTTCAGCAAAATTTGATCGTACAAAAAGATACAAAATATACAATTTTTTATTTATTAGTAGTTCAAAGCTAAGGGCTGAAAAGGTGATGCTTAGGATTCTGATCTTGCGGTTTATGTTCATGGATGAGAATAGAACAATGGTTTGAGGAATTAGCGTAAGGAAATCAAACACATGTCCCATGCACTACTGGCACATTTGCAATTTGGTGTTCACAAAGCGAATATACCTTCTTTTCGGCACCATTCTTGGCATAAAGCGACTTTTATTTGAAACAGCGGAAATGGATCCAATGGCAAATTTTCCACCAATTACTATATCATTCTAATGCATGAAATTCATCCGTATTGTAGAAGTGGAAGCTTTTTGGACAACAACAAATGAATTCCTAGGGTTTAGGGTTTAGGGTTTTAGGGTTTAGGATTTAGGGTATGGAAGTTTATGAACCACGGAACTTCTGACACTTTCTCACAAAATTCAAACGTGTTCTTTTATCAAAAAATTCCTTTGAGTGATTTAGCTTTTTAAAACTAATATACTGAATATCTTGGTGTGTAATTTATAAGGTTTCAAAGAGTTCATGGTTTAGGATATAGGGATTACGGTTCACTTCTTTGAAAATCAAAAATTTGATCTTGGGTCTATAAAGTACATACGTGTCTTTAATGTAGATTCACTTTGTTTAAGGTCTCTAAAATAAAGAGATGCCAACTTTTAGTTCAAAGGACTTTTATGTGTTTGTGTTATAAATTAAAATTTGAAGTGTCCTTCACTTCTGTGTCTATTATACTTAAGAAGATTGAAGTTACAAAGTTACTATTGAGTGTAAATTGTTCACTTGAGGTCAACATGACATCAATCACGATTATTTAATTCTATAACAAATTAAATAATAATGCAATGTTTCAAATCATGTACTCCAATTCTTTGTACGTGAACTTGTTAATTAACCTGAATTTGTAATATTTTCTAAAGTGTAGAAAGTATTAATAAATGTATTTCAACCACTTTATTTAGTTAGTATATCACATATAACTAGACTTTGTAAGGTTTATGAATTTTTGGGCAATTAACATGTAGTGTGGTGTTTTTGCTTGGGGGGGTCACCCCACCTTACACTAGGATACCACATGCAATAATGGAGTAATTAAAAGGGGGGGGGGTTTATGTTTTTTAGGGAATTTTTGTCTTCCCTATCTTTATAAAAATAGCTACTTTCATGTGGTTTATGGCACCCTATGTTTATTTCTAAAGGGTTTGAGGGACAATTTTTTGGTACCCTATTTTCTTTACAAATTCCAAAGTACCATGATTAGATTTTTCTGCTTAACAATGAACTTGTGAAAATATTGAAATCTAGCATTCAAAAAGTATAGAAAATAGCTGTAAATTCTAAACATATTGGTGAATACAAAATTTCAAGCATATAACAAATTAGGGTTTAAGGTGTAGATGGAAAAGAAAATAGACACTTCACACAATACTGCAGAGAAAAAAAGACATTCCTGTTGCGTTTAAAAACACAACCGTTTGTCCATGATCCAAATGGAACTTGGGAACATACATTTACAACTTACAAGAAATGTTCCTTACAATTAAATATGCAAGAAGAAGCTACCGTTAAGAACCAGACTAGAGCTTGACTAGTTTTGGAAGCACTGAAAAAATGCAGCAACGACAAATACAAACATAGACAATTTAAGGTTACACAGTTCAAATACTTGTACACCTACACTGCAAAACGTGCCAAATAGAAGGGCACTTGGAAAAAAATAAAAACTGTTCTTCAACGTCCATCTACACAATTGCTGGATGTAAACTAAAGGAGAGTAGATGACATAGTGCTGCATCGATGTGGCAATTGGAACAATTGGATCTGATGTAGTCAAAACTAAGCACAAAGACCTTGCAACTGTACTAGGGTGATTTTTTTGTATGATTATACAAACCCTAATTTTTGGTGGATGTTATGTTAATTATGGATTTCAAAAATGATTCCTAAAATGCTTAATGGCCAATTGTCCTATTGCTCCATGAATCAATGTTGGATAGTAGCAAAAGCAAGCCAACCTCAATGGATAAGCGCCCTCAAACACAATCAGATGTTTAGAAAGAGCACGGCAATGTTGGAAAGAAAAATTCTGAACCCTTCAACAGCCAATCTTATGCTTCAAGTAACCACCGCTGTCCTGATGGACTTCCCTCCATCATGTAAATACTTGTTATTTCTTTATATTTGTGTTGATTTCAATAAATCAACAGTTGAGGCAAAAAGGGTGGTCGTGGTGAGGACCACGGTTTGGTGACAGCGCAGCGGCCATAGATTCCAATGCGCTGCGCCGTCTTGTCACATGCACAGCTCAGGGGGGTAGGTAGCGGGTTGGCTGGGCCAATTTCCTGCCTCACTAGCTGCCAAGCCGTGAGCCGCCATCACCGCTCGACGAGTTTGATGGGATTCGAACCCGGACCGGCGGGCGGCCAGAGACGACCGCTTTTCCAGCCAACCAAGTCCACGACTTGGCAACTGAAGACAAGCGTTTGACGCTATTATATGCTCGCAAGAGCACGTGGCCATTTTACGATGGTGTTTATTTTGTAATTTAATCATTTTCATATGTTTATCTAGAGATTTTGGAAGGCTCATATATTTTGCCTTTGTTTGAATAAAAATACTAAGGATTTAGAAGTCAATGGGAAAGGTGTGAAAGGAAAAGGGTTTTGGCATCTATGGTGGGGTTAGGATAAGGAGGAGCATGGGCTGATGTGCCCCACCTCCCTACCTTAGATAGGGTCGAAATTGTGGAGGAAAGATCCCTTAGTTGTTGGAAGTTAGTGTATGAGTGTTGGTGGGAAGAAAAAGAAAAATCCCGAAACTTTGAGAGGAGATTTTTTTCTGTGTATACGTGATTTTGAATTGAAATTTGAGGAGGTTGTTCCTTGTGTGATTACCTTTCCAAAATGAGTTGGCAAGTTTGATTTGGAGTTGTGATGCAAAAGTTATGAGTGTTTGAATTTTGGAGTCAAAAAGCCAAACTATGAAGAAAGGCTGAGACTTTGACAAGCCATAACTTATGATCCGTATATCATTTTGCAACAAGATTTGGAGAGAGTGTTTATCTTATTATTGGCTTTCTAGAAAGTCTTTAAACTTGAGGTTTGAAGCTTGGACGAGAAAGTTATGGAAGTGTGAAGGTTTGGAGGTGGCTGCCCTTTTGTTAGGAGAAAGCCGAGATTTTGAAGAGCTACAACTTTTGGACAGTATGAGACTTTCTTCTCAAAATTTTAGGAGTGATAGTTTGTTGTTATAGCTTTTCAAATTGTCTTTAATCATTTCATTTGGAGTTTTATTGAAGAAGTTATAGTGGGTAGAAGTTGCGGGTTTGGGTGCTCTCTAAAAAATTGAGACCCACACTTTGATTGACTAGAGCTTTCGGACAAAGTTTTGTTTTGAAGTGCAAATTTTATGGATTGAAGCCAGTGATATCATCTTTTTAAATTGATTTCACGTTTCTATGGGTGATGTATAGAACAAAAGTTATAGAGGTTTTTAGAGGCAGTGTTTAGTTTGTAAAGAGGAAGAAGAGCCTCTACTTTGAACTCGCATAACTTTTGGACAGTATCTTAGATTGAGTTGAAATTTAGAGGGATGTTAGAAGGTTAGGAGAGCTTTTCAAATTGCTATTACACTTAGCATTTGAATCTTTGAGCCATCTGTGGCATTAGATAGAAGGTTGCTGCCTTTTCTAGGACTTGTTATTTGTGATTTTCCCCATTGTTTTTATTAAAACATGAAGACTTGAAGACTTGAAGACATGAAGACTTGAAGATCTGAAGATATGAAGATTTCAAGAGGAATGTTTTGGGTTTATTTTTTATGTATGTGTGGGATGTGGCTTTGTTATTCCTAGCCGGTTTTGGAGGCTCGTTTGTCAATTCATTTCCATTCTGTTTTGTAAACCTTGTTGCGGGCAGTTTGGGTTAAACCAAACTTAACCCCATTTATTGTCGTGGTGACGAAGTGGGATTGATCACCCACATGGTCGAGACTTGCTCTGTTCTCACGATCTGGAGTTTTGGCCAGCAGATCGTGAATTTGATTTTAGGATCCCGTTATACGGACGGCAGCTCGTGTCTGCTGTCCCGATCTACCCGTCCCGTATCCAGTGGGCTCTTATCCCTACCTTGACCCTTATACCCTTAGAGCCAGCCACAGGATAGGCCAACGGAAGACTGAAGACTGAAGATTTGAAGAGAAGATCAAGATTGACAACGTTTTCAGTCGGCAACGCACGATCGCAGCAAGACACCCTGCGTGTTCCCAAGGCGCGCTCCTCTCAACCCGACATTTGGTGCTTCCACTGAGAGAGCTTTGGGGCGATTATTGCGTTTGTTGATATGGGAGACAGTAACGAGGCTTTCGGCGCCAATACCGGTGGTGCCGGTGGAGCTGATTTGCCTCGAGAGGTTCCAAGCGCCACTACCAGAGGTGTTGGTGGACCTCAGATGCCAATGGAGGATCTCCTAGGAGCATTGGCCATATTCATGGAGCAACATCGAGCCAACCAGGGTGGTCAAGTAGCCACCGAGGCATTGAAAGCTGTTGTTGTGAAGACTTGTAGGTTTGACGGCAAGAACATAACGAAGTTTTTGCGAGCCTATGTTTGCGAGATGGAGGTGCATCAAGTTGATGAAAATCGAATGATGGCTACCTTTGACATGGCAGTTGTGCCTGACATTCGTGACCGTGTGCGAGAGATCCGCGAAGGAGTTCACACTTGGATTGCCTTTGCTGAGCGTCTACGTGACGAGTACTTTGACGAGGACACGGAAAGGATGACCAGAAGATCTTTTCTAGAATGGGTGGAGCAGCGGCCAGGAGACAACATGGGTGCTCATGAGCTGCTGAAGGCCTTTGAGAAGAAGTTTTCTCAGTTACCCATGATTGAGAGACGCCTCCTCAACACCAGGAAGGCAGAGCTTTTCCTTCAAGCAGCTGATGCTGCATTGGAGGATAGACTTTTTCTACTTCTTGGAGATCGTACCACAGAAGGTGGTTTTACCACCGATTGGAGAAGGGTGGAAGAGACCGTGACCTTGTTGGCCAAACAACAACGTGTGAGGTCAAGAGGATTTGGAGCAGGAGTAGACACTAATCCAATTTTAGTTCCAAAAAGTCCCAAAGTATCTTTTGCACCATCACCATCAACAACTCCAGGGTCTATCTTGAAGACCACCAAAACCAACGAAGGTAATGCTCTTGAAGAACTCATCAAGAGTTTTAAAGAGCTGAAGGTGGAGTTTATTGAGTTGAGGAAGTCTCAGGCATCTGGCTCTTCTTCATCGTCGCAGCCATCTGATGGAGGGAGGATACTCCCTTGGAGATGTATATGGTGTGACAAGAGCGAACAAGATGGCAAGCATCGCCTTCGAGACTGTACAGAGTGCGACGAGGCCTTGAAAGATGGCATCGTTGAATTTATTGACGGCAAGCTTCATGATTCATCCACAAAGACACCATTGAAGACCAACTTTGGTAGAGGAGGGATGAAGAAACTTATGGAGGGAAAGATGGGACGATCTAGTTCCATACATGTACGTGAAGCTGATTCATACCACATTGAAGTGGAGCAGCACTCAATTGGAGCTTCACCCACTCAGAGAGCCACACTAATGAAACGAGGAGCCCAAGCCATCAGAAATGTAACTGGATGGGAAGACCCGGTTGATGCAAGCAGCATCAAAGCATTTTTGGAGAGAGATCAAGCCAATGTTGATCACTATGAGGCTTCAGTTGAAGAGAAGCGTGGGAGAGTTGAAGCCAAAGATGGTGAAGAGCCTTCATCAAAGAAGAGGGCTCAAGCGTAGAAAGATTCTGCAAATGAGTCGAAGCGCAGAGTACAAACGCGCTCGAAGACACAAAGTCCAAGCTTTGTGCACCCTGAGGATGATTTGCTTCCTGATAGAGACTGGGGGCAGTCTAGCGGCAGCGGAAGAGGCCATGAGAAAGAAGACTCTAGCAAGCCAAAGGGGAAGAGCCCTGCTTATAAGCTCCAGTCCGACATTGAGACCTCCATTGATATGAAGGGAATATTGGAAGAGAGGATCTTGGATGCCAAGATCGAGTTCACATTGAGGGAAGCACTTGGCATAGCCAAGAAAGACTTCCATGAGCTGATCATCGACATCATCAAGCGAAAGAGACAGATGACAGCAGAGACTGTAATGGTGAGTGCTTTGGACACTCACATGACCATCGATGAAGAGATTGAGATTGGCGAAGTTTTTGCCATGATGGGAGACCATGAGGCTCACTGCAGTGAAATTACACTCACGGAGATAACAAGAAAAGAGCCAGAGAGGGTGCAGCGCTCAAATGGAAAGGCTAATGAGGCAAAAGTTCAGACATTTGATGATGAAGTATCAAAAGTTGAAGCTAAGATTTTTGAGTTTAGTTGTGATCATTCTACTAATAGACCTCATGATGTCGAGACTGAGTTTCAGCAACCGTATTGGGCTAGAGCCACCACTGAAACAAGAGTGAAGCTTGGTGGAATGGATGAATCTGTTTTGGCCCTTGTAGATCATGGTTCAGAGATCAACATCATATCTCGCAAGACCTATGAGAAGGGCAAATGGCCAATTGACACAGAACATGGCTGGGTGATGAGAGCAGCTAACAATGGGCGCAGTTCATTGTATGGAGCTTGCCCTTCAGTGCCAGCAAAGATTGGAGATGTGGAGGTTGAGCAGAATTTCTTTGTTCAAAATACTGGGGCATATCCAGTGCTTCTGGGCCAACCTTTCATCACTGCTTCACGCATGGAAACCAAAGTGTTGGATGATGGATCTCACTATGCTCGAATTCGAAGTATAGATGGGAAGAAGTCAGTGCAGTTCTTAACTGTGAGAGCTGACAATGAGAGGCATCGAATGCAACTCAGAGAAGTATCTTTGCCGACTTCTCTGAACTTTCCGGATTTCTAGAGGGCACACGTGGGATGTGGGGATCCACGGGTGCCAAGGATATCAATACTAGAGAATTCCCCAATATACATACTGCTATCAAGTGTGGATTTTTGAGCGTGACAAAGTGTGGATTTGCGAGTTTCATGGATGCCAAAGATTTGGACCATGTACATAGAAGATTTATCAAAAAGAAGGAGAAAAACCTAAAAAAAATGAAGGTTCTTGAAGAAGATGAGAGCATTACTGGTGTGTATGAAGAAAGTGGCATGCCAGATGATATCTTGCATACTCTGCAAGATTTGAAGACAAATGAGGATGCAGAGCCGACTACTCATTGTCTTATTGATGTCCATACAGCTGCAATGCATCATGAGATTTACACAGCAATGGCAAAGCTGTGTTCTTCTAATATTGATGAATATAGACCTGAAGCTGCAGTACATACCAAGTACAAGACTGTGAACAAGAAGGTGAAGCCAGTGGCTACTCAGCTACCATTTGACACTGATGATCACATCAAACAAGCTGAAAAAGAGCCAAGTTTGAGAGAGTCAAGGAGAATTGGACACAAATTCACCAAAGAGACTCTAGCTAACCTCAAGATTGGAGGAGATGGTTTCCTGACTGAGCCAGAGAAAAAGAAATTTCAAGACATGCTTTTGATGCATGGAAAGGCTTTTGCTTCTTCTTCAGATGAGATTGGGTGTGTGCAGCCAAGTGTTGTAGCACCAATGGTCATATTCACAGTACCACATATACCATGGGATTTGAAGCCTATTCCAGTGCCTAGAGCTCTACTGCCAAAATTAGTGGAGTTGCTCAAAGAAAAGACGCGCATGGGCATACTAGAGCCTTCAATGGCTCCATATTCAAACCGTTGGTTTACTGTGCCAAAGAAGTCAGGAGCATTGAGGTTCATCCAAGATATGCAGCCTGCAAACAAAGTTACAATCAGAAACAAAGGATCAGGCCCTGTTGTTGACGAAGTGGCGGAGGCATTTGCTGGACATGCAATCTATTCCATTGGAGATCTATACTCTGGTTATGATCAATTCCAACTTGCTGCTCAAAGCAGGGATTTGACGACCATGAAGACTCCTCTTGGATTGGTGCGTATGTGCACATTGCCTCAAGGCGCTACTAATTCAGTGGCACATATGCAAAGCGCTATGAATCAAATTCTAAGAGACTTTGTGCCAGAGAAAACCATACCTTTTGTGGATGATATCCCAATAAAAGGATGCGAGGAAAATCAAAGAGACTTGACAGTTCAGAATGATGGTTGCCGAGCCTTTGTAAGCAACCATATCCATGACGTGGCTCAAATCTTGGGCAGACTTGAGGAGGTGAATTTGACTCTATCCATTGATAAGTCAAAGCTTGGGGTGAATGAAATTCTGGTGGTTGGGCACTTATGTGGCTCTTATGGAAGAAAACCTAATCCTGAAAAGATTGATGCTATTGGAAGAATGAAAGCCTGTAGCAATATCACCGAAGTAAGGAGGTTTCTTGGAGCTTGTGTCTTCTACCACATATGGATTCCCCATTTTGCTCATATATCAGAGCCTCTCTACAAATTATTGCGTAAGAGGACCAAATTCATTTGGGAAAATGAGCAAAACTTGGCTATGGAAGAGTTGAAGAGGATTTTGGAGTCGCCACTAGTTCTCAAGCAAGTGAACTATGATTGCAAGAGGCCGGTGATCGTGACTGTTGACACAAGTCCAATTGCCATAGGTTGGGCTATTGGACAAGATGATGAGGAAGGCAAAAGATTTGCTATTCGATTTGGAGCAAGGATTTTGACAGAGCGTCAGAGAGCATATCCACAAGTGAAAAGAGAACTATGGGGTGCTCTTACAGCTCTGAAGGCGGACAGAAATTACCTTATTGGAGCAGAGGTGGTACTGGAGACTGATTGCTTACCTTTGCTGGGGATGATAGCAAATTGTTCTTCACCAGACATTGCAATGCTTCGATGGATCGCCTACATCAAATCCATGAATCCGGTTCTAGTACACATTGAAGGCAAAAAGAATTCTGTTGCCGATATGTTGTCTAGAGCAAGGTATTCTAATGAAGATGAGATGATGGGCCACGAAGATGTCGAAGATTTATTGCATGGAGGCTATGTGGTGACGATAGATGCTGAGAGCTCATCGATCGATACTTTGCCATTCAAAGCTGAGCTTTATGAAAAAAAATTGAGAGACATTGGGCTATATTTAAGCACAATGAAGCTGGAAGAAGGATGGACAGACAAAACATTCAAAGACATCAGGCATCAATCCTATAGATATCTTTTGAGAGAAGGATTTCTATGGAAGAGGGCAAAAAGAGCTGATGAAGTACCATTGAGAGTGGTGGGGGACTCTAAGACCAAAGCTGAAGTTCTCAAGGAGTTCCATGATACTCTTTGGGCAGGTCACAGAGGTGTATGGGCCACTTATACAAAAATCAAGGAGAGGTACTGGTGGAAAGGACTTTACAAAGACGTTGAAGAGTTTGTAGTTTCTTGTGTGGTATGCCAATTGCAATCCAAGGTGCGCCACAGAGATGAATTACATCCTACTTACCCTCTAGCGATCCATTTTCAGTGGATGATAGATTTGGTAGCTATGCCAAATGCTATGTGGGGAATGAAGTACCTTGTTTTGGCACGAGAGGAGCTCTCAAACTTCGTTGAGGGCAGAGCCTTGAGGACTAAGGCTACCGAAAATGTATGCCGATTTATACTCGAAGACATCTTCAGTCGTTATGGCAGCATTGGCCGAATGAGAGCTGACAGAGGAGAACTAAATGCCACTGAGGCCAAAGAGTTCTTCAAACGTTATGGTGTGCAGTTGAAGCTGACGACAGCTTACAACCCTGAGGCTAATGGCAAAATTGAGAGAGGGCATCCTCCGATCATTCATGCTTTGGTTAAAGCTTGTAAAGGCAAACCAAATATGTGGCCAAAGCTATTACCATTTGCTTTGTGGGCCGACAGAACTACACACAGTACAGTTACTGGTTACATGCCTGTCGAACTTGTGTATGGGCAGAAACCTATTATGCCGGCGGAAGAGGATATTCCCACATGGGTGTTTCTTTCATGGGAGGACGGTATAAGTAGAGAAAGATTGTTGGAACTTCGGATTCAGCAGCTTGGAAGGTTGTCAAGTGACCTTGATATCGCATTGGAGATGAAGACAGCGAGGCTCAGCAATAAAGAGCGATTTGACAAAACACACAGATTAAGAACCAAGCAGATCAGAGACGGTGATTGGGTCCTTGTATTTGACAGTACATTGGAGCATCAGCATAGTACAGTGCGCAAATTTGCTAAGAGATGGTTTGGACCCTATATTGTGATGAAAGTGCACACCAACGGCACTTATTCACTTAGGGAATTGGATGGGACTTCTCTGCGCGTGCCTGTTGCTGGTAAACGAATCAAAGCTTTTTGAAAGAGTGGAAAATTTCATCATGAAGACCTTGAGGAGATTTTTAACCCTCAAGAGATGGAAAGCCACGAAAGAGCTGAAGATAAAGATGAAGATTCAGAAGATGCAGAAGACATCCAAGATATTCATGACGAGCAAACTTGGCACATACCGGAGGATGTGCAGGTTTAGAGAGGGTGCATGTCCTGATGGACTTCCCTCCATCATGTAAATACTTGTTATTTCTTTATATTTGTGTTGATTTCAATAAATCAACAGTTGAGGCAAAAAGGGTGGTCGTGGTGAGGACCACGGTTTGGTGACAGCGCAGCGGCCATAGATTCCAATGCGCTGCGCCGTCTTGTCACATGCACAGCTCAGGGGGGTAGGTAGCGGGTTGGCTGGGCCAATTTCCTGCCTCACTAGCTGCCAAGCCGTGAGCCGCCATCACCGCTCGACAAGTTCGATGGGATTCGAACCCGGACCGGCGGGCGACCAGAGACGACCGCTTTTCCAGCCAACCAAGTCCACGACTTGGCAACTGAAGACAAGCGTTTGACGCTATTATATGCTCGCAAGAGCACGTGGCCATTTTACGATGGTGTTTATTTTGTAATTTAATCATTTTCATATGTTTATCTAGAGATTTTGGAAGGCTCATATATTTTGCCTTTGTTTGAATAAAAATACTAAGGATTTAGAAGTCAATGGGAAAGGTGTGAAAGGAAAAGGGTTTTGGCATCTATGGTGGGGTTAGGATAAGGAGGAGCATGGGCTGATGTGCCCCACCTCCCTACCTTAGATAGGGTCGAAATTGTGGAGGAAAGATCCCTTAGTTGTTGGAAGTTAGTGTATGAGTGTTGGTGGGAAGAAAAAGAAAAATCCCGAAACTTTGAGAGGAGATTTTTTTCTGTGTATACGTGATTTTGAATTGAAATTTGAGGAGGTTGTTCCTTGTGTGATTACCTTTCCAAAATGAGTTGGCAAGTTTGATTTGGAGTTGTGATGCAAAAGTTATGAGTGTTTGAATTTTGGAGTCAAAAAGCCAAACTATGAAGAAAGGCTGAGACTTTGACAAGCCATAACTTATGATCCGTATATCATTTTGCAACAAGATTTGGAGAGAGTGTTTATCTTATTATTGGCTTTCTAGAAAGTCTTTAAACTTGAGGTTTGAAGCTTGGACGAGAAAGTTATGGAAGTGTGAAGGTTTGGAGGTGGCTGCCCTTTTGTTAGGAGAAAGCCGAGATTTTGAAGAGCTACAACTTTTGGACAGTATGAGACTTTCTTCTCAAAATTTTAGGAGTGATAGTTTGTTGTTATAGCTTTTCAAATTGTCTTTAATCATTTCATTTGGAGTTTTATTGAAGAAGTTATAGTGGGTAGAAGTTGCGGGTTTGGGTGCTCTCTAAAAAATTGAGACCCACACTTTGATTGACTAGAGCTTTCGGACAAAGTTTTGTTTTGAAGTGCAAATTTTATGGATTGAAGCCAGTGATATCATCTTTTTAAATTGATTTCACGTTTCTATGGGTGATGTATAGAACAAAAGTTATAGAGGTTTTTAGAGGCAGTGTTTAGTTTGTAAAGAGGAAGAAGAGCCTCTACTTTGAACTCGCATAACTTTTGGACAGTATCTTAGATTGAGTTGAAATTTAGAGGGATGTTAGAAGGTTAGGAGAGCTTTTCAAATTGCTATTACACTTAGCATTTGAATCTTTGAGCCATCTGTGGCATTAGATAGAAGGTTGCTGCCTTTTCTAGGACTTGTTATTTGTGATTTTCCCCATTGTTTTTATTAAAACATGAAGACTTGAAGACTTGAAGACATGAAGACTTGAAGATCTGAAGATATGAAGATTTCAAGAGGAATGTTTTGGGTTTATTTTTTATGTATGTGTGGGATGTGGCTTTGTTATTCCTAGCCGGTTTTGGAGGCTCGTTTGTCAATTCATTTCCATTCTGTTTTGTAAACCTTGTTGCGGGCAGTTTGGGTTAAACCAAACTTAACCCCATTTATTGTCGTGGTGACGAAGTGGGATTGATCACCCACATGGTCGAGACTTGCTCTGTTCTCACGATCTGGAGTTTTGGCCAGCAGATCGTGAATTTGATTTTAGGATCCCGTTATACGGACGGCAGCTCGTGTCTGCTGTCCCGATCTACCCGTCCCGTATCCAGTGGGCTCTTATCCCTACCTTGACCCTTATACCCTTAGAGCCAGCCACAGGATAGGCCAACGGAAGACTGAAGACTGAAGATTTGAAGAGAAGATCAAGATTGACAACGTTTTCAGTCGGCAACGCACGATCGCAGCAAGACACCCTGCGTGTTCCCAAGGCGCGCTCCTCTCAACCCGACACCGCAAAGAAAATTTGGAGAGGAATACGCAAAAACCAAACCTCAACTCTAAAACTCTCAAACCGCGTCACTTCCCTACTTGTGATATTTGTGTTTAGAGAATCCAAGGCTAGTGCAAATTGCAAACCATAAAAATACAAATGCAATCAAAGGAATCCAAAGCACTACCACATGGAGCAATGGGAACCCTTTCTAAAAATGATAAAGAGCGTGTACAAAACCCTACACCACAAACCCTATTGAGAACCCTAAGCCACCACAACCTACCACGTGTTGAATCAGCATTGAACCATGAATACTTTATATCCATTACATTCAGAACCAAGATAGACATTGCAGTTTCATTCATCCAAACGGGTCACACATGATTATTCAAACTCCTCCTATTCAACAATTATAGAGGGATCCAATAAACCATATCCTATTTTTTTCCTAAAATTTATTATTAATCCATACCCTATTTTATATAAAATGAAGCAAGTCATATTTTTTTCATGCTTTGGTACATCTACCAAAAGTATAAAAACTACCTCAAATGAATTAAATTGACCCTATTTTTTATCTCACCTAGTTTTCTAAAAATTCAATGATCAACCCCCCGAGTGTTTTTGCCAAAACATGATAGAGTTCCAACAGGCTTTCATGATTAAACATAAGCCTCCATTTTGTTAGTTCATCCATGGATTTTGAAAACTTATAGGGTTGTACTGAAATCTTAAAATTTAGAACTTTTAGATTCAAGTGGGTCTACGGTTTAAGATATAAATGATGATGAATATTTTTATTTGTTATAGATTTAAAAATAACATATTACCCAATATGAATAATAAAGGACAGTTAGGGTTGTAGGGTTATTTAAGTTCAAAATCTTAAGGTTACATTAAGTTTTTATTAAAACAAATGGTGACATTTCCCTAAATTGAACCCACACATTTTCAAGCAATCTCATAATATAATTTGAAATACGTATTAAAATATTTGGAGAATTCCATTCACTCCGTATGTTTAGGGTTTATGGTTAAATTAGGATTAAAATAGGGTGAATGTACAATTATATTTTGACATAATATGTTCACACATTTTATTAAATATGTTAGTAGAGCTTCAGTACCTAGTGTAAATTGTTAATTTATTGTTCAAGTACTTAAGATATACATATTTCAGTTTTGTGCATAACCTTAATAATATCTATAAATTTTATTGAATGTGGTATTTCTATTTTTGCAAATACAACATATATCTTACGTGACATTTAGTAAATGTAAAATGATTTTTGGGCATCCTCTTATTCTTAAATGAATAAACAAATACACACTTTAAATGATAACGCAAATATTACATTATTCTTTACAAATTTTGTGTATGTTTTGACGGTTTAACCTAATTTGCTTAGATTCTTTTAATTTTTTTAAAATTAAAGAATAGAGGATAATGACTATCATGTATTGTTCATTATTAATCTATGCAAAATGAATATCTACACATTTATAACTTTCACTTTATTCTTGTACCTTGATATTTGTTTCACACCATCATAACCCACACATATGTATTACCTCTCAAATATCAAAATAATAGTTTGTACTTAATAAATTCAAGTCCATTTAGTAAAGCATGAATATCCACATGACAAATAATAATTTTTCATCAATGACAATTGCTATTGGTGATATGTTTACAATACCAATTTCCTATAGTTGTGTCAAGGTCCAAAAGTCCAACAATTTGTTTTAGATAAATCACCTACACATAAATTTACCATTTCAACAAGACTTGTACGTATAGGTCCATGTATAACATATTTAAAGTCCTCCCCTTATTGATATTACTCTTAGTTTTGCTTCACATATGCATCATATAAAACTTAAAGCACAAATGGTGAATGTTTAAAACTTAAGGACTTGTGCTTTAAATAAACAGCGTACACCAAACTACTGTAAGCAAACTAGGATGTACTAATATGATTTAAGAAATCATTCATGCAAATGATTTACACGATTCATGTGAGAAATAAATGTACATTTGACAATTTTAAAGAAGATAAATTATTACAACATGAAGATGTCTATATCACCATTAGTTGCATGGATACTGAATTTCTCCATAACCAGTGATTGCCTGTAGCTTCTTGTACTTTAGTTCTGGTGACTAGTGACCGCCAATAGCAACTTGTACTACTTGAGGTTATGAGCGGTGACCGCTGGTTACAGATGTCCCCCCAACTCCAAGACTACGGTGGCCATCTCACACCTTTTCTCTCGCGCGTATTTTCAAACTGTCTGCCATTGTTTCTAATTTTGTGGAGGCATACGCTTGTTCACATTTTGCAATCCGTGTACTTTCAGTGCTTTTACGTAGTTTTCTGTGGTTGTAGATTGAAGTTGGTAGTTACAATTCTACTTACAGGACTCCTATTACAATGAGCAACGTAGTTGCAACTTTGCAAATTCATATGAATTCTGTAGCAATAGATTTGATTTCTATTGCTAGACGCAACACTATCATAAAATTTTCTCCATTTCAATGATGTGTGCATTTTTTGTTCTCTACTACAAATGCTTAGGCTAATTCTACGCAAAACTAGTTTTTCAAGAATGCAAATTTCTGGCAAATTGGTGCGTTCAAGCATACACATTCCACTTTCACGCAATTGAAATCTCAAGTAAGTTCATGTCAAGCTTCCTTCTCACTCGTTGTTAAGTTGCTTGCTAGATTTAAACACAGACACAAACTGCAACATTGCCACAATTTCTACATTGTAGATGATTAGATTATGGTAAATCTTGGATTGCGTGGGTGCCATTTCTTTCATGAAGTTTGTGCTTCTGAAACTGATTTGAGTTTTGTGATTAGAAAAAATGGATAGTTCCACTGGTACACACTTGGACAAGGGCAGCTTGGGTAAGGGGAGGTTGAGCGCAAAAAAAGCAAACATTGGAAGGAAGAAGAGAGACAACACACCAAGATCTTCTGAGAATGCAAGCAAGGTAAAAGCAATTACTTTGCAGGAGAGGAGGTGGGCCTCTCGGAGCAACGATAAGAACGAACTCAGAAGGCAACACAAGACAGCCCTCCTAGAGGGTGACAATGAAAAGCAAATGTTGCAAGAGGGGGGGAGGCCTCAAGGTTTAGGCGAAGAGGACCTCAGCAAAGAAGAAAGAGATCACCGCCAGGAAGAATGTTAATGCGGGCAAAAGAGACCAATTACCAAGGGAAGAAAGCAGAAAGTTTACAAAACAGCTGAGGATGTCAACTCCAAAATTTCAAACTTGAAGCCAGCACTGAGAACACTCACCAAGGAGGATTTTGCAAGTGAGTATGGCCTCTTTGATTGTGGAGGAAGTAACCCTCACCGTTATCTTAAAGGCACCTTGCCAACAAAGTTGGTAAAAAAATATTTTGGGGAGCCATTGGAGGAAGGAGGGAAAAATGGTTTCTCTTGGCAACAATGCAAGCATGCTGAGTTGCATGATAGGATCAAACAACTCCATCCTATTATTTATCAGCATGCCCCCTCGGAGGTACTGGCGTTGTTGAAGATTCACTTTGCTGAAGGAGTAGTTATGGAGTTCAAGAAGGGAGCAAAGGAGGTCAATTGGTGCATGTTCAAGGAGGAGACTAACAAACGCCAACAAAATCGGCACGATCAAGATTTGAAGAAGCTTTTAATTTTAAAAGATTCTTTGGGTAGTTCTTCTAGACCGGTAGAGTTGCGAGGGATGGATTGGAGGTCCATCAAGCTAGAGCAAGGCGTAAAAGTGGAAGGAACTGGATGTAGCATTTCACAATGTGAGGATGAGAAGGTGCCAGCACTCCCTTGGTCTAGGCATGGGGAAACTGGTGGAGACAGTGGGATGTCAGTTGGTGAATTGCAACGAGGATGTTGGACATTCTCAAAGCCAAATATGGCACAGTTGAAAGTGGAGGTGGAAGCCCTCGTGGGCGTGGTGCACATGGAAGGGGAGGCGCTGAAAACTCAGCAGAAGGAGGCAAATGCAAGCCTTGACAGTTATCAATGGCAAAGAAAGGAAGTTGAGTGCCTAGTAGGCACTTTCAAGGGTCAGATGGAGGTGAAGAAAAAGTTGATCAAGGAGATAATGGCGATTGGGGCAGATGTTGAGTGTGAGGACATAAAATTAGAGAGATGCTCCAGGAGCAACTTGATTATGAGGAGGGGCACCTTACGGAGGTGAATTTAGAGCTGGAAGGGGCTGTCATTGCTTTGGCGACATTGACAAAGAAGGTTGAATTCCACAAAATGGAGTTTGATTCTCTTGTATCGCGATCTTGGGCCATGAAGAGTGGAAGACCAGGAGGAATGCTTTTTCCAAGACCAATGGTGTACCCCCATCTGGAAGAGGAAGTCCCGGCTTCAACAAGTTTTGGCAATGAGATGGGTTTTATGAGAGATTTAACTTATTCATTTTGCTATTTTTCTTTCTTCCACAGTGATATTGTAGTTTCCTCATGTAGGCATTTTTATCACCCTCATTGTGCTTCAACTATATTTAAAAATAGTAACAGGTGCACTGCCAAGGGGTGTAACTCTTTGCCACATCTTGAATGGCATAGGAGTTTTGGTTGGAGGGATCCTAGTGCGGAGCTCGTGGAGCAGGAGTTAATGTTAGGTCTTCCCAATGAGTGGAAGAAAACCTTGCAAGATCAAGTGGATTTGGCCAAGGCCAAATGCCCTCCTGCTAGTAAGTGTTCTTCAATCTATTTTATTATTTTTGTTTTCACAATGCACTTGTTTGTAGTATTGGGTTTATAGTCTTCTAAGTTTGTAATAGCAGAATAAACAACTAAGGTGGTTAAAAATAAAGTGCAACTACATTTCTCTTATATTGCATGTCATCTTCATTATGCTAGGTCCGTGATTGCATTTCTGATACTCAATTTCATAAGTTAGTAATTAAAACAACATATTACAGTATTGTTTAAAGTAGTTATAATCATACTCATTGTATGTAAGTTAGAATAAGATGTAATCATATATTACATGTATTGTGATTACAAGATGTATTGTGTGATATTCATGTCTTGTACTTTTTGAATTTGTTTGCTTCTTACTCAAGTGAAGTATCGGTTGTTGTTTGATAATATATTAAGAGCATGCTCATTAATAAACGTGTGTTAATTTTATTGTTAGTATTGTTGTGGTACCATTCAAATTTTTGTTATCCACTTGGTAGTATGAAAATATACTTTTGTAGTACTTAATACATCATGACAAAGTATGGCCAAACTAACTCACACTAATAATTATTTGAATTAGGTACAATTCCAAGTACTTTGTGTACTTCAAGTTAAAAAGATATCCCTTACAAATACTTACCATTTATAAGTACTTGTTCTTTATGATAGTAATGTATTGTATTGTATTGAAAAAATTTGAATAGTACTCAACTATATTTTTTTTTACTTCTATATGTAATATTTCAGTTTTTTCCCAAGTACTTTGTATTGTTTGTACTTATTGTACTTATAAATATGCAACTTCTTGAGTTGAATCTCATGTTAAATGGCTAACAAAGCAATACATTCTGAACTTATTCAAGTACATAGTTTGCGTTTTGTAAATTCCAAATTATATAATGCCTTGCTGTTGTTTAAAACACTGGTAATATTATTTATACCCAAGTATAGATCTATGACAAATTTGCTAACTATTTGTAAATGTATGATATTTGTATGTTCATATACTATTTTGATTAAGCTGATAAACATGTAGATCTAATCGTTTCTTTATTTGAGATATTGTTTACAAAAATCTTACTGCTTCTGTGGAAATGAGTAGGAATTGCCACTTCAACAATATTAACATCATACTTTCATTGTTTTACAGTTGCTGGCCAAACTTTTGCCCTCCTTGCAAATTCTTGTGCAAATTTCATAGAAGGAGCCACTAGCCAGGCCGTTTCCTCCCCAAAGGAAGGTCATTGGGGAGATGCTACATTGTCAGACACTGGTAAGGATATCCTTTACCTAGAGAAACCCAATGAACCAAAATAGTCAAATAAAAGAGCTAGGGTTGAAGCAAATAGTCCTACTTTGAAGATGCAGGCACGTAAAAAAAAATGGCGATTAAGCGCACCTAGCATAGTGAAAAAGAGGTGGAGTTGGAATTTACTTTGGAATCAAAGTCAAGCAAGAATGGACTCTTGTTGAAGGTGCAAAACCTTCCCTTTAGCTCCGATACTACAATTTCAAAGTTTGATAATGAAGAGAAGAGCATTGCTGGCGATGTAAATAAGATGCATGTCAGTGACAAGGAAGTAGACATTGAGGTATGGAATTTATTCTTTATCAATTATACGTACTCTTTCTTCATGATGTGCATTAAGTAATTGGTGTTTATGCTAATATGTGGACATGATGATCAGTCATTGACAGTAGAGGCTCAAATTCCAAATCCAACTAGGAAAGTCTGCAAGTTAAGTGAGAAGGAGGAGGCAAGAGGCAAATGTCTCGATGAGGGGTTGGGAATCCCTCATAGAGACAATGAGCTGAGGAAGCACTTCTGCAAAGAAGGTGCTACAGACGTCTTGCCTATAGGACAAGGGGCAGATATCCCCACAGTGGTAATTGAAAAGGACATGCTGCTTGAAGGGGGGGCTTGAAATAAGGGTTGGAGAGCATGTGCCTTTCAGCATAGAGGAGGACATGGAAATTCATGAGGGAATCATCGAGAATGTTGGTGGTTGGGTAGATGTTGTAGAGGGAAGGGGAACAAAGAGGGAGATGTCCACAAGGGGACAAATTGTCATGAGGGAGGTCACCAAAGTTTGGGGGAGTCTCATCAGGCAATTTCTGGTAGAGGGAAGGGTGAAGGTGTCTCCAATGTCAAGGAGGATGAGGGAGTTGGTGAGAGTAGAGTGTTTAAGGTACTCTTTTGGGAGAAGCAGTTGGCAAATTCTGAGTTAGAGAAGGCGACGACTGAGGAAAAGACATTGACAGAATCTACACAGAAGAAAACAAAGAGGAAGGTGAAGAAGGGGGGAAAGAAGAGGCAAATTAACGACTTTGAAGAAGAGGTTGTCCAAACTGCAGTAGAGGGTATTGTTACCTCTGAGCACAATACCAATATCAAATTGAGCCATATAGCCACCAAGGTAGAAATTGACGATGGTGATGTTAAATGCCTCATTGAAGATCCCACCCCTATCTATTCCCCTCCAGGGAGGAGGAGTACATGGTCGCAGCATGGGAACTTGGCCTTATCTACACAGATAGACAAAGCTGGGACTAAGAGGCGTAGACGGTCTTAGAGTGTTGGGGAATCCTCTCTATTGTTACAAGTGTAGTTTATAGAATCTACAATTTTGATTATAGCTTATGTATAAATTTGTAGTGCTAGTTACATTGAGTTCAGTAGGCATAGCTTGTATTTTGCCTTCACTGTGGAGGCTATTAATTGAAAGACTAAGTGTCTTTGCACATAATTGTTGTGTTTGTTATTTTCTTGTGCTAATGTGGTTTGATTTTTTGTTTTCCATAGGCCCTATATTATACTAAAGATTTATCTAAGGGCTTGGAGGCAATTTCGATCCTAGTAGCTCCTCATAATTTACTTATGTCACCTTTTAGTATATAGCTTTGAGTATAGTGCATAATAGAGCTAGTATACATTCTTCTATTGTGGGGTTAGGCAAAGGTGAGTTCTGTTATTGTGGTGGAGGGGATTGTTTAACTGCAGAGGTTCCTTGTCAATGTACAAAGGCAACTGGTGGTGAATTTGCATACAACCCAGGTGGGTTGTTGAAAACCACTTTTTACTAAATAGAAGTAGTTCACGTAGAGTTTTCATTAGAGAATGCAGTTTGAAATGCCAATGCCACTGCAATTGTGGCAATCGCGTGGTTTAGCAGGGGATGAGGTACATGGTAGAAGTGTATAAGACAACGCATATCGGATGGGGGATTTGAGCTAGTCAATCTATCCCCAAAGGTGCGTTTGTCTTTGAGATGACTGGAGAGATTTTGACCAATTTGGAGATGGGGATTAGAAACCTTGTAGTATGTGGGCGTCCATCGTATAGTTCACAACTTGATGCTGATTGGGCAACTGAGAAGACAGTGACTGACAACACGGCTTTGTGTTTGGATGCCACATACTATGGCAATGTGGCAAGGTTCTTGAATCACAGGTTAGACTTCATACACAACCTTTTTATTGGTCATTATTTTAGTTAATGCATGGGAATGTCTAACTGCTTTTGCCCTAACCTTGCGTAGATGTGGAGATGCAAACCTCATCAATATCCTTGTCAAGATTGAAAATGCTTCAAAAAGCTATTAACAAGTTGCTTTCTTCATAAATTGGAGAATTGAAGCCAAAGAAGCGTTGACATGGGATTATGGCATCGACTTCAACTATCACGACCCGACTTTGCCATCTTTTTCTTGTAAGTGTGGGAGTTTGCTTTGTAGAGATGAATTTCCAAATACTAAGTGATTTACCATTTGTAGTTTCTAGAATGCTATGTATATGTACATAACCTACTAAATTAGTCATGTTCTTGATAATTGATATGCTTTGTATATGTATCTAACCTACTAAATTAATTGTGTCTTTAGTGATAATAGATCTAGTTTCTTATATAATAAACCTTTGTATGTTGGTGAAGAAAGCTCTAAATTGCTTGAGTCCTGAAATGAGTGTTCGACTGACCATAGTACACGGGACATATATACTAGTTATTGTTAATAGAATTAGACATGTATTAGAATTTATGGGCTGAGCTCAAATGGCATGGCGTATGGTGGGATTTTAGCTGCAAATATCCAATTCATTTTGTGGACAAAGGTGATAATAATATTTTTGACCCCCCTTTATTTTCATTTGTGAATGGTATCAGCCTCTAGAGTTTTATAAACAAAGCTAGAGCCAATACCTTGTAATCTTAATTCAAAATTCCCAAATGTAGGCTCTGAATAGTAAATCTCAAAATGCTTAGTTTTATATCAGATGCAAACGCTGTGATTTTATAACATGGCTCTACATAACAAAATTCCCTCTAACCTTACTGGAGAGTACACGTTGCTTGGGAATCAGATTCTCCATTAAATTTTAGAAATGTATGTCATCTAGCCCATCCTATTTTCAAAACAAAATATTATTTAAGTAACTGTCATTTTAGGTCCGTACACAATGAACCACCACATCCAAGTTAACAAAAACTTTATCATTAGAATTCTACAATTTGAATCGGTAACATACCAACCCAGTTGCAATGCTCTAAGTTTCATAGAAGGTGTAGGAACTATAAATTACACATAAGGAAAAGTTCCAGATGTAATAAACTATTATGAAACACTAACCTCACAAGTCCACCTCAAATAGTTAGCTGTCAACCTAAAAATTAACTAAATATATAGAGTGCTATTGCTATCCCAAGACTAAATAAAGATTACGGGCATATGGACTTTGCTTCTTTGTATTTAAAGTTTTGAATAATACTATACAAATAGTATAAATGTTGTACCCACAGTATTCACTGATACTAGTAAGCCCTAAAAGAATATAAGATAAAAAGAAAAAGAATAGTGATCACTGTTACATGCCCACCACTATTATTTCTCTTCTAGTTTTTAATATTTTTTCAAAAATAGCATTTCATTTGAAGATTGGTCAATTTGTCATTACAGGTCCACTAGTAATGAAGAACAGCACCCAAAATAATAAATCCTTAATTGTGAATACTATACACTTTGAAGCAATGGAATACCAACCATTTCCGATGCTCCATGTTTCATAAAAAAAGCTCTAGCACCTCTATAATATATGTAAGCATATTCCAATTGTGATAACAGTATTATGTAAAAAGCTAGTATCCACAAAAGTTAAAGGCAAAGAATAAGCTATCATCATAAATATAAATAAATATTCACAATGCTATTGCTAACCAAGACAGAATAAGGATTATAGATTAGGCACTTTGCTTACTTGTACTTAAAGTATTGAATAATATTGTACTAATAGTACAAATTTTGTATTTATAGTATCTACTGGTACTAGTAAGTACTAAAATAATCTAAGAAACAAAATATACTAATCATTGTTAAAAGCCCACCACTCCCTTTGTGCATCCTCGCAGACACACGTAGATTCAGCAGACATATTGTAGACAGTAGTTCCTTTCACTCTATGTGAGGCTAGACTCATCAGAAACTTACACGCTCAAACTAGATGGGCGTCAATATGAGCATTGATGGCCTTGTCACAAAAAACATATGTCTTATCTAACCGTCCATACTTCTTGAAATACTTGCCTCATATACGGCATCTCCAGCGCTAAATGTCCCACCCCATGGACACATAAGAGATTCTGTCAAGACAAACTTTGATTTTTGGCATTGCATAACAAAGAACAATATGTCATCTTCATTGTCTTCCTCAACCGGTACCATAAAGTTGTCACCCACGTCTACTAAGTCTCCAATCTCCATTGACACGCCATCATGCAATAGAATATCTCCTTTGTCCATCTCCTCTGCGTGATCACCAACCATGTTGGCATTGACTGATATTAGACGCTGAACCTACCACTCCTGCACATGCCGGAACCTCTCACAACTGTTCCAGTCACGGTCAACACACAAGATGCAAAAACAGCTTAAGACATGAGTTTTGAGAAGAGTGGAGTCTACTACAAAGAACCCCATATTTAAGTGTAAACTCTTTGAACCTGGAATTGTGTGGCATTTTAAACTGTTGTCACCATGATTCACTTCTCCCTCCCCAATATCCCAAAATACTCTAGAAAGAGTAGAGGTGGTTGACTGATTATAGGAACTATGAACCTGATCTATGTATTTCTCCTCCAAGAACTTCACCACTTGCGTAACGTTTTGCAAAGGTCGTAGAGGATTTTGAATATGTTTTGCTGCAAGTGCTCTTTTCACGACTGCTCCTGCACCATCCCACTCCCCTTTGCCATGAGCTGATTCAAAATAGTTCCATCGCATTAAACAACCTCCAGTGATCATGGGGTATCTAGCGACAAAGTACATTGTAGTTGCACACTTGAACTCTGCACTACATCCATTGCTAAATACCCAATGCTCCTCAGGAGTGAAACTTGAATTCAACAACCAATCCCAATGTAAAAGCAAACAATGCTAAACAAACGCTAAATCATGGTCTTTGTCATCTGAAATATAAAAATGAGTTTGCTTGAAGATGTCATTCCCCTCCCTCCACATGGTAATATGAACCAATATAGTAACAAAAGTACTGAAATAATACAAACTCTGCACTTCATTTTGAATAGCAAACGAGTAATTTTCAGCATAATCAATGATGGAAATGATAACTCCCTCATGAATGTTAGCCATCATCAGTTTGCATTACTTGTCTTGCCATCTAGCCCTAAAATTGTGCGTAATGAATGTTGTCATTGTCTTCTCCATGTATGATAAGAACACATGTACCAAAGTCTCCTTAAAAACCTCCTTCAATCGTTTTTTGGCCTTCCCTATGATTGCATCCACCCTTATCTAGTAGTACTCAAAACACTTCCATTTCAAAGTAAATGAGGAAGAACTAGACAACTCTTGGTCACAAAATGTTAGTTGATGAAACCTACACTCCACACAATCTCCCATCAAGCATTCTAGCCTATGCCATACATCAAATTCATCCTTAGGTCAAATGCACGCTTCCCAAATTAGAATTATTTGTTTAAAAATATTATCATGAGTAAGACAGCCACCTTGTCCACTGCCTACACAAATCAAGCACTTGCAGGCACAGTTCACAACCGCATGCAAACCCCTCAATCTATCCCTTAGGTTACTCAAAGCAACCCTCATGAAATCCATCTCCACGTGGTAGATGCAGCAACAAGTGTTTCTCTCCTTTAGTTTTCTGACCCACCACGGCTTTAGTCTTTCAAAGTATCTTTGCCAAATACTACATTCAGGATGTGCCTCCTTGAACCGCAAGAAGAAACAAGTCTGCAAAATAGAATACATCGCCAAAAATGGGAAATTGTTAGAGAACTTGCACTGTTCAAAAACCATAATGAAGTCTGAATATGCTCAGTAAATGAATTATTTGTTTAACATGTAAAACCACAAATACCTTGTTCTATTCAAATATTATAGGTTTGAATTGTCTTCAAAGCAATTAACTACTACCATTGTACAATAAGTATTATAAGGTATAATCTGTATCTCATAGTACTTAATATACATAGTAACTGTATTGCAGTTGTACTAGAAAATACTTTAACTACTTTTGGTATGTAAATATACAAAATCCATTAATATACAAGTACACTTTAATAACATACATGGTACTTTTAGTAATAACGATAATTAGTTAGGACTAAAAGTATTATTAAACTCCGCATGTAGTACTTAAAAAAATTGCACATACAATTTAGTCTAGGGCTTGTACTTACATTCTACTTGAAAAAATCAAATGTACCAAATTCATTTACAAAGGTAGAATTTGTACAGACCAAATCCCTTTTTAGTACAAAAAGAGTAGTGAGATAAACTACAAGATAGAAATCAAAACTTAAAGCGTTTGTTATGAAATAGTTGTACTAATCAAAAGTAATAAAATACAGTCAATGATTTCTACTTCTAGTATAGAATACTGTGAGTACTTTGTTTATTCACATAGTCAAATTTGTAAATTGTCATAAGTACAACGTTACAATTATCACTATGTATTAAGTATTAAATGAACAAAATTATTATTTGAAGTTGTGACTCAACATTGCAAAGTGCACTATATCAAAGTATGTCATTAGCAACTCAGTTTAAAAAAATACAAATTGTAGATTGCTAAAATGATAGTAGTGAATTCAAAATAGTAGAAAAGCATTATGCAAGTTTGAATAAAATCATGATTACATCATTACACTTTTCATCTGAAATGTAATTTTTTCTTATGAAGTTGACGTACTCTACACTTTAAAACAACATAGTGAAAGAAGAAACAAATCAAAACTACAAGAAAGATAAGATAACCTTACCTGAGTCTCACAAAGGTAGTGAGTGGGATGAGGCTCTGCCCATTGTGCACGGCCTAGTCAATGCCTAACAACGTCCTTCTTGTTTGGTGAAACTTTAGTTTGACAATTCCACCAAGAATGGACACATTCTTTGACGTAGTCAGATAAATCTATTCTTTTAAGTCTTTGCATTCGCAGCCTTGGCACCATACCATTAACCTCAACTGCAGAATCCCTTCTTGTCAAAGCAAGGTTTGTGCTATCAACAATGGTGTCCAATACTTGTGATAATGCTCTCACCCCATTAGTCTCCAAACTGACCGCAGCATCTAAAAGAGCACTCTTCCTTGTCAATAACTCATTAAAATTGGGCACTTTTACTATTTGCAATTCATGCTTAAAATTTTGAAAAAATGAATGAATTAATTGAGCTTCCTGTGGCCTAGGATAATACATTGGTAACAAGGGCCCAATAGTGTCCTAGAGCAAAAGTTTCTCAAAGACATCTCTCCTGCTGTATGGACCAGGGCAAGTTTTTAATTCGTCAATGAAAAATTGTGCTAAACGTAAAGACCTTCGATTCAAATCCCTCACTGGAAGGATATCATCCAACTCATGATTTGAAGGCAAAGGCAAAGACAAAATGGCTAAATATAGGGTCCTATTTAGACTCTCACTATCGCATTCTTGTTGGAGGGCTTTCCTAAGTCTGGCATTCTCTGAAATAGCAAATAAAGCTTCCTCATGCATATGGGCTTGAAGAACCCTATCGGCTAGACCAAGGCGTTTTGCACGCTTTTGTTTACTGGCATTGCCCATTACACTAGACAAAACAGAACAAAACACTTAAACATGCATACAGAACTGTTACAACGTTAGTTAGTTGTTGATGAGTTGTACCCACAAAAAAAAAATCTAGAAAACAAATTGGTCACCCCATATCTAATCTAGAAGTACCAATGAAACCTGAACTTGGACTGTCAATACAGAGTGGATTCACAACTACAAGCAGGTGAAGCCACTAACTTGGCTTTGAATTGTTTGTACTTGATAGTATCACCTAAACCACTGTCACTATCACTAGAGAATGCATTCATGAAAAGTGCACGTCGTGGGGACTTTTTTATCGTGTTACAATGTCTCAAATAAAACTGCTTTCTGCCTTGCTTAGACACAAGTGTTTCAGTAACGTAAATTGAGTCACAAGACCACTCAAAAAGATCAGAGCCTGCTTGAGTGATTGACACAAAAACGAAGTCAGCTTAAGTTGTTCAAACTGGTAGAACTTCACAATATGTCTTTGTCGACAAGAAGTAGGATGTAATTAGAGATTGGATAGAAACAAGGACACCCTCACAAGAAGTTTCACTTGTAGGGAAATAGGAAGTGATCAATCTTTGGGCAAGAACACTTGGACAAATTGAAGTAGACATCCTTCTCAATCGATAATGGCTAGCATCTATTCACCTCAAGAGAATAGATAAGGGACAGCCAGCTTTGTGAATCTTTTGTGCATGGGTACCACAACATTGAAGTTAAATATCACAAAGCAAGAAGAAGATGAGAGCAACATTGAGGTGGAATTTCATGACATAGAAAAATCGTAATCAATAGTAAACGTATGATCTAAGTGAAAAGCTGCAATGAAACCCACATCAAAGCAATATCTACGGGACAAATGCTCTTGTGAATCCTGCCTACCAATTACAACAAGATTGAGGTAACAAATGCTAAGAATGGAAGAATATGAGGGAGATGTAAAAGTGGAATTTAGTGACACAGCAATATAGTAATCGACAGTCACCTAAACACGAGAGAAACTTGGGAAGAGACAAATGACATTGTTATTGCAGGCTTGTGTAGCAAGACAGAGAAAGAAACAAAGGAACTCAGTGTTCCAAGCAGAACTCCATAAAGTGATAGCAACACTTGGTGTTCCAAGCTCAGTTCAACAAGCATGAGGATAGATTCGTTGCATGAGGGAGGTGAGAAATTGATGAGAGACGACCTTGATAGCATGCAAAATTAGGCTTGGTGGTCTTCACAAAATAGCAATTCCAAAATATGTGGCGCCTGCATTAATTATGGAATCTTCTGAGAGTACTTGTTCTAGCAAAAAATATACTTATGTACAATAGAGGTTCATAGAATGGTATAATATTTTGTAGGTTTAATAATGTGAATTCTGAAGTTTTGACGTCAAGCCAATCTGAGGTTTGATGTAAACGTTTGGGTTCTTAATTTGTTTTTAATATGACGTACTTTACCAAAAATAATATTCCATTCCAAAAAAAACACCTCTATTTTATAATTTCCTGCTAGCTATGAAATTCAATTCAAATTTTAAATGAAGATCCGGATAGATGAACATTCTTACTATACTAATGTTGCCGGATAGATGAACATTCTTACTATACTAATGTTGATGGCCAAAGTAATGCAAGTTCTCAAAGTCTATAAAAAATGTACTTTTGCAAGATTTGTAGTACTGTGACATTTAGGATGTGGTTGGAAAAAGTACTTTTGTAATTGCCTAAAAAAATCTTTATTGTGTTTTGAATTATGACCCTATAAACTAGATTCATGTAGTTTATTGGAAATCTATAGAAAATCCTAAATATGATGTTTAATGTTTATGTAATTTAAAGTACAAAATTGTGAACATAGCCGTTTTTGGGTTGTGACATGAAAAGTACAAGGGTCTAGTGAGCTTCAACCCGCTACGCACACAAATCAATGTTCCCTAAAATAAAAAATACATCCAATTGAACGCTTAAGTCACTCCAAAGGATATCAAGACATACAAGGATCTGTACATGCACTGTCAATGAACCCATGTTTTTGTAACAATAGAACGCATGAATTTACATGCTCACAAACATGTATTTGTGTACCTCTAGAACATGGCGCACTTCCGTGGTTGTAAATTAGAACATTCACATTGATTTATGTTACATCCGGAATGCCATAATGGAGAACATCCTACGTCAAGGAACGTGCCAATTATAGCAATCTACTCAACAATACCATGCTAGAATATACATGCTTGGTAGGGCATGGGATTTGCTTGCCGTCACCTAGAATGCGAGAGCAGATAAACTTAACATCCATATGAACCTTGACGTTGTAGCAATGAATGTCAAGATTACACGTGCACGTTAATGTGAATGTCAACAACGTAACCCTAAGTCAACACCTTGTTGCAAAATTTTACAATTCCAAACAAATCAAATGTAATCATATATGTTACCTTTAATGCCTTGGATGAGCAAAGGTACGTCAATGAGGACATTGAACTGGACACACAACCCTGAAGTCCAACCTTGAACATGTCCTTACTTGTGTAATGCAGAACATCAACCAAATAGGGCCATGTGACACTGCACGTCAATATAGACATGGATTGTAATGCTGTAGATGTTTTCAATGGTAGGATAACATTGAGTTTGATGTCCCTATTGACATTATTCTTGATGTTGGAATTGGTCACCCTTACCTCCACTCTGACACACCACATAAGATTTTGGAATGCATGCATGTCAAAGTCGATGTCAAATTTTCACCAGATGAAAAAAAAAAGTTATTAGATGAGGTTTTTTAGGGCAGGCACTGCCCATCTGCCCCATGGGTTAATTTTTTCTTACCCCCCCCCCTCGGAGCCATGTTAATGTTGACGTTCACCAAAAACATGCTCTTGTTTTCCTAAAAAATTTATGTTTTTTGCTAATTGAGGTTAATACAAAAATTTCAACATGCAAGCAGACGCATTTGACGTCAAATTAAACTCAAAATTGGCAATTTTTGGACATCCAAAAAAACACGGGTTTCTTATAGTGTTGGTCTCCTTTGCGTCCTGCCTCAATTAGGCCCAGAGGCCAATTACTTGTCCGGATAACCTCTCGATCTCCACCTTGCTTCTCATCTTGATCTGTACAGAACTCGTCGGTTTCGGATGCCAACCCCTCTCTAACGGGATCGAAATGGTAAACCGCAAACCAGTCTTCCTTTGTCCACAAACCCAGTTGAGCTCACTTTGTACAATCCCATTGGCTCTGCGGCTCCTTCAACACTTCCCGGACCGTATCCTTGTCCTTCAGACTCCACGGCATCCCCAACAATCCTTGACAACCCATTTATTGCAAATCATCCTCCAACATCTGTCGCTTATTGGGCTTCTTGGGTATGTCCGGAGTCACAAACCGGAGGGTCATATGCAGCAATTCCTTCCCCATTGTTCCAATGGTGCTGCAATCCGGAAGCTATAGAAAACGATTACAATCTTGCAACTAATCTCTGACAGCACTCAAACTCGCTCAATTGCTATCCAGAGGTAAGAAAAAGAAAGTGAGGGCAAGAAGATAAGTTAGGGACCTCTTTGTCCTTCCTTCCTAATTCCGATTTTGGCGGTTGGTCAGATTGTTGCAATCGTTGGGATGTGATGATTAGGAATTTAAACGTCTTATCCCTGAATGTTGTTAGGGATGTAACTGAAACCGTTGGGGTACTGGGCCAATCCCGATACTAAGGCCGATACTATTTCTATGAGCTCTTGGGCTACTTCGGTACCATTGCCGCCATTGAAAATACTTGCGTCCAGATTCAAAGATGAATTCCGGACTCCTATCTAGATTAAAGGGCGACCCATAATGTCCTTGCTTAACTAGTTTTACTAGTCCCGGATTACTATGATATACCAAACCTCTATTTCAGCTATTCTCCCGTCTCTAGTTAAGAAAACAAGAAGTTTTGGGCTAGAAAGGAGTGGTTTATCCGGAATTTTCAAAAATATGTCTATTTAGTAAATTCTAGATTGTCACACCCAACCCCATGATGGATAAAGGGTGTAACTGCGGTGACAGAGTGTAGAAGCTGGATCTAAGCCAATCACACATTTCACATTGTGAAACATATGTGGCGACCTATTGATATATGCCGGTCCACCAATACTAGCCGCGCAACATGGAATGAGTCCGTCGCACACCAAAATGCCCAAAGTCTTTGTGTACTATTGTACCGATAAAGCCCTCTGATCTGGCCAAGGAACTATGCGCCTAGTCCCATTTGGCCACAACCAAAATAGAAGGCCGTTCTCCCAACGGAACTTTGCCACCCAGTGTCCAACTCGATCCCGCTGTATATTTGAAAGAGCTTTTGGAAGTGCCCCATGTTGTAGCTTGTACAAAATTAGTATATCTTCCCACACATTGCTAACAACTTGAGCCTTGTCTGGCTCCTCATCGGCTGCTTGGTATGGCAGCGAAGACGTTGATTCAGACATCAAAGTGAAGTAGGTAGCTGCATGTCACCCCGGAACTGACTCCCTGTCACAGTTTGCATGCCACCTAACACCAGTCAAATCTTCCTCTGAAGGACTTGGATTGCAAGAAAGACCATCTGCATCCAAGTTCGTGATGCCAACTTGGTGTACAATGTCAAAGTCATAGTCTTGGAGCAACAAAGCCCACCTGACAAGCTTGCTTGTAAGCTTGTCAGATTCCATGAGTCACTTCAGAGGCTAATGGTCAGCCACTAAAGTGAATCGTTGCCCATACAAGTAAGGCCAAAAGTGCGCAATGGCCAAAATTGCCACCAAAGCCTCTCCCTCATAAGAGAAATAATTGGATTCCGCGTTGCTGTTACTTCTAGAAGCAAAAGCCACAACATACTCACGCCCTTCCTCATCTTTCTGTTTCAACTCAGCTCCCAGTCCTACAGCACTCCAATCTGTGCGCAACTAGAAAAATTGCGTAGCATCTGGACGTTGAAGTATGTAAGTCCTAGATTTAGCACCAAAAGTCTTGAATTTATTTTTCGTTTTATTTAGCTTTGAAAGTACATTAATGTAAGTGGAATAGCCATTTATGTTGATTTAGATTAGTTAGACCAAATGGTTAGCAATACGCCATTTACCTTACTCCATTTGGTAAATCATTAATAGTGATTTAGTGAGAATTAGTAGCTTTTAGTTAGTTTGAGCGACAAACATACTAGGGGCTTGGGATCCCCTCCAAAAGTCCCCACCTTCCTAATTAGAGAGGATTAGTTTAGGAGTAGATTAGTTATGCCATGGCCAAGGGCCACCCCACCTAGTTCACATCACATTATCAATTTGATGCATCTGTATCCTAGACTCCCAAGACTTTCCGCTTTTTAAAGAGCGTGATTCCAAGCAGTCAACCATGCTAGACTACTAGTCACCCCCGTCAAAGGAGATTGAAAAACGGCAGTAAAATGCCAAGAAAATTCATGGAAGAGTTTCTCAACAATTTAAGACAATCCCCTAAGTTTCAAGTTGTTTTGATAGCTGGAAAGCCTCAAACGACCACATCCAGCTTATTTCAAGAAAGCGCGCGACATCCAATTTCAAGACATCATCCATTTGGAGCCCAATTGGCAGAAGCAAGGAATGTTTCCCAGCTCCCCCGACAACGTTGGAAGACCTCGGAAAGTCAATTTCTGAATTTTAGATGAATTCCCAATTCTATGTTTTTCATCCATCCACCCCTAACCCTTCATTCAAGTTCCTGACGCCTTATAGCTCGGAATTGGAAGTGTGAACAATCAAAACCGGCTATTTTGGATCCAAGGAATTTAATGCCACCATTTTTTTATTGTTTGGAGATATGCTCCAAAAGTTATGGCAAATTCATCCAGATTTCATCCATTTTGAGTTTTTCTTAGAATTTAGGTAGATTTCAAGGGATCTATGGTTCCCCTGGATAGAGGGCCGAGGTGTCCTCCTCCAAATGTATAAAGGGAGGCCCACCTCCTCCCTCACCATCACTTTCCCATGTTTAGATCACTTTCATCATAGTTCTTGGCCTCTTGTCACTTGTACTCTTTTCCATCATCACTTTGCCATCATTTGGGCCCATCCCTTGTCACTCACCATTTGTGTCTTGCCAAGCCCTTAGACCTCTTGTACCTTGCCTTGGAAGACCTCTCTCTTGCACTTAGTAGAACAAACCCCCTCCCTTGCATTGGTCGTATTAACCCATAGGAAGTTAGATTACGATTGGCAATGCCGCTCTTCCACACTTCTTAGAAGTCCTAGTTACATGCAAGTTATTAGTTGGTTAGAAAGAGCCATAGTTAGAGTAGGAGCCCTTACCTAAGCCATAGCTTACCAATTACTATCAAAGCCCCAGTACCAGAACAAGCCCTCCTAGCAGCTCAGTGGGAATCCTTTCAGCTCAACCTCAATTGGTCAGCTCTCTTGATTCCCTAAGCAGGTCTCTGAGAAGTCACCTAGCTCACTGACTACTTTAGCTTGAGGCCTTGCCTCGCTATTAGAGTCTTTCAGCTACTGACCCTGCCTCCTCTTCAGCACCAAACAGCCAGTCCTCACATCAGCTTAGTCCTTACGGCCACTTGGCTCTTGTAGCCGACCCGCTCCCACAGCCTTGGTTCTCAGAGTTCCTATGGCCGCTTGACCCTTAGCATTCTCACAATCACTTGGCTCTCAGAGTTCCCACGGCCTCAGCTCCGATCACATCAGCCTTAGCTCTCAAAGACTTTCCCGACAACCTGACCCTTGGCATTCTCACAGCCTAGCTCAATCACAACAGCTTGAGCTCTTAGAATTTTCCATAGCCTCAGCTCAATCACAACAGCTGGTTCTCAGAAACTCCACAGCCTAGCTCAATTACCGCAGCTTGAGCTCTTAGAACTTTCCCTAGCCTAGCTCTCAGAAATTCTTGTAGCCTCAACTCAATCACAATACCTGGCTCTCAAAATCCCCATAGCCTAGCTCAATCACAGCATTTTGACCCTTGGCATTCCTACCGCCTAGACTCCGCCCTCACCCTCACTCATAGCAGCTAGCTCTCAGAATCCTATAGCCTAGCTCAATCACGGCAGCCAGCTCTCATATATATTCCCGTAGCCTCAGTTCAATCCCAGTAGCTTGAGCTCTTAGAATTCTTGTAGCCCAACTCCTCGAGCACAACAGTTAGCCCTCAGAATTCTACAGCGAGTTCTCAATCACGGCAGCCTAGCTTTCAAAAATTCCCGTAGCCTCAGCTCCAATAGCTAGCTCTTAGAATTCTACAATTTAGTCCTCAATCACAACAACCTAGCTCTCAAAAATTCTTGTAGCCTCAATTCCAATTACAATAGCTTGAGCTCTCAGAAATTCTCGTAGCCTCAGCTCCGAGCACAGCAGCTAGCTCTCAAAATTCTATGGCCGAGTCCTTGATCACGACAGCCAAGTTCTCACAGCAGCCGCTCACCCCCTCATGCGGCCAGCGGCACCTGGCCTTGCATCAGCCCCGGCTCTGTCTTGTACCCAGCCTCGTCTCATACCCGGACCTTGGCCTCTGGTTCTCGGCCCCACCCCAGCCTCAAGCTCCGCCCTCCTACTGGCCAGCAGGTTCGGCCTTACACCTCAAGGCATTTTTTTACTTTGGAAAAAGATTTTTGTGAAGCTCGTAAATGCCCTTACCCACTCTTTGGCTTGGCATGGTAATTTAACAATTGTTCCAAACTACAGGGAGATCCTCATTTTGTTTAAACTAAGGATACATCATAGGGAGCACGTAGAACCACAAAGCGTCATATTTCCATTAAGTGGCTAGGAAAGGAGATAGCCTCTAGCATTTGGGATACATCCACAACTCACCAAGGGATTTGGATAATCGTTGAATCTTGAATACCAAGGGATTATGATAATCTTTGATCCTCAAGTATAGGAGCCAGTTTATGTTGTGATTATTCATCACAAGGCAATATCCTAAACCGGCCCAGTAGTATAGGTTGAGTCACCAACCCCCTAGAGTGTTGTGATTATTTGTCCCTAGAGTAGAATCATCATATGCTGATCCAGCACCACCATATCACAAAAAGATGGAGGCCATTCACAATCAAGACGTAGGGTATGTGAACCCCCATGACGAGGTATGATTACTTACGTTCCCATTTCAATTAACCACAAAACCTCACATGTGATATACTAAGTAGGTTGTCCTCTTCTTTGCTCATCATTGTATGTTGTAGGCTTGTTAGTAAAAATCCATTGCTTGGAAGGCATCTTTAGTTGGAAATCTACAACCCAACCCACCCTCTTGCTGTTATACCTCATTTTCCAGTTTTGTTAGAACCTGGTTGTGCTTGTGCTTACTTCACGAGGGGGAGGTTTGAATACTCACAAAATACAGGTGCTGAACCAAGCTTGAGCTTCAATACAGTAATAGCTTGTTGTTGCTCTGGTCTCCATGTCCATGGTTGATTCTTCCCTGTGAGAATAGTCAACGGCTTAGCAATCAAACTAAAGTTCTTGACAAACCGGCAATAGTAATTCACTAAGTCAAGAAAAGCTCAAAGCCGCGACACGTCGGTTGGGGTTGGAATCTTCTGCAATGCATCCACCTTGGCCTGCTGTACACCAAGACCTCCTGGGACAATCATGTGCCCAAATATGGTAATCACTTGTGGAAGAACTTGCACTTGCCATGGTGCAAGCGCAATCTCCACTAATGTAACTTGTCAAACATCGTCACAAGATGCTTCACACGCTCCTCAGGGTTGCTACTAAAGATGCTAACATCATCAATGTAACAACAAACAAATGGAAGATAGGTCAACGCCAAGTCCATCACCCTCTAAAATTTGGCCGGTGTGTTCTTGAGTTCAAATGGGAGAAACTTCCAATGATAAAACTGATCTCTTCCATCCTGATCAATTCCCCAGAATGCCGTCTTCTCCTGGTCATCCACCATCAACGGTAACTGGTGATAACTAGATCACAAATCTACAATACTAAATACTCTAACATGTCCCACCGCATCAAACAACTCCTCCGGCGTGGGCATGGGGTACCGGTCCAATTTAGTCTCGCAATTGACCAGTCAATAATCCCCACACATCCAATTCTCTGTCTAGTTGCCAAAGATATCCTTCTTCAAAGGCATAACCGTGTTACAAGCATACTCGCTGTTGGAGAGCTCAATCAAGCTAGCGGCCAACAACTCTTGACATTGAGTCTGAACCCCAGCTTTTTATGAAAGATTGAGTTTGTACGGTCGTCGGAAGATAGAGTGGTCATCCTCCAACTAAATGTGAATCAGTTTGCCCTTGTAGCCTTCCAAACCATGGAGGCTAAAGACAAAACAGCTAAGATACGAATGTATAAATGCTTATACCCTTTGTGCTTTGGCATTGGTTAGATGTGGCCCTAAATCCAAAATCCAATCATCAAACTATGTGGTCTCATTCTCCATCGCTAGAAAACCACTGCATACCGGCACAGCCGGTGATTGCTACTTGGTAGCAGAGAGGGTGCTCATGCCCCCAGACTCTTCACTAATGGAATCCATAAAAAACTCCATATCGAGATGATAGACTCACAAAAATAAGTCTTGGGCTTCCTCTCGTTTGAAATCCTCGGCAAAAACAACAAAGACATACTAAGCTCAAAGCTCCTCTGACGCAAACCTCTCCAAATGAAAAAGTAGCTCCGCCTCCTCAATCTCGATGGAATGTGGCACTGCTGCCCCCTGACCATCCAAGTTTGCCTCCGACACACGTGGATGGTTACGCTGATGACGCTGAATGGCAAAGCAGAGGCCAGAAACCCAAACGAGGGTGTCAAGGTCAATAGCCTAACCCAACAAGAAATGGCGCTGACCCTCAGAAAGACCTGGTGTGACGGTGGTACCAGTCAAAAAGCCCATTGCCCGCTCTCGCTTGTTGGCTGAAGGCTCGTTATAAATGTGGGAAGTACTATCTCAAACCATACCTGGACCGTTTGATCAAAAAGCAAAGAATCCTGGGTAAGACATCAATGTGGGCAATGTTCTCTAAAGAAAACCCCCGCGGTTCATCAAGGCTAATGGCGGCTCATCATCTTTGGTGACCTTTGTAGAAACATGATGATCATTAAAAATGTCATCGACCTCACGATAAGTGGGTCGTTGCACTTGAGCTAGTGCAAAGGTGCGTACTGCCAAAGAGGCCAAGTTGGTCCAAATCCATTGTGGCCAATGGGCGTCTAAGTCCAACGCAACAGCATTGACAAATGTAGGAGGACCAAGAAAATGATGGATGTATGCACCAACCTCACGCACCTTCATTTGTGTATCATCCAATGGAGGTACATTCTCAAAAATGTCCCCGAGTGGCAGAGATTGGTGGGTAACCTACCACTGGATGAGCTTGAGTAGATATGCAAAGAGTGATGACTGCGAATCATCTAATCCACGTCCACTGCCCGCTTGTAAATGGCCTTGGCAAGGCCATCCGGCAATCACCAGATCCACGTGGCCTAGCCACCAGAGATCATCCTCACTTATAAGTGTGACATCTTGTGGCAACCTGCCAAAACATCCATGAATAGTAGAAGGTGGAAGCTGCTCAAAATACAACGCCAACAAATGATGTATGTAGTGACGAGTGGCACGGTTGGTTGCAAAGCCATTGTTGACGTGGATGTATTGCCACACCTTACCCCCAGCCTCTAACACAGCTGCCAGTCATGTACCAATGCCGACAAAGTGCTCGACAAGGGTAATGCCATTGTTTGGTGGCACCATCTGAATAGTGCAAGCCAACAACGGTGTGGAAGAATCCAAAAGGGATTGAGGAGCATTAAGAGCATCCACAATCTCTCTACTATGACAAGTAAGCTCCAACTAAAATTTCCATGGTGGAAACAGATCCTTGCAATGACGTACAAGGATCTCTATCGGTGCATGCTCATGTGATTTCTCAAGTGCTGACATAAATGCATATGTCTCATCCAAAAGTATGGAACTACATGACATCAGATGCCAAAGTATTGCATCCAAACATAGCCTTTGTTGTAGAGGTCACTGCGCTAGCTGCAAAGGTAATAGGAATGAGCTCCTTGCTACCATCACTGGCAAAACACTCTGGCCTAATCCATGCCTCCTCTATCTAGTTGTCCACGCCAAAACCAAGTGGATATAATGTTTGTTGGCCTACCAAAATGTCGTAATTGGTGGCACTAGTTACAGTGCACTAGAAAGATACATGGGAGAATAATGGACTTGATCCTACACCAAACATCAACTGTAATAGATGTCGTGTATAATCCATGACCTTCTCCGTACCCCCAATTGATGTGATAATAGTGAACAAGCAAGGCTCAAGATCAACAGCCTCTAAACCCAAATCTTGGGCTAGCTACTTGCCAATCTTGACTAGTTGAGCTTGGAATCTAGCATAATTTGCAAAGGAGTGGCTCGTCTAGAGTTGCCATTGGTACGACCAACCACCATAATTCCATCGTCATTCACTAAATGTATTACCCATGGACACAAGTTGTGTCTTTCCATGGTAGAACGGGCTGCAACGTTGAACAAATAAGCCACTACTGATGACTGCATAATAGATGTTGGTAGGGCATTGGCCTCAAACGCAGAAATAGCCTCTGCCTCCAATTTGGCCCGCATGGCCAACAAATCCTCCTTGGTGATTAGAGCCGTCACTACCTACGATACCTCCAATGATTGTATAGGCACTTTGTCCTCCAACATACTCCCCGCCAAATGAAACACACTAGATGGTTGAAAATCCTATGTCATGAAGTCCACTCCAACAAACACAAGAAATCGCAACAACTTGTACGCCAAAGTGTGTGCGGCATCCCCTTGAGTGGGGGAAATCTGTGAAGCACTGGGCGGAGGAGGAGTGACTGTAGAAGTAGTCGCATCTGCAGTGCTGAAAGATAGAAGTAACTGGGACTGCCCAATGTGATCCGGCAACTCTACGTGTCGTTGACATCCGCCATTATTGGCAGGAGTCGAAGAAAGTGCCACCGTCTGTGCGATGGTCTGAACGCGAGTAGCAATCCCTGCCACAACCTGCCTTGAGGCACCATACAAGAAGGCATTCATGGCGGAAGATGAACCATGACTCTTGACTAGAGCTCGTGCATCCGCCACTTGCCTGAAAGAGTCCATTGCACTCATCTTCTTCTTAAGCTCTGCAATTTTGGCTTGAAGTGTCTTCACCTCATCTGATCCGGTAGTTGTAGATCCGGTAGCAAAAAATCCTAGGTGCTTATCTAGATGCAAAATAAAGCACATCTCCTCATTATGGCCGAATTTGCCATAGTGAGAACATACCACATACTTCTTTCCCTTGTCCCCAACCTTGTTGCCAAACTTTGGTGCCTCAGACTTAGACGCCTCAATCTTGGGCTTAGCCATTGCTGCACTAGCATCCTTCTTCTTTGAGCATTTTGGGTCTCTTTTGGTGTGGCCAGCTTCTCTACAAGCCCAACAGCGCACAACGCTCTCAGGTTGTGCTTCTGCCAAGCTGATAGTCGCAGTAGCAAGCTTCTTAGGCTTGGGAGTATCTATCAAGGTTGTAGCTAAGACTAGGGCTTCCCTCACCCCAAGATCCCTGTTCAACTCTTCTACCTCGGCAAAAACTTCTGCCAAAGTTTCGTTGCCATGATAGCAGAAGAGGAGATGCGCGGCAAGCATATCTACCATCCACTTATTCAATTTGGACATTGAAAGGGTCAGCGCCACCAGTACACGCCTCTAGTGGATAGCCCCAAGTTGCAATATCTACATAGCAAAGGATTACACTAATAGTGTTCTCCTAATGTCTAAAACTAAAGAGGTAATAGAATACTTTGGCGCGGCGTTCACAAAACACAAATCCCCCAATGAAAATTGCCAAATTGGATGATATAATAAGCCAAACTGCCAATCCAACACTACAATTGGATTAAGTGATGAAAATCCTCAAGTATAGGAGCAAATTTCACTCAAATCCGAGTAAAATTGCCCTCACAATCTACCTCCAAAGTTTAGACATTAATATTTTATTTTTTTTATAATTTTTGAAAAACCTTTGAAATTGAAACTTTTATTTCTCACTTGGTAAATACTCCCCCTAGGAGTTCAAATCCACAATTGGAATTCAAAAATAATCTTTAATTTAGGCTCTCTATCTCACAATAATTTTAATTCTATCTAAATTACAGTATCATCCATGTGATGGATGAGAAATGGAAGGGATGAAAATCTTGATAAAAGAAAAATGGATGAATTTGCGCACGAGGAGGAGAGTGGATGAAAGGAGGTAATGAAGGAAGAATGGCAAATTAGTCTCCAACAGATGATAGTGAACAAGACAGGGGATGAAACCCCAGCCTGTTGTCTCTCACGACTGCTCCGCCTCTCAAACCTTAAAAGCTCGTTGCTCCCTGCTTTGTTGGTCGCCCAACTACCGCAACTCTTGCTATCGCGGTTGTTACTGCACCTTCCATCGCCGTGCCTTGGCCAGCTTGTCGCTTTGCTGTTGGCCACCGCTACAATGCACTTGTATTGCTCCTTTGACCTGCACGAAATCCTAACCGGCTCCCGTGCTTGTCCGCCGAGCCTGGCTCCTCCCGATTCCTGTGCCCCAGACTTTCCACGTCCCGACTTTGCTTTTGAACAGCTCCGTATAGCTTCGTCACTCCCCACTCTAGCAACTCACAAGTACGAAACTCACTAAAGTGCACAGGCGTATTTCAAAAACTAAAAGAATTCAAATCTAACACTAATATCTAACACTCAAAACATGAGAACATCAACTAGAAGCACACTTTCTTTGTGAAATGATTAAGTTCTAACTCACTAGAAGTCAAGCGTCTTGCATTCCATCAAGGGAAAATCAACAAGTGCAAAATGGTGGAGAAATAGAAAGCTTCACTAATGATAACGCTTCACCTACAAACAAAGACAATCACTAAAAACTCTAAACTCACTCACAAAGTCAACTTGACAAAGAGAGTCAAGTCAAGGGCTTTTGTACACTACATACACACACCAAATCCTAATGGATGAAATTCGCCCGTTCAATGAATGTCCACGCAAAGCACCACAATGCGGAGAGACCTTCAACACCACGTCTCGTGACATAGAGTAAAGAACTAACTTAGAATGTTAGTACTAGTAAAATAAGCATCCATTACTAATTCATGCCTTGGAGGAAATCCCAAGTCCTTTAAAAGGCAAAGAATTAATTAAAACTTGAACACACACATTGACATAAAAAATTATATAGAAAAGCTTGCAAGTGCAATTAACAAATGAAAGGATGTACAAAGTGAAGGAAATATAGTCACTATATACAAAACTCCTTCAAAAGGTATCTCATCCTTCACATGAGTGGTCCTTAAGTTTCTAACTCATTTTCAATCTCTATCCTTGGACTTACTAATAATAATAATCTATGATAAATGCTAACTTTTAGAAAAAACTCCAAATCACATAAGAATGGTGTCATTGGTTTCCTAAAGCCTAAATTAATATATTTAGATACATTGCACTTTTTTTTCTAATTTTTAAAGCTTTCAAAACCTAAAATTAGTCAAAATTATGAAAACTCCAAATAAAAGATTTTTTTTTCAAAATTTTAACTTCAACATTTGTTTAAAATGGTTGTAACAATGAGGAAATTCTTGTTTTTTTGCCAAATTCAAACGTCGGATGCTCCTAAAATCTTGGTTTAAGCATTGCCTAACGTTGTAATTGCTAAAGTTGTGCGTTGAGGTAATTTCCGCAATCAAAATGCCTTCAAATTTGGTGGATTGTTTTATTGACACAAAATAACTTATGCAGTTTTTTTGTGAAATTTCATCAATATTTTGGGATTTTGTAAGAACATTTTCTCGCTAATTCCAACAATTGACCGTCTAGACATTGAATTTTAACAACAGAAAAATCCCAAAATTTTTGTGGAACATCCCATGGAGTTCCACAACAATTTTGCATAATAATAAAATACAGTTGATCTTTTTGAAACTGTCGCAAAATTAAAGTTGAACCCAATTCTAACTTGTTATTTAGAGTTTTATCTTTTAACTATTTTTTATTTACAAAAAGTAGAATTTAGATAGTAAAGGATGAAGGGATTTTATATGTAAATCTAACTATTTCATAAAATTAACTTTAACTACTTTTTAGGGCTTTTTGGCATTTTTTCTTACTAAAATTTGCAAAATAAAATTAAAAGTGAGCTTTTCTAACTTAAAATGCTAATTTTGAAGCTCATACTGGATTAAACTGAAGCTGCTAAAATTGTATGATGAAACAATTTCCGCAAATGAAACGTCTTGAATTTTATCAAAATGTATTATTATCACAAAATATTCTAATTTGATTTTTTGTGGAATTTTACCAATTTTAAAAATTCTTAAATATAATGTATTATTGATTGCAACAATTGGTTATCTAAATGTCAAGCTCTAACAATTAGAAAATTCCAATTTTCTTTTGTGGAATCTACTTTAGAATTACATAATAATTTTGCAAATTAATATGTTTCAATTAGCCTTTAATAAATTGTTGCAAAATTAAAATTGAACCTAATTCTAGCTTGCTATTTTTAGATTTTAGATTTTAAAGTTTTTAAAATTACAAAAATGGAATTTTAGATGTTTAAAGTTGTAGAGGTAATTCTATGTATATCTAATCATTTACTTAAGTTGATTTAAAGAATTTCTATGATCATTTTGCTTATTTTTTGCGAAAAACTCAAAACTAATATAAAAACAACACTGTAAGTCCAAAGTGCTAATCTTGGAGCTCATAGTCAAAAACATCAATTTAAATGTTAAGTAAAATTCAATAATTCAAATAGTATGTTTTAGTTATTTAAATAATTTTTACTCACCATTTAGTTTATAAATGTGTAAATATTATTATTATCAATTCTTAGAAGTTTTATATAAGAATTTTATTTTAAAAAAATTTAAAACATTATATTATTTGAAAGTTCAACATGAATACAAGTTTTATAATACAACAAATACAAATCTTGTGATGCCATAAGTATAGGTCTTGTGATAGAATAGGCATAATTAAAATCATGTAGAATAGTTTTTGCTAGCATATTGATAAAATGCATTATACAACTATGAAATATTTTTTCTTTTTTATTAAATCAAAAAAAAGTCCTATATGAAAACTTGCAAACTTGTATAAATAATAAATTTTTGTAACAAACTGAAATTTTAAAGATCAATAATTTAAAAAAATTGTAAATACTAAAAATGTTTAGTGGCATTGCAATTTTAATGAGTTTTTTTAATATTATTTTATGTAAATCAATACCCATTAGTCATAAGATTTGATATAATTTTTGTAAAGAACATTTGTGTGTAATTTATTTATTTTTAAATTGTATACTTTCTTACCATTAGATCTATAAATCTATTTACTTATTTCTTCTACATATTTAATATTTTGTCACATTTAACAATATTGTTATTAGAACCATATATTTTTTAAACCACAACATTCTTTAATAACTAAAACCGTGTAATCTACATCATATAAATTCACAATTTAAAAGTATGTTTCTCAATTCTTATTTATTTATGAAACTTAAAACCAGATTTACATAAATCAATGTCATCTTGGTCTTGACTAAGCGGAAGAGAAATTTTGGAAGATGCCATTAACTCTTACCACTTTATTTTCAAATATGTTAATAACATTTAGTATTTTTTCATCTTGCAAACTCTTATCAATGTTTGATTGTGTGTTTTATACACTGTTTGAATGGTGCTCTTTAAATTTTGTTTAATTATATTATTTTTTGAAAAAAAACTAACTCAATTTTTAAATTGGATATTTATAAACCTTTATAATAGACTAAAATTGCCTTTGATTTTTTTGTTGCATGATCACAATTTTACTTTGTCACTCATTGTCCACCAGTCCCAAGGAACATTTGATTAATAGTATTGTTCACATAAGCAAGATTTAGTGCTTTTTGTAAAGTATAGTAAGCACTTCATGATCCTCCTTACATTTGAGAATATTTGGAGGAGAAGATATTGCATTTGCCAAAATTTGTTAGAGTTGGGAAAATTTTACCAAAACAAAAATACACTACAAGATAAACATTTTGTAAATGACTTGTCCACAATAGTTGCAAATATCCATAACGACTATAATTGAGTCATCTAATAGTTATTGTAGACATTTGCATTTATTGTAAACTAATCATTTAGAACTCGTTTTTCTTATAATGACAACAACATAAATAGCAATCCATCTTACCACACTTTTAGATACTCTCTTAAATTTTTGTTGCACTTTTCTTGTATATCTTATGAAGATCCAAACACAAAAATTCTTTGGCTTAACGGCTTGCCAAATAAATAAAAAATAAACAATATTATGGTTGTTTATCTACTTATATTTGCAATTTTGTGCTCCATGTTTATAATTCTTCTATTCTATAAATTCTATGAAATCCAAAGGCCAGAAAAAACATAGACAGTGTTGACTTTGTACTTGTGAGAGAGGTGAGCACCAAGGTTTTTTTTAGGCTTTTAATCCCTAAAGGCCCAATTGTCTCCTCTAGGGACAATGGATTTTGGGCATGTACCTATAGCTAAACTAGTTTGTGTGATTCTTTGAAACTATTATTGAAGTTAGAGAATTCCAAAATTTACGCAAACATCTAAATTCTTCTTCATTCCAACATTTATTAAAAAAATTATGCATGAATTTTTGAAAAACGAGGGAGGTTCAGCAATCCAGACTGCCCAAAAATCTTCTTTAAAAATTGCATTTAAAAAATATATAAATCTAAAATTGATTCATTGGATTTATACATATGTGGGAAGGTTTGAATCATTCAATTTTAAGTGAGAAGTTTAGTTTGCTAATAGGTATGAAACTCCCAAACTCCATTCATTTTGCCTCTTGTAAAATTTGGTGCGCTCTTTGTGTATTTGTTTTTGTGACTTTTTTTGTTCCAAGTTGTTGTAGACTAAGATTCCTTGGTTTCTCCCATTTGAATCAAACTAATTCAAATTTTTGAATTTTACATAAATCCTCCAATTTTGCCTAGTGTATTTGCAAATTTGATGTCCTTACGGCATTGCAAGATTTTGCAAAGTATGATTCAAACCTCCAATTCATTTGAAAATTCTCCCACACTTACATAATTTGATCTTCTACATGGAAAAAATAAACCTCAACTTTGCGTAGAGTGATTTTTTTTATATAGGAGCGATCAAAGGCTTCTGAATTTTTTGGGCAACAAAGAAAAAACTTTTTTTTGCACTTCAAATGTCAATGTCTCACTCCTTTGCATCTAGAATGAGCTGATTTTTTTCCCACAAGTACCTTCCATAGTCTAGGACAAGATCCTATGGTTGATTTGTAAAAACCAAATAAAATCCACCTTTTTATTCATTGCCCTAAAACTAACAGTTTATTATGATATTTGCAAAAAAAAAGGCTGGGGCCTTCTAGGGTTAACCCCTAAAAGACCAAGCCCTTTTTTCTCCAAAAGTCACTAAAAACTGCCACTTTTTGGGGAATGAGTAGAAAGGTAGAAAAAATGATTATTTTTGGAAATCCAACAAGAAGATCTTGCCCTAGATTATGGGAGGTACTTGTGAGAAAAAAATCAACTCATTCTAGATGTAGAGGAGTGAGATATTGACTTTTGAAGTGAATTAAAAAGTTTTTTTCCCTATTGCCCAAAAATTTCAGAAGCCTTTGATTGCCCCTAAACCAAAAATATTGCTCTACGCAATGTTGGTGTTTATTTTTTCCATGTAGAAGATCAAGTTATGTAAGTGTGGGAGAATTTTCAAATGAATTGGAGGTTTGAATCATACTTTGCAAAATCTTGCAATGCCATAAGGCCATGAAATTTGCATATACACTAGGTAAAATTGGAGGATTTATGTAAAATTCAGAAATATGAATTACTTTGATCCAAATGGTGAAAACCAAGGAATCTTAGTCTACTACAACTTGGAAAAAAAAAGAGTCAAAAAACAAATTCACAAAGAGCACAAAATGGTAAAGTACTAAAGGCAAAAGGAGTGGAGGTATGGGAGTCCCATACCTGCCCGCAAACTAAAACTTTTCACTCATCAATCAATATTGAATGATTCAAAGCTCCCCAAGTGTGTATAAATCTAAAGAACCAATTTCAGATTTTTATTATGAAAAAAAATTATATTTAAAAAAGTTTTTGGCTACCCGATCTTGCATGTTTTTAGAAATTCATGCATAACTTCTTCAATAATTGTCGGAGTGAAGATAAAATAAGATGCCCACGCAGATCTTTGCATTCCTCATCTTCAATAAAAGTTTTGAAAAATCACGCAAAGTAGTTTAGCCATAGGTACATGCCCAAAATCCCATTTGTCCCCCGTAGGGACAATGGTCCTTTAGGGGTTAAAAGCCAAAAAGCTACCCAAAAAAATCAAGCTATAAGCCTATACAAAAACATGAAGAAAAAACAGCGTCATGGTGACAAATGTCACTCAATGTCCCAAATCTAAATGCATGCCACGCATCAAAAAAAACAATATGTTGTTGTTTGTAAGTAGTCAATTCGGAACTTTAGGTAGAAAACAACGTGATCTTCACACCATGTGGAGCCATATTATTTAAAATCAAGCTGCATTTAAATCTCTTATAGATGTTTTTACTTTTGTTATGAATTTTTGGGTTTAGTAACCCACATTTTTACAAAAATCATTTTTGCAATAGTAATTTTTGATTTTAGGAAAATTTTGGTCACAATCAACAAGCTTTAAGTGTAACACTTGCAACTTAATTTGCACTTAAAAAAAATCTTGTATGGGCATATGTGCACCACTAAGAATTACCATATGGCTTGAGAAGTTATTGGTCCGAACCAAAAAAAATATTCTTGATAAGCACTATTGATAACATGAAAGAGAGCAAACTTACCACTTGTTGGGTTCAGCATGCTAGAGCATGCAGCTATTCCAAAAAAAGAAGGATCCTAAATCTAGAAGCAAGGTTGAATAATTACATGGAAAGAAGAGTAGTAGTTGAGCAGGCACAACTCCTTGACCTCCTACCAAGGTTTAATTTTTGTTTTCAGCGGGGTAGAGCGACCCGCACCCCAGAATGCAGGCAGGTAGGGAAATTTTAGCTAAAATTGGAAAAAATGAATGATCTATTGACGTTCATCCAAAAAAATGCTAATATAAGCTACTTTCATCCAAAATCTGGCAAATTGGATCTTGCTCCAGGATGAATCTAGCAATTTCATCCAACTTTCACATGAAAATCTTAGTGTACTGATAGCCACCTAAGATTTGAGGTAAGATTTAGGCAAAAATTTGCCAACTTATTAAACGTTGCCTCCTACCAATGAGCGGGGAGTGACAAGGTTTAGTTACAACCTAGCTGGAAACAACAACAAAATGCATTGATCATGATACTTTCTATTAAGACTATGTTGTTTTTGTGTTGATTACTTCTAAAGATTAGTTTTAATTCCAAAGAGGAATATATATATATATATATATATATATATATATATATATATATATATATATACTCCGAGCAATAGGAAAATAATTGCCCAAATTTGTAACACTATCCGAGCAGTGGCCAAAAGGTTTCCACGGGATTCAAATCCAAGACCTCTGGCCCAACAAGTCACGGTTCTAATCAACACACCACTACTCATATTCAATGTTGTATACAAGTGTATTTATCTTATTGATGTACGCTTGCTTACATACTAGTTTTGTTCACCCTGTTTTACATTGCAAAAACCTTGGCACTTTAGAATAAAATTATCATTTTTAGAATCTTGTATCACTAGCCCTTAATTCTTAGTTAGTCCCAATCAAGCATACCAGATTTTGAGTTTCAAAAACCAAAACCCTACTTTTGGCAAATTATCTTACATAGTATTCATAATTTTACATGATAAATGATTAAAAAAGTTTGGTGATGAATTTTTGAAATTTATATGAGTGGATGTGTAGGAATCATCATACACACATCGTTCCTTCTAACAAGTATCTCCAAAAAAATTTAAACTTCTTCTATGTAGATTTTAATGTTGGAGTGATCATGATCATATTTTGTAAATTAGATATTCAAGTATTTTTAACTATATTTTGGCAAAACAACCATATCATTACGCTCAAAGATTCAAGTCTCATCATGTTGTGTAAGTCAAATATCAAAATCTAATTATTATTAAAGAAACATCTAATTTACAAGATTTGGTTGTAATCCCCTTAACCCCTTAAGGTCTAGTTGACTAGTTCCTGGTTGATTTTGACTCTTTTCAGTTTGTAGAGAGAGCATGTCAAGGAATTTTGATGACGTGGCAAAGAGGACGGGTCTAGGGAATTGGAAAGTGAGGAATTTGGGACATAAACAAGGCCATTTTGAGGTGGCATGTGGCTAGAGGGTTGAAAAATTAAAAGAGTACCGACTGAAAATATGTCAATAAATGAAAAAATGACCACAACAACTAAAGAGTGAGCATAATTCATGATGCATAACACTAAACCGTGCAAGATACTTCCATCTATATGTTCAAATCTGCGGCAGGCATCTGTATTCAATAGTTTTAAAATTTCCCCCAAATAGCCATACACAAGATTGCCCACCTCTAGAATCAACCACAAACTTTAACGAGTTAACATTAAAATCTACATAGAAGAAATTTTAAATTTTTTTGGAGGTGCTTGTTAGAAGGAAAGATGTGTGTATGGATGTTTCCTACATATCCATGCAATCAAACTTCAAAAATTCATCACCAAATTTTTTTAATCATTTATCATGTAAAATCATGAATATTATGTAAAACAATTCACCAAAAGTAGGGTATTGGCTTTTTGAAACTCAAAATCTGGTATGCTTGACTAGGAGTGACTAAGAATTAAAAGCAAGTGATACAAGGTTCTAAGAATGATAATTTTAGGGAATTGATATACGCACACCCCCTATGGAATAAGTTTTAGATTTCTACCATCAAAAAGCTGAATTTGAGAATTTTGAATTCAAATTTAGACTAAGGGACCATGATGTGGTCTAGATCCATAAAAAAAGTTGCAATTCAACAGTACCCAATGAAAATGTTTAGCTAGGGAGACAAGTGTTACTTTTACTTTTGTTTGTAAAAGAAGTTAGCATTTTCATTGGATGTTGTTGAATTGCAACTTTTTTGATGAACTAGACTAAAGCATGGTCTCTAACTCCAAATTTCAATTCAAAATTCTCAAGTTCAGCTTTAGGGAGGATGCAAGCTAAGGGTGACTATTATGTAAGTCACAAGGGTAAAAATGAAGGGTTTTTTTAGCAAATGGATCTAGTTTCATTGAAAAATGAAGTTCTTAAGAGAGAAAGGACTCATATTTAGAAATTAGACTTGTTGATGATCCAATTTCCACCAAAATAAAGTATATACCTCTTATGTGTTAAGAGAATAGGACTTTTGAACATAGCTCATAAAACTATCATAGTGCTTTTTCTTGATAAAAAGGACTCTTGAATTGATATGTAGACTCATAATATGGGCACAATCTTTTGGCATCATTCTGGGAGGATTGGGATGATTATATTTTGGAATCAATTTCAATGAATGTAATTTACATTTTGGAGAAAAGGACTTTTATGTGCTCTTGAATGACTACAATTTTTGGTCCTTTTTGGGGATTGATTTCTCCAAGTAAAATCTTTTTTTTAGTTTCTTTCTTTGTTTAAGTGTCTTAGAATGGCATAAACTAGGGTGGTCAACCTTTGGAATTTGGAACTCTCATTGAGAAGAGGGAGAATTTCTCATCAAGAACACAATGTGCTTTTGAATGACTATAATTTTTGGCCTTTTTTTGGGGATTGATTTCTCTAAGTTAAATCTTCTTTTTTTTTGTTTTTTTTTCTAAGTGTCTTAGAATGGCATAAATTAGGGTGGCTAACCTTTGGAATCTAGAACTCTCATTGAGAAGAGGGAGAATTCTCATTGGGAACACAAAAACATCTTGTTTTGTTCTAAAAAAGGACATTTTTTTGCCACAAATGGTCATCCTTAGCTTGCATCTCCCCTTTATGATAATAGAAGTCTAAAATTTACCCCAAGGAGGGTGTGCAAATATCAACCCCCTAGTGTGCATATATCAATTCCCTAATTTTATTCTAAAGTGTCAAGGTTTTGAAATGTAAAACAAGGTGAACAAAAGTAGTTTGTATGCCACTATATTTAGAATTCAATGTTTTCTTATTCAGCAAACTTTGGCAGCCATTTAGGCATTGGAAAATATATTGTTTTCCAAAAAATTGAGCAAAGAATAATTGCTAAATCAAGTTTAGTTTCATTACCAAAAATTCATTTGATATGTGGAGACTTCAATCAATAATTATGGACAAATTTTAGAGAGGGATTGGAAGGGACATTTTCTTTAATGATTTTAACTATCCTCTATGATATTTGTCCATAACTTTTGATGGGAGTCTCCAAATCTCAAATGAATTTTTGGAGATGAAAGTAAATTTGATTTTGTAACTTTTTTCCTTCACTTTAAAAAAAAAAATTGTTTCTTGTGCCTAAATGGCCGCCAAAGTTTGCTAAGTTAAGTAAACATTGAATTCTAAGTACATCAGTAAGATAAAAATACATGTATACAACATCTAATTAGAGTAGAGGTGTGTTGGTTAGAGCCTTAGCTTGTTGGGCCACAAGTCTTAGGTTTGAATCCCGTGGGCATCCAGCGGCCCCTGCTTAGGCAGTGTTACAAATTTGGGCAATTTTTTTCCTATTGCCTAGATGCTGCTTGGAGTATATATTTATACATATATATACATATATATATACATATATATATATACATATATATATATATATATATATATATATATATATATATATATATATATATACATGTATAAAATTTCCTCCTTGAAGTTAACCTAATCAACAACAAAAAAATCTTGATATAAAATATCTCAATCAACATGACCAAATCAATAGAAAAAAACAACAATCTGTAGTTGATTCTTTGTTGATTTTGCATTAAACTCTCTACTAGTGAATTATTTAGGATATTTACCGTTTGTGGTTTCATTTTTCCAGATTTAAGCTGAGGGGATGGGAAGTTTGCCGGAGAATAAGAACCTAGAGGCCATGCTTAGAAATTCTTTGAAAAAGCCAAATGAGGAGTTTGGTTTATCATTGATGATAAAAATTTGTGGAAAAACAAACATAAATATTGATTTTTATATGCTAACGCCTTTAGGTACTTGGCTTTTCTAAATTTTAATAGTGCTTCATGTTTATTTGGCTTACTTGATTTTCAAAATAGTGAGTTGGGTTGAAATACACGTGTTGTTTTGTTGTACTAAGTAGCCTTTGGAAAAATGTAGGAACCCTCTTTTGGATCCACGTATTTTCCAAAAACAACATCCTTCTCTCCAAGAAGTAGAGGCTTGGTCAAATTCAACTCCTCTCAAGAACACTAAATTATGAAACCCTAAATTATGCATGAAACCCATTGAGAATGTCAAAGAAGAAGAAAAAGATAAAACCAACTATATGTATCACATTTGGAAATATGCCAAGGAAATATTCAAAAAGCCAAATATTTTCTAAGTGGTAAATAGAAACAACAAATTTCAACCAAGAAAAAAATGAGTATTAGGCGGTTGCCAAGTGAAAAAAAATGCCAAACCTACAGTGCATGATCCTTATAACCAACAACTTGCAATTCAAGTGGTTACCTTGAGGCTTTTTCAAAAAAAAAGTTTTAAAAAATTTAAGTCCACCAAGATGAAACTTAGGGTTTGTCCCGCTTGGTGGTGGAATTACTTTTGAGCTAATGAATGTATGTGTTGTGCATTGATATTTCTTGTTGACCAATAGTGTTGGTTTTAAGTGTCATGCACTATATTCAGTGAAACTAAGAAATTTACCAATTCCCCATAAGGTAGGAGCACTCATAAGTGTTGGTTTAAGAGTTTTGATAAAAATGAGCATTAATAAACAGCTAGCAAATTGTAGGATCTTGTTGGGAACAAAAAATATAATAAGTTTGCACTTTCAAATGTGTTATTTGATACTATGAGAATAAGTTGTGAATTTTTAAAGAGCAGATTGCCATTGCACCCATAACCAACACTAAGGTTTCATGTTCACATGTTGTACATCCTTGTAATTACTTCTATTTACTTCTACAAATTTTCCAAGATTTTAGAGGTGTATGGGGACACTAATGCTTATGAGTGTTCCTACCTTAGAGCTTCTTGGAGTGTGCCTCCTACACGAATTTTGCTGACGAGCAACTGTTCATAAAATTGTATCAACCCCTAAAGGACCATTGTCCCTTTGTGGGACAAGTTGGACTTTAGGCATGTACCTACGGCTAAACTACTTTGCACGATTTTTTGAAACTTTTATTGAAGGTGGAGAACTCAAAGATCTACTTGGGCATCTAATTTTTTCTTCATCCCAACATTTGATGAAGAAGTTATGCATGAAATTATGAAAGTTTGGGGAGGACTGCCTATCTGGGCAGCCCAAAAACTTTTTTAAAAATCACATTTTTTTGAAATACAAATTTGAAATTGGTTCTATAGATTTTTTAATTCATGAGAAGCTTTGAATCATTCAAATTCAATTACTGACATGAAAGTTATGAGGAGTTTTGTTTGCGGGCAATTATGGAATCTCTACTCTCAAATAAACTTTGAAGTCTTTCGTTTTATTCAATTTTCAATATTTTGGAAAAATGATTAAACCAAAGGAAATAGATTGTATATCACAACATTATCACCGTTGGGATTAGCATTTTTCATTTCTGTAATTAAATTCTTAACAATTTAGTGTTTTTACTCATTCTCTACTTCTTTTTACTTACTATTTTTTCCCATGTCTTGTAAAGTTCCAATTGATTTGAAAATTCTCCCGTACATACCTAACTTGATCTCCTACATGGAAAAAATAAAGCGCAACTTTGGGTAGAGCAATTTTTTTGTTATAAGAGTGGTCAAAGGCTGCTGAAATTTTCAGGGAGCATGGGAAAAAACTTTTTTCTTTACTTTAAATGTAAATATCTCACTCCTCTCCATCTGGAATGAGCTGAATTTTTTCCCACAAGTACCTCTTCTAATATGGGGCAAGATCCTATGGTTGGATTTCCCAAAAACAAAACATAAAATCCTTTTTTTCTAAACCTTCTAAAAATGACAATTTTTAGTGATTTTGGCAGAAAAAAGTACTTTGTCCTTTAGGGGTTAACTCCAGTTATAGCAGAGAAAAAACAAGTAAATAAAAATGTACTTTCATACTGAATTTTAAAGGCAGTTTTATTTTTAAAATGCTCGTTTTTCAAAAAACATTAGAAAAGCACGTTTCGAAAATAATAAAAATATTCTTCAAAAAGTCGCTTTAGTGATATCGAAAACCAAAAAAATGGTGTGAATCCAGAAAGCAGAACCGTAAGGGCATAGAGGGTTGTTCATTCGTATAACCTGAGGAACTGTGACGCTTGAGTAGTCAACCGCCAAGCCCAACCCAGCTAAGGTAGGAGGCTCATGAATGGATCATCTAAGTGCTGAAACTGAATTTTGAGGAGGTGAAATTTCTTGAAACATTTTTTAGTTAATTTTCCTTGAAACACAAGAGAAATTGGCATTTGTTTCAAATTGTTTCATATTTTTTGGAGCTTTGTGGAATTAGTTTTGAAAATTTGAAGTTGAAATGGCATAAGGCTCTAAAATGGATCACCTCCTCAAATAAACATTGACTGTTCATTATTGAAGCCTATGAAAAACAACATGTACAAAAATAGTACATTTGAGAAGGTGATCCATTTTAGAGCATGAGTCAAATTAGAGCCTCCTACCTTACGAGGAGTTTGTTAGAGCATCAAATGCTAGACCTCTAGTTTTTCATCCAAAGAAAACACCGTGAATCATATTTCCTATGTTTAACTATAATTTCCCCACCTATGCAACTAGGCAGAATAGTATTCGACCACTAATAAGCCTCCTTGTTTGAAAAAATATATAGATTCTCCATCATTGCTTCCTCAACTTATTAATTGATTAAAGAATCAAAAAAATTAAAGGAGTTGCTATGCACTAGGAAAATGCAAATCTTGCAATGCATGGGAGAATATTTTGACATGTCCAAGCATTAACTACAACCTTTTCATCCAAAAGTGTAGTTAACATGGTGTTTCACCGTATGAATGGAAATGCTCTTACAAGCTCCCCGATATTTCTTATCATTTATCTAGAATGGATTGCCGGTTGCACTTTTGAGTTGTTGGTCGCACTTTCATGGGTCTCTAGTTTTACCCTCTTACCTCCAAAACCTACTGTTTTTTTCCTCCAAATTTGTGTTTTTTACATGTTTATAAACCTTTCTACTACAATTCAATAGTTTGAGTTTTCTAATGTCAAGAAAAAAATTGGATTGGGTATTGGAAGTACCCATTTTCACCTCATTGTGTCACTGGTAAGAATACAACTTGGTGTTAAGCCCTTCAACCTATGAAAGCCAAGGATCCTTCCAACTCATTCACAATCAAGTTGTCATTGAAAAATGAAAAATTTGCCCCAAAATCAAACAGAAAGAAAGAAAAAGTTTGGATTTGAAGTTGTTGACAAAGCCTAGAGCCCCTATGTCCTCTCCTCTACAACTACATTTTGAATCCTCTGACGACCCATCACAACAAGAATCACAACTTGAATGATAGCTCTTTTAGGAGAGTTAGCCCTTCAACAACATACCCAAATCCAAAGTTATTATGTTTAAAGAATCTATCTTTGTGCAAAAGTATCACTTGGTTTACAGTACTCTAAACATAGGTTTATCAATTTAGCACAATGAGGGTCAGTCATTGTACTTAATGACAACATCAAAATTTTCCATGCTTGCTTGCAATGTGCACACGAGAGGTTTGATTGTCCAAGTCCTTCAGTTGATTCCTCATGTGGTTGTTTGTTTATTGTGATTGGTCATGTATGCATGCCCATCCTAAATATATACTTGCTTCTTATTCTTTTTGAGATTCTTCAAACTGCCCCATCCAAACCTAAAATGTAGTTTTAGGATTAAGCTAAGTTAAAATATGGTTAGTGCTTAGTCCATTGATTTTATGCATGCACCAAAGTCAACCAATTTTTTTGCCATTAATGGTTGTTTTTATTACACATTTAAAAAAAACACTCAATTAACCCCTAAAAGATCAATCAACGTCTTTTGGCAACACAACAATTTTGGGCAGGCTAGTACTTATATAATAATTAATATATTTCCATAAAAAAATAGAGCTTGTATGCCCAAGGAGTATCTCTATAGCAACAATTTTCAAATCATTTTGGTTGATAGAAAATAAGTTATGATGGAGTATGTAATTTTGCTTGCTTGAAGGGTATGACAAGCACAACTATTTATACTGATGTTGAAACTTTGGGATCTTGCCCGAAGGTTGAGGGATAAAGTTGTTTCCTTGTCAAACCTTAACCCAATCCTTGGCCCAATCCTTGACCCAATCCTTAATCCAATCCTTAACCCAATCCTTGACCCAAACCCATTCTAGGAAGGCATTTTTTTTGGTATACTCCCCTTTCCTTCACCTTAGGTGGATGTCTCCCTATGCTGATCAAGCTTGTCTAAGTCACAAAATTTGGCCATTTTCTTTCCCCTTTCCCTAAAGCTAATTAAGCCTAAAGCTCTAGTCTTCACCTGTTGAAAATATTATTGTACATGGAAGCCAAAAATTGTTGAAATAAGGGATTTATATGAGAATTTTTTTAAGCTAGTTTTCTATTCTAGTTTTTTAGTACGTGTTTCTTAATTTAAAATATTATGAAAAAAAATTAGGCATATAACCAACTCTTTTATAAGAATCATTTTGAAAAAGCTCAAGCAAAAGAATGATATCAACAAATGCAAAAGCCTCCCCAAATTAGAGCTGCCCAAAACTTGAATGCCCCTAAATAATTATTCTTCACTGTGAACCCTATAATCTCACAATCCGTGTAGCAAGTATCTTTCATTTTTTATTATAGGGTAATGAAGTAGACTAATACTAGATCCTAAAATAAGTTACACCAAGATTTCATTTGATTTTACTTTTTTGCCTTTGCTATCAAAACAACTCATTCTAAGTGTTTTTTGGTGAAATACAGTTAGAATACTTTAGGAGTTAAAACATGAATATACATTTTTGGCAAAATTTTGCCAGTTGTGAGAGATTACAGCCAAGTGCAACATCTTCCCTCTTAACTCCTAAAGGACCAAGCCCTTTTTTTTGCCAAAATCACACAATACTGCCACTTCTAGAGGATGAGTAAGAAAGTAGATATATATATATATAGATATATATATATATATATATATATATATATATATATATATATATATATATATATATATATATATATATATATATTTATATATATATATTTATATATATATATTTATATATATTTATATTTATATTTTTATATATATATTTATTTATATATTTATATATATTTATATTTATAGGATCTTGCCTTAGACTAGAAGAGGTACTTATGGGAAATAAATCAGGTCATTCTAGATGGAGAGAAGGGAGATATTTACATCTAAAGTGAAGTGAAAAGTTTTTTTCTGTGTTGTTTACAAATTTTGAAAGTCTTTGACCACTCTTACATGAAAAAAATTACTCTACCCAAAGTTCTATTTTTAATTTTCCATGTAGGAGATCAAGTTAGGTATATGTGGGAGAATTTTCAAGTCAATTGGAACAATACAACACATGGGATAAAAATAGTAAGTAAAATGAAGTATAGAATGAGTTAAAAAAATAAATTGTAAAGAATATAATTATTGAAATCAAAAATGAAAATCCCAACGGTCACAATGTTGTAGTAAACAATCTACTTCCTTTGGTTTAATTTTTGTTTCAAAATTTTGAAAATTGAGTGAAGTAAGGGACTTCAAAGTTTATTTTAGAGTAGAGAATCTATAGTTGCCCGCAAACAAAAACTTCTCATAACATTCATCTCATAGATTGAAATTGAATGATTCAAAGCTTCCCAAGTCTAAAAAAAGTCTAAAAAACCATATCCAATTTTTTATTTTTTTAAATATAGTTTTTAAAGAAATCTTTTGGGCTGTGCAAATTGCCACTCCTTTGTCATATTTGATAAATTCTTGCATAACTTCTATGCTAAATGTGAGAATGAAGATAAACTTAAATGCCCAAGTAGATCTCTAAATTCCCTACCTTCAACAAAAGTTTCCAAATACCACAAAAAGTAGCTTATCATGAGGTACATGCTCAAAATCCCATTTGTCCCCCACAGAGACAATGGTCCTTTATGGATTAATATTCTCCAATGTAAAGGGGATAACAAAGACTAGTGCTTACAATTCCTTAAAAAAACACCAATCACAACCTCCACAAACAAACATCATAGTATTCAATAGCAGCACCAAAGGCTACCCTCCCTCCAATTGAACGGTGTGAAATATTCTACGCCATTCAATTGGAGGGAGGGCAGCCTGTGTTGGTGCTATTGAATTTGATGATGTATACAATCTTGTTTTTTGTTATGGATGCAAATGCACATTATTTTACAAAGTTTCACTAAGATCAAGCTGTATATTTTAATTATCAAAGTTGACTAGAAGTGCTAAAATAAATTGCTCAAAAGTGAAAAAGAATCTTCAAATCCAAAATTTTCA